>VHKM01000568.1:1800000-2205683 GCA_007210695.1 Neogobius melanostomus
GAAGTTCACGAAGGAGCTTTCTACAAATGAGATATGGCAACGTTTGGGGGACTACTTGATGATTTTGAAGAGGTTTTTAATGCAGGCTACTAGTTACCATAGACATGCGCTAGCCTAGCACTAGCCTAGCACCCCCTAGCACCACTAAACTCTTCAAATATAAGGACTGCATGAATTAAAAAAAATATATATCTCTCTCCAGAAATCAACACTCTGGATAACTAGGAAATGGAGCCCTATGTCAAAACTCCTGAAATATCCCTTTAATTATTCCACTTCCTCATTGGACATGAGCACAGCATGGTTCAATTTCCAACTGTGTGTGCGCAACCATACTGTACCAGTGACCCATAAGAAAGTCTGAAAGTCTGAGACTTTTAAGAAACAAAAATTGCAACTTTTTTCCCGCCAATTTTCTTATTTAACGTTGACTGTGGGAGAATATATTGGAAGGCCAAATAACATTAATGCACTGGTGTGGATGGGCCAAAAGATGTGTCAGTGATTTAAAAATGTGAAAACGTGACACCACTACTTTAGTGGTATCAGCTCAAGTTCACAGTAAGAGGTGGTGAAAAATGCAGTCAATACTTTTTAATTTGATTGTATCCATCCCCCTCAAATCTGAAATTATGAAAGTGCACTAAAATAAATATATTGCTCAGAAACCACTGAGGTCAAGTCCATGTTTTTTGTCAAATGCTGTGTATGATAATTCCACTTGCATGTGCATGTGTGTTGACTGGCATGCACCCGCCGTGTGCGTGTTCACCCTTATTTGCAAACTGTAATACATTTCCACACGCTGCCTCTTGCTCACATATGTCCCCTTTTATCTTGTTTTTTTTTTTGTACCAAACTAGCTGACGTTTTCCGAAGCCATGCGGAACAAGGCGCGTCTGTCCATTACGGGGAGTGTGGGGGAGAACGGCCGCGTCCTGTCACCGGACTGTCCTAAAGCTGTGCATGCGGGCCACGCCTCCCTCCGACACCCCGGCCTGGCTGTGGTCTCCTCTGGACTGCCCTGAAAACCAAAAACACCTGCCGTGCCTTAAACCTCACACAAACACATGCCTACATACTGTACTCGAGAGGGACATACGAGCTCTGGATAAACGATGGGAGACCGCGCCGCAAAGGGATCAGGCTTTATCATCGAAATGTGCAATATAAGACCGCTGATAACAACACTCATAATCTCCAAATACATAGCAGTCTTTGAAAAGATATGGATCAGTAGTGCAAATTAACACAGTGATAATTAAAGTTTAAGGTACTTCATTTGTACTGAATATTTATGATGGTTCATTCGCTCCTCTACATTTTAGCGCATATTTCTTTGTACGTTCATCTCAACATTATAAAACCGAGTGCATTCTCCTCATTGCAGACACACAGTAGATGAACATAAAAGTTGCAGTGTAAAGTATCGTATTTTCCGCACTATAAGTTGCTCCGGAGTATAAGTCGCACCAGCCAATAAATGCATAATAAAGAAGAAAAAAAGATATACAAGTCGCTCCGGACTATAAGTCGCACCAGCCTTGGCAACTTCTAGGGCATGGAGGCTACTTCACCGTTTGTTGACAAGCCTCTCCCAACAGCACATTGTTCAAGCACCCATTTGCAAACTCATTCCTCTAGCTGTGGCCATCTAGCTTTTAGCTCGCGATTAGCTTTTTTGTTTTCTTCATTGCAGTAGAAAAGTCAGGGACTCTTTTCGCCAGTCCCTCACAAGTTTCTCACTCCCAACTTTCTTTCTGCTGCTCGATTACTGTTTTTTTTTTTTTTTTTATCTTCGGTGGTACAGGAGTAGCAGATACTGGTACACAAGCTTAGACCGCCCTCTAGTGGCTGTCAGTGTGAATATACCATTGTGGGATTATACATTTTTGATATATAAGTTGCACCTGAGTATAAGCCTACAGCCAAACTATGAAGAAAGTGCGACTTATAGTCCGGAAAATACAGTAGTGATCATGAACATTATACTAGTCGGGTTAAGTCAATTTACAAAATGTGCCAAATACTTTTACTTTTATGTGGGTAGAATCTTCATCGGATGCATTCTTAGCAGTTTTTTTATATTATAAGTACTTCATCCACCAGCATGGAAAATGACCATTCATAACCTTTTTCATTCCCCTAAGAATACATTAATAGCTAAACAACTTCTACTATCAGTAAAAATACACAAAGGTACTAATCATAATACAAAACACTTTAGC
Organism: Neogobius melanostomus; assembly: GCA_007210695.1. Lineage (NCBI taxonomy): Eukaryota > Metazoa > Chordata > Actinopteri > Gobiiformes > Gobiidae > Neogobius > Neogobius melanostomus. The sequence goes on from VHKM01000568.1 coordinate 1,802,229, forward strand.
AAGTTTGATCAACAAAGTAAAATGTAAACTAAACGGGCCTATAGCTAAATGTTCATTGACTCGTACTTTCAGAAGTCACCATTTAATTGCTCATTTTATTTTGTGTGTGTTATCCCCATAGACATACAAACTGCTCTCTAGATCTGTCTTCCCCACTCTCAACTTTGCCAAAATGTTCCTTACGTCTAATCACATCGAAGTACAGGACAAAGTTGAACATGCGCTGGTCGAGAAGAGTCGCTATGGCACGTAATGATGAATTGCAGTGGTCTCTCGCGCGTTTCTCCAGAGCTGTACTTTAGCATATCTCCAACAGACATTCGCACACCGTCATCTCACTCTCCTGCTGCCACTGACTTTCTTTCGAAAACAAACGGAGCGGGAGGGAGGATAAAGTACTACGAACTTCTCTCACGCTTGCCTGCAGTGTTTCTACTTCCGGGAAGGACAGCATTAACGCCAGCACATAACTTCTTCTTCTACTACATGAATCGAACTGTGAACACGTCGCTGATAGTGAGAAAGTTGCTGAAGGAAAAAAAAAAAAAGTCAACCAAACATTCATTTTCTCGTCCCGAAAACTTCTGACAGCGCCTTACTACAACGACGAATATTGTTTTCCGCCATTGTTACGGTTGTCTTCATCGAATATACAGTAAATGCCTGCGAGGACTGAGTGTCAGGTATAAACAAACCCTTATAGAAGACCAGAATACTGTAAGCTCGGACTGTGTGAAAGCCGCTACACTTTACAGTGGACTGCTCAATAGGAAAAAAAGAAAAAAAAGAAGATAATTTCTTACTACAATTGTTATTACTATGATTATCGAATGATTTCTCACAAACAGTGGGGGTCATCAGCCAATACAGGAGTAACCTCAATCAAACCAGGATATATAAGATTACTACAGTTTTTAGGAATTAACAAGTCTCATCTCTACAGCATCATAACAATAGAATTCTTCACATCCTAATGAAATAAGACGCAAGCGGATCTCAAATGGCTACCCCAAAAGCTTCTCAATCTTAGATATTTTTATGGTAGAAAGTCATTTTAATTCAGGTCATTTCAGACTACGTTCACACCAGCATCAAAAGTGGCCGCGGCGGATTTGTTCTTGAAGACGGGTCGCTTGGTTTTTGTTAGGGAAGTGGGAATTTCTGTCGACAATATCATACAGTTTGGGATGATGATCATGTCCCAAACATCCATTATGTCCAGTTGTTTTGCAAATTGATTCACCTTATTAGGCCCCGCCCGCTTTTGTGGCGCAAGCATTTCGGCGCAGTCTAAGCACTTCCTGTGAGCGGGGATTTCAGTGATGAAAATAAAATGGGAATAAATGGAAAACTCTCGAGCAAAAGAGTTATAGAGAAAAAAGGGGCCGCCGAAAAAGATTTTAGCACTATTTTCGTCTGCTTTCTGTTGTGGCACTGCATTATTGGTTTGGCTGTGAGGATCTATAAAGAACTGAAGCCGAACAATATTTATTTACACAGCGAATGTCAAGTTACATCAATATTATGAATCAAACCCAATGTCAGCTCAAGTTAGACCTGCAGTCTGTTTATGAACACAAGATGGCGCCACCCACCGCGAGCCTCCTGAATAAGATGAATTGATAACAAGGGCCACACATTTCAAAACACAAAAAAGATCACCCCTGTTTTCATAGAGGCCTTATTTGTAGCAAAGCATCGTCGAAGTTAAAAGGGATCTGGCCAGTTTCCGCTGCAGTGTGAACATAGCCTTGATTTCAAAATATCGCACTGCTATTTGCTGACGTAGCCGTAGTATTTGATCAGAAACCGGAGAGTCTTTCCGCCGCCTGCACTTAACCTCTGCATACATACATTTTTATGGACTGGGGGGCAGTGATGGCGGGGCTCATTTGAGATCCTGTCTTTTTCAGTGGCTTTGGGAGTATATACTGAAAGCTTGCTTTTTAAACTGTTGTAAATACCTGCGTAGCAAAACACATGTCTTTTTTTAATCATCTTAGATAATTCATTGCAATAATGAATATAAAAGAAAATGCCACTTGTAATTAAGAGGGAATCTTTTTTATAAATCTACATATTATATCTATAATACAAATGAATATATATCTATACGTCTATAGAAAGCTATAGAAAACATTGCTCACTGATTGTCAGAGGCCATGGCATACATTCTGTTAAATGGCTGTTTTTGATAACTTGATCCACCATCTTTGTGTGTCCCGCTCCTCACCATGGGGTTATTATTGTAGCAAAAACATTGCCGTGTGGCGGTGAAATGAGAATTTTATAACAAGCTGTGAATATTGTTGAGTTTTGTGTGTGCGTTAAAGAAAAAAAAAACATTTGCCAACTATTGTCCATTTACAGCCTGTACGTTTAAGCTGAGGATAAAACAATACGCACACAAAACCACAACTCTGAAAGGCAAGCTCTAATTGGTAACTGTGACTTTACTTTTCTCAAACAGGTATTATCTTCTCTTTACAATCTTTAAGTAAATTTACTGAGATGCTCATTTTGGACGTAAGAGGACACATAGTACACCCGTTCTTTTTCCTTTCTTTTGCTATGCTAATAACCCCATTTTCACTGAATGTCCATCAACGCTCACACGGACACAAACTCACCTTGTTGCATAGAACTAAACAGGGTAGACTCGGACTGATCACCCGGCACTAATTAGAGCATTTCGTTGATTTTCACTGTTATTTTTTATGATATTCACAGAGCGGACACTGTGACTAAACGCCTCTAGTGCTGGCGATGTACTTGTTCTGCATTTGATATTGCCATGCCTGTGGGTTCTCTGTCCTGCCATCTGACGAGATCCAAATCCACTCAAGGGGTCAAACCAAAGTGACTTTTTTTGTGGTGTGCAATAGGTTGCGTTCATGTGACATAGTATTTTAAAGAGCTATGGTTTATTAGAGAGGTGGAGGGGTGAAGCCAGAGTTTGTATTTTAACTGTTAAAGAAGAACTAAGTAACTTGTTTACCTTAATAAATCCTTTCCGTAGTCCCTCTGGGGGTAATACAAGTGTTAGTGGGATGAGTGGGGGGGCTTTCATCTCCCCCTGGTGTCTATGTCCAGAAAACCACCCTTGCAACTTCCCTGCCTTCAGGTCGGAGGCCCCAATACATACTAATAGAACCACGAAGAAGAAGCTAACAGGCTAACGGGCAAAGCTAACTGCGGGCTAGCATCACTTTAGCAGTGTTTACAGCCAAGTTTGAAAAAAATAATATCCATTGTGTTATTGAGTTGTATAATATCCTTCTGTCCCTTTGTCTTTTCTGTCAGCGTATTTACTCTCACGGACAATGAGTTAAAAAAAACGCAACATGCTACGACACCTGCAGTGGCACTTATGGCCTCTAGGGGCATGAGTTACTTAGTTCTGCTTTAAAGTGTCATATGTTTTAGGTGTGACACTGCAGGTGAAATATCAATTTTAAACTTGTTCTCCCTTTAAAGCAGTACTAAGTAACGTGTTTACCTTAATAAATCCTTTCCGTAGTCCCTCTGGGGTAATACAAGTGTTAATGGGATGATTGGGGGGTCTTTCATCTCCCCTGGTGTCTCTGGCCAGAAAACCATGCTTGCAACTTGACTGCCACCGTGGCGGAGCAACCAATACACACTAATAGAATCACGGAGAAGAAGCTAACAGGCTAACGGGCAAAGCTAACTGCGGGATAGCGCCACTTTAAACAGTGTTTACAGCCAAGTTTGAGTGAAAAAAATATTCCCATTGTATGACTGGATGTACAACACCCCTCTCTCTCTTCACCTTTTCTGTCAGCGTAGTATTTACTCTCCAAGACATTTAATAAGTTAAAAAATCGTAACTTGCTAAGACACCTGCAGTTGCGCTTATGGCCTCTAGGGGCAAGAGTTACTTAGTACTGCTTTTTTTTTTAAACTCCCAAATGCGGCATTTTATAAATCAAAATTGCATGCTTTTAATCTTGCCTAGTTCTTTTTACATCAAAATCTCATTAAGCCAGGCCAGAAATTACAAAGCCTGTTGAAAATATACAGTTTACCATAATTTGTCTGCCAGGGGAAATTGATTCAGTGAAATGTAGGGGGAGCTTTATGGGTTGATTCGACAAAAGAGTTGTAGGGATCGGAGGAATGTCATGAGCGCAACCTATTGAATCCAGGCTGACCTCCGAAAAAATGCCCCCCACTGCATTCTTTAGCGAAAAGGAATATTTTTTGATATACTTTTGGAGTTCGGCAAATGCAGATAAAGAGGAAAGCCTTCTGTCTTCAGTTACCTCTTTATTTTCAGCTTTATTCACTGTGTTACATTTGTTTGTTGTCTTTCCCCCTTGCACCAAGAAACGACTATGAGCCCTGTAATGCAATATAACATTTGCTATACAGTTTTATATCCTGTCACACATACTACAAAAAAAAGCTGTTGCCTCGCGTTTCGTTCAAGGAAAAAATCATGGTAATGCTGGTTCTTGCCCAACGGTTTCTTTGGTACTTCCAGCAGAGAAAATGCAGTCGCTGTCACACTCTGTCTTGTTTATTTCTTTCTTTATTTCTCAATTTCTTTCCATTTGGTTTGGTTTTCTAGTAAAAAACATCAATGAACGTTGTGCTTTTTGTGTGGTTATTTATCTTGCTGCTGCCCAGGGACTTTTGCTATACCACTGCACTGAACATTATAACATTACATAACCAAGAATGAAAATACAGAACTATGAACTATGATATAATTTCAGGTTGGACGCCAATCCATTTGCTTCCGTTTTATCCGGGGCCTGGTAGTGGAGGCAACAGTTTGATCAAAGATATTGAGCAGAGACTTCCCTGTTCACGTACACCTCCTCCAGCTGTTGTGGGGGACTCCAAAGCGACACAAGGCCAGCTCACAGACATAGTCGCTCCAGCGTGTCCTGGGTCGTCCCCGGGGGCCTCCTCCCAATGGGACGCGCCCAGCCACCCTACAAAAGATACTCAACCGCTTGTATCCGCGATCTTGTCCTTTTGGTCTTTCAACTTTCGACTCCTTTTTGGGTCATTCTAGAAAATCTCTCCTCACTGCCGAGTACTGTTTCTTTAAAATACTTTTACGCTAGTAGATCAGTACACTAGTACGTAACAAGTGATCATTGTATTAAAGGGGGGTATTATGTAAAATCGACTTTTTCAAGCTTTATATCATGTTATTATGTCATTCCCTCATTAAACACATGCCTGGAGTGTTGCCTTGGCTCATTCACATATTTTTGAGTAATCAGTAAAAACTTCGACGGCAGCCATTTTAGGTGTAGCTATGCCTCAGTCCTCCTAGGAACGCCCCCACCTCCTGGAGACGCCTCTGGACCTTTTGTCACCAGCCAAGCCACCAACCACTGCTCCTCAGCTCAGCAGAGCCCCCTCCCCGCACAGTGTTGTTGTTTAGATGCCACAGCAGTGTGCTGAAGGGGGCGTGTCGGAAAGCTTCTTAAAGAGACAGAGGCCTATTTCAAGACGTTCAGTACAGCCATTTTGAGAGAGCAATTTTATTCAAGGCAGTTATTTTAATTTACTGCATATACAGACCAACAGAAGGTTACGTCATCATTGTAGTATGCTATAGACTGGTGCTATGTGATTGAAAAAAAGCATAATACCCCCTCTTTAAAGACATTGGTGAAATTGCTAAATGGTCTCAACTTATATAGCGCTTTTCTACCTTCATTAAACCCAAAGCCACCCATTCATTCATACACCAATGTACACAGACACTGGAGGGAAGGTGTGTGAAGTGTCTTGCCCAAGGACACAACGGCAGTGTGCATCTTTAGGACCTCCTGCTCTACCAACTGCGCCACTGTTGCTACCTATAAGCTAATAAGTAACTAACCATAATGGGACAGATGCAAGTCAACATGGAGACTTTTCCTTAGTGCAAAGAATTTATCATTTTTTAACATTGTATTTTTGCTAGTAAAGTCGCATTCATCAGTTTTACCTTTTGCTCTTCAAAGACAGCATCTGTTGTTTCATTTTTTGGAGTGATGGCTTTTAGAAAACTCGGTTCACTGCCACAGCTTGAGTGATTGACCTTTGGTACAAACGGCTTCAATCTCTGACAAGACAATAAAATTACTTTCCGTCAGAAAAATAAACTTGTCTTTCTGAATTGATTGTCACACTGTGGATGATGTGACGGAGCAGAGGAGCTGGGGCCAGGCTTCAAAAACACATAATACATATTGCGCTCCCATTGGAATTTGTTTTATAATTTCTGACACCGAAATATGACAAATATCAAACTTTCACCGTGTCGCTTCAAATCGTTTTTTTATGAAGACGGTTTTGCTTCGGAGAGTCTGATGCCATAAGCGTTAGGCACTCGAAGCGATTTTCAACACTCACTTCTTCCATTAGCCGGCATAGATCTGATAGGTCTGCAGCGGGGCATAATGCAAACAAAACAAATTACATTATCAACTAGGGCTGCAGGATTTTGGGAAAAATGTATCATGATTTTTCTATGATTAGTTTTGCGATTTATTTTAAAATCAAGATTCAGTTAATTGATTTTCACTTTAGGCACGTCCTGGAGCACTGACATTTGACTGTAATATGAACTGCTACAGTAATTCATGAATCTTAGTCATCTCAGAACATGTTTATTAGTCTAAATAACTGGAGGTTTTATACATAATAAGACCCCATGCGTCAACATAAAAGAGTCACATAACTTTATTTACAAACATAAAAACATATAAAATACATAACAATAAAAAAGTCACACAAGCAACATTGTTACATTTTTCATTTAGCTACATAACAAAGGACCATAGTGATCTCTTAAAAGAGAAAGACAGAATAGAAATAGAAATAAACATTTAAAATCCCCATACAATTTATGAATCCATTTCTGCACTTAACTTTTCAGGCATGCTCACTGTGTTCGTCATAAATCATTACAATAATATCATTGACCTCTCTTCTTTTGACAATATAACATCTACAGACAGAACCACTCAAGTAAACACTGGACACCAAGGCATTATTATACGTAAAGAGGACGTTACTTTCAGTATTCAGGGCGGCACGGTGGCACAGCGGTTAGCGCTCATGATTCACAGCTAGAAGGTCCCGGGTTCAATTCCCACCTGGACGGGGCCTTTCTGTGTGGAGTTTGCATGTTCTCCCCATGTCTGCGTAGGTTTCCTCCGGGTACTCCGGTTTCTCCTACCACTAAAAACATGTATAATAGGCCAGTGAATGTGAGTGTGTTTGGAGTGCGCATGGGGGACAACAGATGCAAATTAGCCCAAGGCTACAATCCGGTGTGGCTTGTTTACATGCATGAGACCCATGTATGTTCATTAACATGCACTGTCCCGACCAAATAAATAAATAATCTCAATATAAATATCTGATATATCCAAAATTAACACGTTTAATCTTATACTCTCAAAGTGGGTGTGCTTTATTCATATAATCAACAAAATATAAATGCTTTTCTCATTGAACTGATGTACAAGATGTAATACTCTATATGCAAACTCACTTTTTCATGTCTAGTGGCTTTAAAGCAGCGGTACATTTGTGGTTCTATGCTGTTTAAGTGACAATGGTGGTCTCTGTCCATGGTGCTGATTTCTTCTGGATCTGGTTCCTACTGGTTCTACTTGTTTTCAATATGTACTCCTCAAAAGTGAGGTAAAGTATATAATGGAGGAAGCAATCAATATAATGCAGTTTTTTTTAAATATGATAGTATAAAATTACTCTGTAAGACGGTGACCACAGATTCAAAAATAATGTATGTAAATGGATAAAGTAGAAAATTCACCAATTTTAATAATAATAATAATAATAATAATAATAATAATAATACATAAGTTTTATATAGCGCTTTTCAAGGAACTCAAAGACGCTTTACAAATGAGACATACAAACAAAGATGAGAGTGCTATTGTAGGTTGTAGGCGAGCTGAAACAAGTGAGTTTTGAGCATTTTTTGTAGATGGTCATTGAGTCTGAGTTTCTGATGTGGATTGGGAGTGAGTTCCAGAGGGTGGGCCGGCAATGGCGAAGGCTCGGTCCCCCAAGGTTCAGTGCATTGATTTGGTGATGGGTTTGAGAAGGTTTAAGTCGCCGGAGCGGAGGCGACGGGAGGGGCGGTGGCGCTGTAGGAGGTCTATGAGGTATGGAGAGCTTTGTAGGTGATGAGCAGAACTTTGTAATGGATGCGCTGTTGAACGGGGAGCCAGTGAAGCTGTTGGAGGACGGGGTGATGTGGTCTCTGGAGCGGGTGTGGGTGAGACATACTACAGTTTTTGTAAATCAGAGGAAGGGAGACCATACAGGAGGCTATTGCAGTAGTCGAGTCTTGATGTAATAGAATGATGTAAATGCATGGATAAGAGTTTCGGCAGCAGATGTGGAGAGGGTGGGGCGGAGGCGAGCAATGTTACGGAGGTGGAAAAAGGCAGTTTTGGTGATCTGACGGATGTGGGGCTTAAATGTGATTGTGGGGTCAAAAATGAAACCAAGATTTCGGATCTGGGGAGAGGTGGTGACTGTACGGCCATTGACGGAGAGAGTGAAATCTTGAGAGGAGGGCAGGAGTGATTTGGGACCAATGACAATAATTTCCGATTTATTGCAGTTGAGCTTAAGGAAGTTGGCAATTTTACAACACATGCCTCAAATCATGCATTTCATGCACAGTGGTGCAGAGGTTAGCACGCTTACCTCACAGCAAGACGTTCCTGAACTGGATTCCTCGGCCTTTTAAGGCTTTTCTGTGTGGAGTTTGCGTGTTCTCCCCGTTTCTATGTAGGTTTCCTACGGGTGTTCCGGTTTCCCCTACTACTAAACATAGGTTCCCTTCTGGAGCCAGGCCTCCACTTAAAAAGAGATTCAGAATCTCACTTGGACTTTTCTAGTTAAATAAAGGTCAAATTAATATAATAAAAAGTATGCACAAGTGATTGTCTTTCATTCATTACACATGCCTATCAATGACCTTTGTTTGCATATCCCAATTTCTTGTACATCATTTCAAAAGTGAACAGAACTGGGCTTTCCTTTCCTTTTATTTTACTTTGACCTTTCCCTCAGTGGCTCTGGTGATCTATGTGCAGCTGCATCCTCTCCTTCTCCACTTGGAGGCGCTCTCTCTCTATCTGAAGCCGGCCTGACTCAAACTTAAAGAACTGCAGACGCTCTTTTCCAGCTGCAGCCTCTCCTGATCTAGCTTGAGCCTCTCCGCCTCCAGATCCACCAGCGACAGCCAGCCTCTGCCCTCCTTCCCCTCGCCGTCCCCGTGCGGGCCATCCTGATTGGAGGAGGTGGAGGAAGTGGGCGGGCCCTGTTGTGGCGGCAGGTGTAAGGACGAGTCGACGTGCTCCGATTGGTTGATGAGCATCAGCCTAAGTCTCTCCCTCTCGACCTGCAGCCTCTCTTTCTCCAGCTGTAGGCGCTCTCGCTCGGTGTTGCTCTGACGAAGGCGCTCCTTCTCCACGGCCAGCCGCTCCTTCTCCACCGCCAGCCTCTCAGACTCCACCGCCAGCCGTTGCTTCTCCAGCTCCAGCCGCTGCTTCTCCACAGCCACCAGGAGCCCGCCCGGCCCCACGCTGTCATTGCTTAGGGCGTTGCTGCCTTGCAGGGCGTATCCCAGCAGGCCGTTGGTGAGGCAGACGTCTCGGTTAGTCGTGGAGGTAGGGCCCTTGGAGGAGCTGAGCAGGCCCAGATCACTGTTGGAGTAAACCTCGGGAAGATGGCCATCTCCGCGGGACTCAATGTCGCTGAGGAGGGAGGGGATGTCGTCATCATCTATCTCTCCATCTCCCACTTCTCCATCGCAGTCCAGCTGTAGAGCCACATAACAGGGTTTAGCATTCAAAATAATTGTTGTGTCATTGGCAGTGACTGGTTTTGCAAATTAGAAATTTTCACACAACAAAAATAATTTGAATTTTTTATGGCATGCAAAAGAAAAAAAAAATAGTTCACTCCTATATACATACATATGCAGTAACAACACTTGGCACATGTGTGTTTCTGTCGCACACACATGTGCGACAGAAAAGCTGAAGTGGACCAAAATTTAACGGCCATATCTGGGGATTTGCTGTGTTGTGTTAGTAGTTTCGGTGGTGCAGAGAGTAGAGCGGGTCGTCTTGTGACCAAAGGGTCGGCGGTTCGATTCCCGCAGGTGCCCACTGTCGTTGTGTCCTTGGGCAAGACACTTCACCCACCTTGCCTCCAGTGTCTGCGTACACTGGTGTATGAATGAGAGTGTGAATGGGTGACTGGTTCCTTGATGTAAAGCGCTTTGAGTGCCTAAAGCAGGTAGAAAGGCGCTATATAAAATGTGACCATTTACCATTTATCATAATGCGATTTTAGCAATAGATCTGCATATATGGGGTATATGCAGTGTATGTGATTTGCACTTTGTTCACTCATTTGCCTAATATTGACTAACACGCTCCTGGATTCATTTGGAGTGTTTATGTCACCTACACAGCTTAAAAACAAGATTTTTTGTTTATTTGCTTCTCTTAGTCCTTGGTTTGATTCAGAATTGTTGAAGTGCACCAGAGTCAGCAAGTGTTCATAGTTCACCAATTTTCCCGGGAAGAGCACTAGGATTCGCCTCAAGTGGACCCAATGTGAACACAGCCTTAAATAATCAAATAGAACAAAATATATGATAAAATACAAATTTACTTAACTCTAAATATACAAAAAAGAAAAATATCAAACTCAACTAAAACATGGAAACATCAGAAATAAGGCTTACAATCATTCATCAATTCAATATTATTAGAAATATTTTCTTTTATCAAGGTAAACTTGACTTTTATAAAGAGTAAGAGCATATATTTGTGAGATTGTAAAATGACTGCTGTGAGTCCTTTTTTTCCTCAACAGTATTTCCCTGTTTTTCAAATGACTAGTTGCTGTACAGTGGATCAGGCCTCCATCTACTGGTTCAAAGGGAAATGGCAAGTTTGATAAGAAGAAGACATTATATTTTTGTTTTATTGTTTTCATTATAGTAGACAATACCTGGGCCATTTCAGATCTACTATCAGCTTTCATAAGACTCAATTTATCTTCTACATGTATTCAGTTGTCATATTATAGTAACAACAGGCTTTAAATGTGGAAACTCTCTGCCCTGCACATTGAGAATTAAATATGTACCAATCAAAAACTTAAAAAACACATTATGTAGAACATAAATAAAGGAATGATATTGCTAAAACATACTGGATTCTCTTCAGTGCATTAGTACAAACTAAGACCACTTTGACCACGTCTAATCAAGAGAATTAAAAAGGCACTTGAGCTACATAATGCACTGCATAATCAGCATTATGTATCCAACATCATTAGCCAATCTGATATTAAATTTAAGTGATTATCGCATTAGGCTTGACTGATGCTAGTACAAGCTATTTGTCTTAAGAGATATGAAGCAGTGTGAATAAATGTAAGTGTATATAACATAATAGATTTGTCTTGATTTAGGCGTAAATTAATCTCTACAGTTTAATCAGGAGATGCATTCATGGAGCTCATAAATTGCCTGTATAAAACACTACTCACCCTGTATTCACAAACATCCTCTTCTATCTTGACACCCAAAGGTGGCATCAGAGTCTGGCTGCTGGGGTCACCCAGAGCGAGTTCTGGCCAGTCACAGTGGCAGTCTTTGGGCAGTCCTGAGAGGTCTAGCAGCTGGTCACAGGCCGAGGTGAGCGACGCTGCCTCCGGAGAAGACGGCTCATACTCGGACTTCAGGATGAGTGAGGAGGAAGAGGAGGAGGAAAGAGAGAGCTCGGCCTGAAGCTGCTTCCTCTTCATCAGGGAACGCCAATCCAGATAACGTCGCTTTACCTGGGAGTAAAAACAGCCCAAGTCCGTGAGATATACTATAAGAATACAAAGTGAAATTAAAAGTATTGTAAAATATATATTTTTATGTATAGTGTGGGAAGGAATATGCAGACTTACACTTTCGGGAAATGCTTGTCAGAGGCTGATTTAATGAAATTGAAGTAGTGTCATGTATTTGTTTTTCAGACTAACATATCATCATTTTATCTCAGTTGAAGCTTAATAAAATCTAATTTTAGGTTTAAAATCTGCTCACCTCAGCTGCAGTGCGTAGCTCTCCCTCACCAAGTGAGTTGACACCGCGTGCTACTTCCTCCCATGCTTGTCTTTTCAGCTCATTGATCGCTGTGTTCTTTTTCCAAACAATGAAGAAAGAATGCAAATAAATAATATTACATACTGTTCATTATTTAAGGGTAATAACAAAATGTCAACCTGCTGTCTGGAGAACAGGACATCCCTCCTCTTGTGGATTTCTCTGATGAGCGTTTGTGTCTCTCTCACACTGTAGTTACTTTTCCTCTTCCTTTTAAGATGTTTCACTTGTATGAAATCCAGCTTGGCAGCAAAGATGAGGAGCCAAATTCCAGAATCAGGACAATGTAAGAACGCTTACTGGTCGCCTGTGAATTTGAGGCTGTGTTCGTTGCAAATTGTAAAACAATACAATGGCCATGTAAGTTAAAACTATGTGCATGTGTGACTTTGTGCAATAGTTTATGCAAAATAGCAGGTAAGGCCACAGTTTGGTTTTTTTCACTCAATGTGGGCTTCTTGAGGCAGATGTGACACAGGCACCGATGGAAAGGCAGGATAGTGCTATAAAAAAGTCCTACAAAAAACAACAACATGTCAGTCAAATGAATAAGAAATTACACACGTTGCCATTCAATGAAACGTATTTGTCAAATGAATGGGAAATGCAAAAAAGAACATCTAAGAACAGATGATGAAAAAGATAATGAAATAGGCTACATTTTGCATAGCATCATTTCATGCCCGTGGCCAGGAATGTATAATGCGATCGCCGTCGTGCATACCTCATTTTTCCACAACAAAATTACACTTTTCTACACATTATTCCCGTGTTCCCCGTCATTCGGCAAATTCGTGAAGACATTTTAAGTGTCTTTGCAGAAATGAATTGAATGAAGAGTGAAAAACGTGACCGTATTCGCAAATCTACTCACCTTACACATCGTAGGTTTACCGCAATCAAAACATCGTAGTAGCAAGGCAATTTTAATGCGACGTTAACCGGAACAACGTGACATCCGCGTCTCCGAGATTATAGTTGACAGATATTGTGTAAAATACGAGTCATTATTTCTTTCATCATGAATCAGAAACTAAAAACGCCAGTCTTTAAAACGGCACGCATTTCTGTTTTAGTCATGTGTTGATTTCTTGCTGCTTTTATTGTTTTATCTGTCATAGAAATGTATTAAATTGTACAATTCAATTTTTTTTCTTGCAAGTGAAGGCACCACGAGTGTCGCACTACTAGAATCGCTCTGATTGGTCAATCCTCCACCGCGCCCACATGTGACGACATTGACGCTTGCCGAGCTCTTCCGGGTGTGTCCTAGTGCTTCCAACTTGAATTAAAAGCTTAATTTCTCACTAGTTTACTCCGTATTAACTGCTGAAATGGGCTTGTGAGTACGCCGGCTATGCTCGTGTTTAGTTGTCAGCGTGATGCATATTATCTACATGTCCCTGCAACGTAACTCTTGTGCTGGTGAATTGTTTTGGAGTTGAGGTACAGCATGGAAAAGAAACTGTGAGGAGGAGAGATGGGCTCTGTTAGGTGGGCTTTCCGTTGTGGATCGTGGACACCAACGAGGTCTGAGTGGCTTTTTGCTTCTCGATGCGTCCAGCCCGAGGAGAAGGCGAGAATTGGGGAGTTTGTGTTCACCAAAGATGCCAAATCAGCTATGGTTTGTATGAATGAATGACTTGCCTAAAGTTAGAGATGGGTTGTAGTTGCTAGAGCAGTTTAACCAGTGGCGGCTGGTGATGTGAAAACCAGGGGGGCTGTTGCCTCTACCTACCTTCAATTATATTTTAAAAGATACTTATAAACATTGTTTTTAACTTCAAAAAGAAAGTTATCTTTGGGGCTTTTAATATTATTATCTTATGCAGAATATAATCAAAACTAAACATTCACAGTTTTATTCAACTAAAAATAAAGAAGCATGGAATGAATTTATGCTTTTGGAAAATCTTTTTTCTGACGAAATTAAATCAAAGTGTAAAGTCACTATACACATTTTGTTTTGCACCACTGATTTGTGTTTTGTACCAACAGAACAAAGGCAGGAGGTGTTTCCTCTTTGATTTCATGTACAGTATTAGACTCAGACCTGCTATGGTTCCATTATGAGCCTCAGAGCCACAGGTTTAAACCTGTATAAACCGTCAGACAAATGATCCGGTCAGAAATAACTATGTGACTTACGTGTTTAGATGAGAGTCCTCCTCCGTAGCACCTGGAGCTCCACCTGTTTCACTCAATGAATGAATGACTGAATGACGTTCACCTCTTCTGTCATACGCTCGTTACGGTCCTGAATCTTCTCTCCATTAAATGTCCACGTCCTGGGACATAACCGGTTGTCCCAAAGTGTGAAATAAACAAGCAGCAGCTAAAGCTGACGAGCTAGTTAGCACTGTAATGCTACCTCCAGTAAAGTTCGTTTAGACGTGACTTCTGACTGAAGAAAGTTGTCCATTAGTTTGACTAAATCCTTTCACCTCCTCTCAGGCAACAACACAAAGATTCTCCGGTCTCTCAAATGAGAAGTTTTTCATCCAATCGTCCGTGAGCTCATAGCTGCTACTCGCGTTGTTTACAGTAGACGCCTCCTGTCTTTCACCTGTTAAGGCATCGTTCCACATAGCGCGCACGCCACGATCTACGTGCACGTATCGACACTAGCCCGCAGACCTTTCTGTTTCCACCACACACACACATGCATTTGTTGTGGGTGGAGCCGCATAGAGCCGCACGCTGTACAGATCGTCATTAAAAGTTTTGTAAGCCGCGATGAGAACAAATGTGGACAAATGCTGTCATCTGGTGGGAGTTAGGGAATCATTCAGAGGAGCCAAGGTGTATTAAAACAGAAAATAAACTGCTAAACTACGAACTATGAATGTAAGCTACATGCAAATGTTATGTTAACACCAGCTAAAGCTGCGCTAACAACGGCCAAATGCTATTATCGGCAAAATCCCCTTTTAACACAGCGGTAGGATGTTGTGAAATATAAAATCTGTACGACATGCGTGTCAATAGTGAGGGCTGTCCACTCTCTCGTTGCCAATCAGAGGCCAGCAGTCTGTTCACGTCACATTAGACGCGGGTAGCCCGCTTTGGCCACAGCCAAAGGTCGGGCCCAAAACCTATACCTGGTCAGACCGGTTTGGCCCTGGCCTTTGTTATGGAGCTCGACAACGCGGGTGAAAGAGCCATTCGGCTGACACGCGCCTGCGCTCAGGCCAAGCGCCCATCGGAGAAATAACATTGCGCGTCTCTGATTGGTTGAATTAATGATATGTAGTGACGTTTTTATACCATATTAGAGCGCCATTGGTTAGATCGCGAGGGCGCTATTCCTCGCCGCCCCAAGCATAAAACTACACATTTATGATGCTGCTGCGGCACAGGATTGAAGCTGGCAGAGAAAATTACACGCTCCTTCCCCTCCGCTCCCCCTCCCTCCAGTGTATAAAACACCTGTACATAAGAAAGTCATGATTTTGCTCAACTTAACACTTGGGTTTTTTTTTTTTTTTTTTTTTGTGCAAAAATTGATAGGAGGGGCGGCGCCCCACCGCCCATAATGGACCAGCCGCCACTGAGTTTAACTACAGTATTTTTGCTTGAAAATTATTTAGGGTTATTTTTTACTCTGTGTAAATCTGTAATTACAAAAAATGTTCAATTATTAGTGTCCAGTTGATCTCAAAGAGTGGTATGTGGTGGTATTTTAAAGTTCTTTTAATGGTTTTTAAATGTCATAATGGTCTTGGTCCTTCTTATCTCTCAGAATTGCTTTTACCTTATGAACCTTCACGGCCCCTTCGCTCCATCGGCAGGCGTCTCCTAGTTATTCCTAAAGTCAACAAAAAGACTCACGGCGAGGCGTCTTTCCAATATTATGGCCCTCGCCTCTGGAACGACCTGCCGGAGGAGCTCAGGACCGCAGAGAACGTTCATGTTTTTAAAAGCAGGCTTAAGACCCACCTTTTTAGTTTAGCTTTTAACTGATATTTATTCTTGCTAGGCCTATTTATTTAATTGTTATTAATATTTATTTATTTATGTTTTCTTTATGTATTTTACCTCTCGGTCTTATTTTAGTGGTCCTTATATTCTTATTTTTACTTTTACTTTTTACTTATTTTAACCATTTTTATGGTCTCCCAGTTTCCTCTGGAGGAGCCCTCTGCCTCGGGAGCGGTCATTGGCTGTGGCTGCTGTGGTGCTGTCCTGTGGGTGTCTGGATGGAGGTGTGGTGTTTCTACCGCGCCTCCTCCAGGCGTCCTGTGCTGGTGCCCTGTGGCTGCAGCCGAGATGCTGCTCCCGATGCAGACGGCTCCTTGGATGGTGTTTCCTTACCTGGTTTATCTGTACCCAGCCTTACCTCAGCCTTATGTCCATTGCGTCCATTGTTTTACCTTGAGTGTGTGTGTTGTGCTTGTGTGGTGTGTCTCTGGGAAGGTGGTTGGGGAGAGTGTGAGTGCGACAATGTGTTTGTATTTGTGGGAGGAGGTGGGTGTGAGAGAATGTTTTTAAATCTGTAAAGCACTTTGTGTTACATGAAATGTATGAAAAGCGCTATATAAATAAAGATTGATTGATGTGTGTACAAGTGGTAGTACTTGACTTTCTCTAGTCAGGGTCATCTGCAATCTTAGATTTCATTACTTTTAATTGTCATCATTTATTTTTTGCTTTAGTAATGCACTTGGGTTATGTGTTTTTCTGCTTTTGACTAAGTTTACTTTCAGTTGTCATTAACCACACTAATACTTTTTTTTTTACTTTTACTTGAGTCATTATTTTGGTCACTACTTTGTTATTCTACTTGACAAAACATACATTAAAAGTAACATTACTCTTATTTGAGTAAATATTCACCTTCTCCACCCGACTCTGTTTAACTGCCCTAACGCTGTGTGCTCTGCTGTGTCAGGCTGGCAGGTTACTGCTGAGGAAGTTTGTGTGTGAGAAAATGACTATCCCATGGTCCCACATCAGGCTGGAGCGTACTCCAAGAGGAAAGCCTTATCTCGCATCACCACTGCAGGTAAATGAGCGTCACACTCTTTCATTCAGATACAGACAATGATGTATGAAACCTTTATGTAAAGATGTACATTTTTAGCACAACTGTACTCAGTTAAAATCCTAAAGTGAGTCAAATGTTCTTCTGATCACTTTAGTTTTTAGGATCTCTAAGATTCAAGCAGCGATAAGTAAAATTCAATAAACCAGCTTTGATATATAGTTGGTAACACTTTATAGACTTGCCTATAAAGCATTTACAAACACGGGCTGATCAGAGACACTTAAATATTACTTACATTAAAAAAGCTTTACAAAGTATGATTGTTCATTATTAGCTAAAATGTGCAAGTGACATTCAACTCTAAATATATATTATTAACTCTTTGCTTAACATTTTGTCATAAATAGTTAATTATCAGGTGTTTTTGTTTATTTATTATTTCATGACCGCCTCTGCGACCCGGCCCCGGATAAAGCGGAAGAAAATGGATGGATATTATTTCATGATTAACTTGCGTTTGTAAATGGGTTTGGGTTAGTTTTTGAGGTATATGCCTTTTAACTAGTTTGTAGATGCTTAAACATGACCTAATCTTGAAAAACGCTTTACAAATATATGCCTATTCTTAAAAGAGCTCAGAATTTCAATTTTATCATTGTGATTCGTGTACACTTAGTCAGGTTCTATTGCTTTTTTAAGATGTATTAAAAAATAATAAAAACATACTGCTTCTTCAGAGAGTTCACACTGCACTGCGACTGGTTAAATCCTCCAGAGTGAGTCTGAAAACATGTTTTTGGTCAAAGAGTTGCATTAAAGGTTATGTGATTTCTTCAAATGGACAGATCATCACAGGGTCATACCATGATATTATTTAGTTGTATCGCTCACTCTTACGTCATGTCTGATTCTTGTGTTCAGGTCGGTTCAGCCCCTGTCACTTGGAGTTTTAACGTGTCTCATCAGGGAGACTACGCGTTGCTGGCAGCAGAGCAGGGGGTGCAGGTCGGTGTGGACATAATGAAGACTGTCAGGCCTGGTAAATAACTCAGCCAAACTGTAGTATGAATGTTGTCCACTAGGTGTCAGTGTTGACATGTGTAAAGGGTTCAGAAATGGATGTTGGTGCAGATGTCTGGATGGCTGTTTGTGTTTTCTGTGTGGGTGATGATCTAAATATATATTCATAGAAGATTTTAAAAGAGGACTCCCAACATGATCCCTTTCCTTATTTGAACCTGGTCATATCTACTTTTTTTGTATTTTTGTTCCTTTTCCCCACTTTGCAGGACAATGTTTTAATCTCATCTATGCTTTTTTTATTTTTTTCCTTTTCTTCTCGTGGTGTTTGCAGGTAGCAGCTCCGTGCCTGAATTTTTCCGCATCATGACTCGTCAATTCACCGCGTACGAGTGGAGCGTCATCCAGTCCGCCGGCTCGGAACGCCAGCAGCTCGCCGCTTTCTACCGGCACTGGGTAACCATGGCAATCGCAGTAGCCTGTAGCCACATCGTGCGGCTGATCGGCCGGGCCAAATTTTATTCATTTTGTATTCGCAGGGTGGTATGGGAATGTTGCTATGGATACTATGGTGTGGCTTGACCTTAGGGTGAGGAATGGAGAATGATTAAGGTCAGGGACATGGGATACTTAAATCTGGGTATTATGTTTTTATTGTTATTTGCACTTTGAAGATTAGAAAAAGATTACTCAAACATGCGTGCATGCATCAAAACACAACTCCAAGTGTGTTTTAGAAGAGGGGACAGAATTATAACATTGTGAAAAGCTCTAAAAAGTTAGACAGCTTTCGAGATTTGGCAGTAACAGTTGGGTTAGAGCTCGGGGCAGGGAATTGGTTAAAGTCACGGCGAGGAAGAGGAACTGCTTCCCTTACCACCTTGCACATGGTAAATCTGTGGCCAAAACCTACATACGGTGGTCGGAGAGAGAATGAGTCAGAGAGAGAGAAATAGTTGAAAATGTATTTGCTTTACCCATTTTCTTTGGGAGAGTCACTGTAGTTATGGTGATGTTATGAGGGTATGGCGCAGAGACGTCACGCTCTGATCTCATCACTGCACCGTTGACTAATGGCAGAATGCAACGGTTGCCATAGTGATTAGGCTTGTAATGCTGTTATTGTTGTTCATTGGCTGAGTCGTTTTTTTTAGCCAGTCACATACGACATCACACACACGTACTGTAATCCTTGTACGTCTGACTTTTTTGTGGTGTCAATTCCCATCTGTGCTAGCTCTAAATAATCACTCCACTAATTTGACAGATTTCCCATATTTATAGCATGTCCTCGTCTATCCTCGTCTGAATCTCGGTCTAATTATATCTATGTTTTTGTGCTGTTCCTCAAAGGCCCTTAAGGAGAGTTTTATTAAAGCAATCGGCACAGGGCTTGGATTCAATCTGCAGCGTGTGGAGTTTCACGTTTCACCCGAAACGCTCACACAGAGTCAGCCAGTGCGCCAAACAACTATGCACCTGGATGAGGAGGAGCAGGACGACTGGGTATTTGAGGTATGTTCCACTACATTGGGGAAATTGTAAGGTTGAATTATCCAGTAGGTCTGCATTGTATTGGGGATCCATCAGTCCATCCATTTTCTTCCACTTGTCCGTTGCTGGGTCACATTGAATCACATTGCACCAGCCCCTATGGCTCGTCCTTCAGGTGGTGGGTCCACAGTAGGACGGCCTCATGATTCTAACCATAACTCTCATAAGGAGCTTCTGAACCGCTCTTTGTCTCTCTTTCAAGTTTACAGACCAGGATTGACTTATCACTAACAGTCGTGCAAAGAGTCTCCTATCATTTTTTAGAATGTTGGTGCACGTTGGTGCAGCGGTTACACGACAAGAAGGTCCTGGGTCTGCATAGGTCTCCTCCGTGCCCAGGTGACCGTATCAGGCCATCACTACCGAATTCCAGATAAATCAAAGTGTTTGATATTTTTGACATGAAGATTCAACTGTCTCGTTCTCGCCTACATCTCAAAGTCTTGAGCTTGAGTTGCCATCCAGTCACTCCTACTTTCTTTTTTAGCTGGCCGGGTTAGAACCACCAGTGGCACAGTAGCTGCTGCCCCTTCACAATGGGAGTCTTGACTTCTGGAGGCCACTCTGATTAAGTGTAACTGTTTTGGAAAGTTGCTCCCCGTTCACCTCATAAACCCCAAAAAATGCACAATAAGGAAATCCCCCGAATAGATAATGCAGAGGACAAGTTTCTCAGAGATTATGCAGTACTTGACCTTTTAATGAATGTTTCACTTGAGACACTTGCATGAAGGGCTATGTTTCCTGAAAGCCTAGGAACAATGCAGTAATCTCCTGAAGGACCTGGGGACGTCTCTTGGGAGAGGCTTTGTTCTGTCCTTATTCTCTGGATTAGAAAACACAATATGAGAACAAAAGGAAAAAGTACAAAGGTGACTGAAGTGAAGAAAGTCAAGTAAAGGATGAAAGAAACTAGTCACCATCTTTTTAGTTTGTATTTTGCCTGTTTAGGCCACCATATTTTTAAAACCTCAAAATGGTATGACCAATTTACTTTGCATTCACCATATAGCATTTTCTAAATTAAAAACAGGAAAAGTGCCTTACGTCTTGTATTATAAATTACACAAAACACTTTATATTGACTTCTATTTTGGACAAAAAAACCTTTGCATTACTGGAACTGAGCAGCTTGATCAAAGTCTCTCGCGTCGGTTTCCATTTGGCAGACTCCACGGCGGCTGGCTCTTGGAAAAGCATATGCAAAGTGACACACAGGTGGTCATCTGCAGAGCTCCACAGAGGAGACCGTGATTAGTGAGTGTGCACCTCTCTGTCACAGCATAAGAATCGTCCGTCGCCATCTCCCAGCTCCTCTCTACTGTCATCTCCGCAGCACTACAGGCTTTGATCTTCCATTTAGAGTCTTCTTTAGGTTTTACACTTCAGGCTTTTCCCTTTACAGCCAGAGCAGTGACACCTCTCTAGAGTGATGGCAATCTAGGGTCTATGGTCTTGCCGACAATGGTTGTCTGATGTTTACAAACCTATATTGTAAATTGAACAGGTATGGAAGTACAAATATTTGCAGAAAGCAGTGAGACGATGGGATTAATGTAAGTGTGGTGGTAATAGGCAGTCTTACCTTGGCAGCTGATGTAGTTTTCTGATTAAAAATTATTTACAAATGATGAACAAGTTGATCAATAAAGCAGCATTGTTTCCCATGCAGTCAACATTACTCAGGCCGCGAGGTCGCTCAAACCGGCTAAATCGATTTCTCGAGGTGAGGTGACTGTGGGTCTCTGCTCTTTGAGAGGGTCAGACATGAGCCTTATTGCTTGTTGTTGATGGTTGTACAGCTGATGCCACCCTGCAGTTCACGCTGCAGTGCTTTCTGCTTTTTGAAGTCGGTGTCAGTCTGTATAAAGGTGAAAGGAAAGCTGGATAAACAGTAGCAGCTCTGTTGCACAGTTTAAACGCACTAGTTTGTTTACTGAGCTCACTGTATATAACGCTTACACTTGTGTTGTTACAGGAATGTCTGCTTGATGATGACCATCATGTTGCTGTGGCTCTTGGCACTGACTCATCAGTAAGGACATATCAAATCATTTTTTCATGTTTTTGCCTTTATACTTCAGTCAATGCTTAACATATTTATTTGCAAAACACATTCTATAGATTGTCGTGCAAATCAATATAGCCTCTTAATTAGGGCTAGGTACAGTTAAATGATACCAGTATGGTATCAAAAAAAAGTTTAGGTATTACCGATATAGAAAAAAGTATCGAAAGCAGGTACTGAAAAACAATCTTATATCTTTAGATCCTAGTTGGTCCAATTTTCTTTCCCCATCTTTGCACATTTTTTATTATTATTAGCCCAATTTTTTCCCTCATTTTTGCCCCTTTTTTTTTTTTTACTAATATTTGTCTTATTTCCCCTCATTTTCACAAATTTTTGCCCAATTCATTCTAATTTTCCCCCTATTTTCTCCCACATTTTTTTACACAATATTTCCTTATTTTTGGCACAATTTCCCCCAATTCTTATTGTAAATATATTGTACATTTGCAGATCTTTGATTATTGCTCTCCGGTTCTAGATGATAAATGTTTTAGTATAGGTATCGGAAAAAGTATCGTTCAGGTATCGGTATCGTTAAAGTACTGATGTCAAAAAATGTAACGGTGCCCAGCTCTACTCTTAATGCTGTTATTGTGATAAGTCAGCTGGCTCAATCTAAAAGGAGACAACTAGACTTTTTTTGGTGACAAATCTCACTCTTCACTCTTTCACTCTTCATGAAGAACTAACAAATCCTATCCCCAAAGAGGACACAAAGATGAAAAAAGTGTCTCTAAGTTCAACAAAATCTCCCGAGTACCATTTGACTTGAATTAATACTTTAACTTTATAACAGACAGAGGAGAAATTGCAGACGAAAGTATAGTATTAAACAAAACTGTCACATAGTCATAATCTAAGAGCAGGTTCACTGATATTCTCATTGTGGTTGAGTTTTGATGGGGCTCACTTGTCTTTCAGCCTTTACCTGCGCCGCTGCCCCCGCCTTGCCCCTTCACCCTGCTGTCATTCTCTGACCTGATTGGCTCGGCCTCACCCCTGACAGACGAGGACCCCTCCTATTGGCAGAGTTTCAGCGCCAAGGCAGACGGCCCTCAGAGACAGAGAGACGTGCACTGACATGACTTAGACACAGCGGCCTGCACACCAGACTAACACACCTTTCACAAGTGCCAGTGTCCAAAAATACCCTGACAAGGAGCCTGCTTCTCATTCAGCTCCACTCCTTCAGCGCACAAAGCCCGAATCACAGCTCCGTCTCAGGGGACTTGAGAAACTTTACACCACATGGCAACTTTTGTTCTTACACAACCGCTACCTGGAGGTTTGACTCTAAATATAACGCATCTGCATAAACATTGTATCATATTTATACAAAGGTCTTTTTATCATCCGATATTTTTATCTCTTTTGACTGAATAGTGAATTAAGCAATTGATTGTCCCTGTAGACATGGAAAGAACTAGGCCAAACGAAGTGTCTAACTGAATTTTAATCATTAGATGCCGATGTAATGAGGAAGCGATAAGAGCTCTGGGATGTAAGACGGCTTCAATAACATTGAAAACTGTCGACACTTGTCCTTTTGGCAGTTTTATTTTCTTATTCCAAGCGAGTTTGCCTTAGAACCAGAAAAGTCATGAAACAAGCTGAATCATCTAGGTCACTTGAATGAATAAATCTAAACCCATCCAAACTAGACTAACAAGATTGATATTCTGAATTCAAGTCATCTAATCCAAAGGTGGATATTTGGTTATTGTTGTGCAAGCTGCAGGTTGCACTGACCTGAGGTCATTTGATCTTTGATCTGGTCACAAATGGCAGAGACAAAGTACACAGGGTTCAAACAGATGCTCCCCTTTAGATGCATCTGTTTTTCACGACTCAAACAGAAGCACGATGTATGTGTAGTGTTGAATCCAGAACAACAATAATGTGTCTGCTTCCAAACTTAAACTTCAGGTACAAGTTGAAGAATGATTTTATCTGTGACGTAGTTATACATTTTGACCGCCATCCCACTTCTGTCAGTCATGAATATATGCAGTGTATTTCTGTCAGGATTTAGAAACAAGACCTCTCTCCGTGTTGACCCTGATGCGAAGCTTCTAAACTCATTGGCTCCTTGGATCGATGTGTAATTGTTTGAACTGTCAGCACCTCATGCGGCAGACCCCACGCCGGACCTCTGCTCAATAATAACACATGGCACCTGCTCCTACTGCTCACACACACACACAAAGGCTTTTACTTTCATGTGTGGCTTTATCGGACAAATTCAAAGTTGTTTCTCACCAAACAAACAAAACATAAGCTCTGTTTCAATGTTTTGAACTTATTACTCAAATTAACCTCACTAAAAAGAAAGAAAGCATGTGTTTCGGCTTTTTACTCTTCTCTTTTCTCATGTTTTATTTTTTCCACCAATCTGTTTTTGTGAGTCACATGACAAAAACGCCACCCACCGCCATATTGGATAATGTTAATAATGCAAATAATGTCAACCTGAATTGAATCTACAAAGCTACTTACTGGTCATCTATCCTGCCTTTCTACCTTTTACTGTTACAGAGAGGCAACAGGAAATACAGTACTACAACTACGGGGTACTGCACAAAATGTAGTGGTATAACTAAAGCATAAAAATGGCTATAAACAAACAATTTTGCCGAAAATGCAAACAAAGGTTTAGCAAATGAGATTAGCTTACAGGTCTAACAATAAAGGGCCCGATCTTGTGCTTCTAAACACAGACTATAGCGTTAGATTTTGCGCTTAGTAGGAACACACTTGGTGACCCCAACGTGATCCAATGTGGTGAGAAAGATGAGGACACAAGCAAGCAGCAAGTGAGTCAACTTTATTTCGTTCGAGCCAACAGAACAATGGCCGGAGCACAGGACGAACAAAACAGGCAGGGCCCAGACACGCCCCCAAACCACAAAACCTGGTGAGAGACCACTCCCCAACATGTACACCACAGTAACATATATAATTAAAGCCGCAAGCGGCATTTAGAGGCCCTCGAGGGTCTCGTTTGGCCGGTTGACGCCGGCGGCCGCACGCCGCCCCAATAACCGGGAGGCGCTTCCGCGCCCTACCTGTCACACTAGGTCGAGATTATAAAAGAGCAAAGGCAAGAAATGGCGCCTTCGGCGCCAGATCACTGGATTTTTCCCAAAATGGCCGACCTCCTGTTGGTTGCCTAGCAACCATGTAATGTACTTTTTTATTCGGACAGTCATGACGCACGCGTGTACCAATTTTGGTTTGGCTGCGCCAAAGTTGACACCGGGTGGTTGCCATGGCAACACGATAGGAAAAGAGGCGTGGCCATGATTGACTTTTTTTATCGGGATCACGTGACGCACGTCTGTGCCAAATTTCTTTTGTCTACGACAAAGTTTGATCTTATTCTTCATTCATTTTTATTTGGTGCTCTGCAGGGGGCGCTATCACGCCCATTTTCAAATGTCCTAAATCACAACATCCGGAGTTGACGACTCGACCAACGATTCAAGTTACGCTCAAATCGGCTTCAGTTTGTGCGAGTTATGAGTCTTTAAACACGGCGGCGAGTCCTGAAAACGGATGCCGAATTCATGGCGTTGCCATGACAACACCGTTAATCCTATTAGAAAGTTTTTAATAACTTTTGATGTCCCACTTGTGCAGATGATCTGGAGCGAACGGGGAGTCGCTGCGTTCAACGCCCTAGGACGAGTTCGTTCAAATGGGAGAGCATGAAATGGCGCCTTCGGTGCCAGATTACTACATTTTTCCCAAAATGGCCGACCTCCTGTTGGTTGCCTAGCAACCATGTAATGTACTTTTTTGTTCGGACTGTCATGACGCACGCGTGTACCAATTTTGGTTTGGCTGCGCCAAAGTTGACATCGGGTCGTTGCCATGGCAACACGGTTGGGAAAGGGGCGTGGCCTCAATGACTTTTTTGTTCGGGTTCACGTGACGGATGTCTGTGCCAAATTTCTTTTGTCTACGACAAAGTTAAAAAATTTTCCTCATTCATTTTTATTTGGTGCTCTGCAGGGGCGCTATCGCGCCCATTTTCAAATTTCCTATATCACAACATCCGGGGTCGACGACTCGACCAACGATTCAAGTTTCGCTCAAATCGGCCACAGTATGTGGGAGTTATGACTGTTTGAACGCGGCGGCGAGCGCTAAAAATGGACGCCGAATTCATGGCGTTGCCATGACAACACCGTTAATCCTATTAGAAAGTTTTTAATAACTTTTGATGTCCCACTTGTGTAGATGATCTGGAGCGAACGGGGAGTCGCTGCGATCAACGGCCTAGGACGAGTTCGTTCAAATGCGAGGGCACGAAATGGCGCCTTCGGCGCCAGATCGCTCTTCTGGCCAATATGGCCGCCCTCCTGATGGTTGCCTAGCAACCGCATAATATCTTTTTTGTTTGGCTTCACGTGACCAATCACTGTGCCGAATTTTGTTCGTCTACGACGAACTAAAATTTTCGGGGATTTCGGGATTTTGAGGGGTCTGGCCATAGGGCGCAATGTTAACGTGGTTTTTCCAGGGGGCGCTGACGCGCCATTTTTTGAATTTTTACATTTTGGAGATGTGAAGTTTTTTTTTTCACCTAATTGAATTTTGGGCAAAAATTCAGGACTTTTCATCAGTGGGAAGTTGCCGAAACTGGCTTTTTAGGGGAGAGGAAAAATAATAATAATTAAAGCCGCAAGCGGCATTTAGAGGCCCTCGAGGGTCTCGTTTGGCCGGTTGACGCCGGTTGCCGCACGCCGCCCCAATAACCGGGAGGCGCTACCGCGCCCTACCTGCCACACTAGGTCGAGATTATAAAAGAGCAAAGGCAAGAAATGGCGCCTTCGGCGCCAGATCACTCGATTTTTCCCAAAATGGCCGACCTCCTGTTGGTTGCCTAGCAACCATGTAATGTACTTTTTTATTCGGACAGTCATGACGCACGCGTGTACCAATTTTGGTTTGGCTGCGCCAAAGTTGACGCCGGGTCGTTGCCATAGCAACACGATGGGAAAAGAGGCGTGGCCATAATTGACTTTTTTTATCGGGATCACGTGACGCACGTCTGTGCCAAATTTCTTTTGTCTACGACAAAGTTTGATCTTATTCTTCTTTCATTTTTATTTGGTGCTCTGCAGGGGGCGCTATCGCGGCCATTTTCAAATGTCCTAAATCACAACATCCGGAGTCGACGACTCGACCAACGATTCAAGTTACGCTCAAATCGGCTTCAGTTTGTGCGAGTTATGACTCTTTAAACACGGCGGCGAGTGCTGAAAATGGACGCCGAATTCATGGCGTTGCCATGACAACACCGTTAATCCTATTAGAAAGTTTTTAATAACTTTTGATGTGCCACTTGTGTAGATGATCTGGAGCGAACGGGGAGTCGCTGCGTTCAACGCCCTAGGACGAGTTCGTTCAAATGGGAGAGCATGAAATGGCGCCTTTGGCGCCAGATTACTACATTTTTCCCAAAATGGCCGCCCTCCTGTTGGTTGTCTAGCAACCATGTAATGTACTTTTTTGTTCGGACTGTCATGATGCACGCGTGTACCAATTTTGGTTTGGCTGCGCCAAAGTTGACATCGGGTCGTTGCCATGGCAACACGGTGAGAAAAGGGGCGTGGCCTCAATGACTTTTTTGTTCGGGGTCACGTGACGGATGTCTGTGCCAAATTCCTTTTGTCTACGACAAACTTAAATTTTTTTCCCAATTAATTTTTATTTGGTGCTCTGCAGGGGCGCTATTGCGCCCATTTTCATATTTCAGATATCAAAACATCCGGGGTCGACGACTCGACCAACGATTCAAGTTTCGCTCAAATCGGCCACAGTATGTGCGAGTTATGACTGTTTGAGCGCGGCGGCGAGCGCTAAAAATGGACGCCGAATTCATGGCGTTGCCATGACAACACCGTTAATCCTATTAGAAAGTTTTTAATAACTTTTGATGTCCCACTTGTGTAGATGATCTGGAGCGAACGGGGAGTCGCTGCGATCAACGGCCTAGGACGAGTTCGTTCAAATGCGAGGGCACGAAATGGCGCCTTCGGCGCCAGATCGCTCTTCTGGCCAATATGGCCGCCCTCCTGATGGTTGCCTAGCAACCGCATAATATCTTTTTTTGTTTGGCTTCACGTGACCAATCACTGTGCCGAATTTTGTTCGTCTACGACGAACTAAAATTTTCGGGGATTTCGGGATTTTGAGGGGTCTGGCCATAGGGCGCAATGTTAACGTGGTTTTTCCAGGGGGCGCTGACGCGCCATTTTTTTGAATTTTTACATTTTGGAGATGTGAAGTTTTTTTTTTCACCTAATTGAATTTTGGGCAAAAATTCAGGACTTTTCATCAGTGGGAAGTTGCCGAAACTGGCTTTTTAGGGGGAGAGGAAAAATAATAATAATAATAATTAAAGCCGCAAGCGGCATTTAAAGGCCCTCGAGGGTCTCGTTTGGCCGGTTGACGCCGGTGGCCGCACACTGCCCCAATAACCGGGAGGCGCTGCCGCGCCCTACCTGGTTATAATGTTATAAAAGAGCAAAGGCAAGAAATGGCGCCTTCGGCGCCAGGTCACTCGATTTTTCCCAAAATGGCCGACCTCCTGTTGGTTGCCTAGCAACCATGTAATGTACTTTTTGTTCGGACAGTCATGACGCACGCGTGTACCAATTTTGGTTTGGCTGCGCCAAAGTTGACATCGGGTCGTTGCCATGGCAACACGGTGGGAAAAGGGGCGTGGCCTCAATGACTTTTTTGTTCGGGTCACATGACGGATGTCTGTGCCAAATTTCGTTTGTCTACGACAAAGTTCCTTTTTTTTCCTCATTCATTTTTATTTGGTGCAATGCAGGGGGCGCTATCGTGCCCATTTTCAAATTTCCTATATCACAACATCCGGGGTCGAGGACTCGACCAACGATTCAAGTTTCGCTCAAATCGGCCACAGTATGTGCGAGTTACGACTCTTTGAACGCGGTGGCGAGCGCTGAAAATGGACGCCGAATTCATGGTGTTGCCATGACAACACCGTTAATCCTATTAGAAAGTTTTTAATAACTTTTGATGTCCCACTTGTGTAGATGATCTGGAGCCAACGGGGAGTCGCTGCGTTCAACGCCCTAGGACGAGTTCGTTCAAATGGGAGAGCATGAAATGGCGCCTTTGGCGCCAGATTACTACAATTTTCCCAAAATGGCCGCCCTCCTGTTGGTTGCCTAGCAACCATGTAATGTACTTTTTTGTTCGGACTGTCATGATGCACGCGTGTACCAATTTTGGTTTGGCTGCGCCAAAGTTGACATCGGGTCGTTGCCATGGCAACACGGTGAGAAAAGGGGCGTGGCCTCAATGACTTTTTTGTTCGGGGTCACGTGACGGATGTCTGTGCCAAATTTCTTTTGTCTACGACAAACTTAAATTTTTTTCCCTATTAATTTTTATTTGGTGCTCTGCAGGGGGCGCTATTGCGCCCATTTTCAAATTTCAGATATCAAAACATCCGGGGTCAACGACTCGACCAACGATTCAAGTTTCGCTCAAATCGGCCACAGTTTGTGCGAGTTATGACTGTTTGAACGCGGCGGCGAGCGCTGAAAATGGACGCCGAATTCATGGCGTCGCCATGACAACACCGTTAATCCTATTAGAAAGTTTTTAATAACTTTTGATGTCCCACTTGTGTAGATGATCTGGAGCGAACGGGGAGTCGCTGCGATCAACGGCCTAGGACGAGTTCGTTCAAATGCGAGGGCACGAAATGGCGCCTTCGGCGCCAGATCGCTCTTCTGGCCAATATGGCCGCCATCCTGATGGTTGCCTAGCAACCGCGTAATATCTTTTTTTGTTTGGCTTCATGTGACCAATCACTGTGCCGAATTTTGTTCGTCTACGACGAACTAAAATTTTCTGGGATTTCAGGATTTTGGGGGGTCTGGCCATAGGGCGCAATGTTAACGTGGTTTTTCCAGGGGGCGCTCACGCGCCATTTTTTTGAATTTTTACATTTTGGAGATGTGAAGGTTTTTTTTTTCACCTAATTGAATTTTGGGCAAAAATTCAGGACTTTTCATCAGTGGGAAGTTACCGAAACTGGCTTTTTAGGGGGAGAGGAAAAATAATAATAATTAAAGCCGCAAGCGGCATTTAGAGGCCCTCGAGGGTCTCGTTTGGCCGGTTGACGCCGGTGGCCGCACGCCGCCCCAATAACCGGGAGGCGCTACCGCGCCCTACCTGCCACACTAGGTCGAGATTATAAAAGAGCAAAGGCAAGAAATGGCGCCTTCGGCGCCAGATCACTGGATTTTTCCCAAAATGGCCGACCTCCTGTTGGTTGCCTAGCAACCATGTAATGTACTTTTTTATTCGGACAGTCATGACGCACGCGTGTACCAATTTTGGTTTGGCTGCGCCAAAGTTGACACCGGGTGGTTGCCATGGCAACACGATAGGAAAAGAGGCGTGGCCATGATTGACTTTTTTTATCGGGATCACGTGACGCACGTCTGTGCCAAATTTCTTTTGTCTACGACAAAGTTTGATCTTATTCTTCATTCATTTTTATTTGGTGCTCTGCAGGGGGCGCTATCACGCCCATTTTCAAATGTCCTAAATCACAACATCCGGAGTTGACGACTCGACCAACGATTCAAGTTACGCTCAAATCGGCTTCAGTTTGTGCGAGTTATGAGTCTTTAAACACGGCGGCGAGTCCTGAAAACGGATGCCGAATTCATGGCGTTGCCATGACAACACCGTTAATCCTATTAGAAAGTTTTTAATAACTTTTGATGTCCCACTTGTGCAGATGATCTGGAGCGAACGGGGAGTCGCTGCGTTCAACGCCCTAGGACGAGTTCGTTCAAATGGGAGAGCATGAAATGGCGCCTTCGGTGCCAGATTACTACATTTTTCCCAAAATGGCCGACCTCCTGTTGGTTGCCTAGCAACCATGTAATGTACTTTTTGTTCGGACTGTCATGACGCACGCGTGTACCAATTTTGGTTTGGCTGCGCCAAAGTTGACATCGGGTCGTTGCCATGGCAACACGGTTGGGAAAGGGGCGTGGCCTCAATGACTTTTTTGTTCGGGTTCACGTGACGGATGTCTGTGCCAAATTTCTTTTGTCTACGACAAAGTTAAAAAATTTTCCTCATTCATTTTTATTTGGTGCTCTGCAGGGGGCGCTATCGCGCCCATTTTCAAATTTCCTATATCACAACATCCGGGGTCGACGACTCGACCAACGATTCAAGTTTCGCTCAAATCGGCCACAGTATGTGGGAGTTATGACTGTTTGAACGCGGCGGCGAGCGCTAAAAATGGACGCCGAATTCATGGCGTTGCCATGACAACACCGTTAATCCTATTAGAAAGTTTTTAATAACTTTTGATGTCCCACTTGTGTAGATGATCTGGAGCGAACGGGGAGTCGCTGCGATCAACGGCCTAGGACGAGTTCGTTCAAATGCGAGGGCACGAAATGGCGCCTTCGGCGCCAGATCGCTCTTCTGGCCAATATGGCCGCCCTCCTGATGGTTGCCTAGCAACCGCATAATATCTTTTTTTGTTTGGCTTCACGTGACCAATCACTGTGCCGAATTTTGTTCGTCTACGACGAACTAAAATTTTCGGGGATTTCGGGATTTTGAGGGGTCTGGCCATAGGGCGCAATGTTAACGTGGTTTTCCAGGGGGCGCTGACGCGCCATTTTTTGAATTTTTACATTTTGGAGATGTGAAGTTTTTTTTTTTCACCTAATTGAATTTTGGGCAAAAATTCAGGACTTTTCATCAGTGCGAAGTTGCCGAAACTGGCTTTTTAGGGGGAGAGGAAAAATAATAATAATAATAATAAGAAAAACCCGTACAATAACAATATAGCGCCGCCTTCGGCGGCGCATATTTATATATTCGGAAAGGTCTCACGTCCAGTAATCCAACCGTGGGGTTTATAATCAAGTACGAGCGCGTTGCGCTCGTCTTTTACCTGTTCTTTTTCAATATTTCCCAATGGGTTTTTTTTTGGTATTTTTGTGCGAGCAGAAGCAAATATGCCGCTTTCGCGGCAAAGACCTATGTTATCGGATAGGCCTCGATGCCCTGAGTCACTCTAGCAGTGTTTTGAGTGCTGGTGAGTGGCCATGGTCGATGACGAGCGCGTTGCGCTCGTCATCGACTGCTTTCTTGTCCATGTTGCGCCTTGCCTGTGGTTTTCACCTTTTTTTCTTCGAGCAGCAACAAATGTGCCGCTTTCGCGGCACACGCTTATATCACCGGACAGGTCGGGGTGCCGGGAGTGTCGTTATTACTGTGTAATGCATGGGGAGCGCTCCGCGCTCTGTTTCTTGAGCGCTCCGCGCTCTTTTAGGGACGTGCGCTACGCGCACGTCTTTCGTCAGTGCGCTCCGCGCACTGCTTGTAGAATAACAACAGGCCCGGACCCTGTCAGGCTCTCGGGCCTAATAATAAGAAAAACCCGTACAATAACAATATAGCGCCGCCTTCGGCGGCGCATATTTATATATTCGGAAAGGTCTCACGTCCAGTAATCCAACCGTGGGGTTTATTGTCAAATACGAGCGCGTTGCGCTCCTCTTTTACCTCTTCTTTCTCAATATTTCCCAATGGGTTTTTTTTTTCGTATTTTTGTGCGAGCAGAAGCAAATATGCCGCTTTCGCGGCAAAGACCTATATTATCGGATAGGGCTCGATGCCCTGAGTCACTCTAACAGTGTTTTGAGTGCTGGTGAGTGGCCATGGTCGATGACGAGCGCGTTGCGCTCGTCATCGACTGCTTTCTTGTCCATGTTGCGCCTTGCCTGTGGTTTTCACCTTTTTTTATTCAAGCAGCAACAAATGTGCCGCTTTCGCGGCACACGCTTATATCACCGGACAAGTCGGGGTGCCGGGAGTGTCGTTATTACTGTGTAATGCATGGGGAGCGCTCCGCGCTCTGTTTCTTGAGCGCTCCGCGCTCTTTTTGGGACGTGCGCTACGCGCACGTCTTTCGTCAGTGCGCTCCGCGCACTGCTTGTACAATAACAACAGGCCCGGACCCTGTCAGGCTCTCGGGCCTAATAAGAAAAACCCGTACAATAACAATATAGCGCCGCCTTCGGCGGCGCATATTTATATATTCGGAAAGGTCTCACGTCCAGTAATCCAACCGTGGGGTTTATAATCAAGTACGAGCGCGTTGCGCTCGTCTTTTACCTGTTCTTTTTCAATATTTCCCAATGGGTTTTTTTTTGGTATTTTTGTGCGAGCAGAAGCAAATATGCCGCTTTCGCGGCAAAGACCTATGTTATCGGATAGGCCTCGATGCCCTGAGTCACTCTAGCAGTGTTTTGGTGAGTGGCCATGGTCGATGACGAGCGCGTTGCGCTCGTCATCGACTGCTTTCTTGTCCATGTTGCGCCTTGCCTGTGGTTTTCACCTTTTTTTCTTCGAGCAGCAACAAATGTGCCGCTTTCGCGGCACACGCTTATATCACCGGACAGGTCGGGGTGCCGGGAGTGTCGTTATTACTGTGTAATGCATGGGGAGCGCTCCGCGCTCTGTTTCTTGAGCGCTCCGCGCTCTTTTAGGGACGTGCGCTACGCGCACGTCTTTCGTCAGTGCGCTCCGCGCACTGCCTGTACAATAACAACAGGCCCGGACCCTGTCAGGCTCTCGGGCCTAATAATAAGAAAAACCCGTACAATAACAATATAGCGCCGCCTTCGGCGGCGCATATTTATATATTCGGAAAGGTCTCACGTCCAGTAATCCAACCGTGGGGTTTATAATCAAGTACGAGCGCGTTGCGCTCGTCTTTTACCTGTTCTTTTTCAATATTTCCCAATGGGTTTTTTTTTTGGTATTTTTGTGCGAGCAGAAGCAAATATGCCGCTTTCGCGGCAAAGACCTATGTTATCGGATAGGCCTCGATGCCCTGAGTCACTCTAGCAGTGTTTTGAGTGCTGGTGAGTGGCCATGGTCGATGACGAGCGCGTTGCGCTCGTCATCGACTGCTTTCTTGTCCATGTTGCGCCTTGCCTGTGGTTTTCACCTTTTTTTCTTCGAGCAGCAACAAATGTGCCGCTTTCGCGGCACACGCTTATATCACCGGACAGGTCGGGGTGCCGGGAGTGTCGTTATTACTGTGTAATGCATGGGGAGCGCTCCGCGCTCTGTTTCTTGAGCGCTCCGCGCTCTTTTAGGGACGTGCGCTACGCGCACGTCTTTCGTCAGTGCGCTCCGCGCACTGCTTGTAGAATAACAACAGGCCCGGACCCTGTCAGGCTCTCGGGCCTAATAAGAAAAACCCGTACAATAACAATATAGCGCCGCCGAAGGCGGCGCATATTTATATATTCGGAAAGGTCTCACGTCCAGTAATCCAACCGTGGGGTTCATTGTCAAATACGAGCGCGTTGCGCTCGTATTTTACCTCTTCTTTCTCAATATTTCCCAATGGATTTTTTTTTCGTATTTTTGTGCGAGCAGAAGCAAATATGCCGCTTTCGCGGCAAAGACCCATATTATTGGATAGGGCTCAATGCCCTGAGTCACTGTATTAGTGTTTTGAGTGCTGGTGAGTGGCCATGGTCGATGACGAGCGCGTTGCGCTCGTCATCGACTGCTTTCTTGTCCATGTTGCGCCTTGCCTGTGGTTTTCACCTTTTTTTCTTCGAGCAGCAACAAATGTGCCGCTTTCGCGGCACACGCTTATATCACCGGACAGGTCGGGGTGCCGGGAGTGTCGTTATTACTGTGTAATGCATGGGGAGCGCTCCGCGCTCTGTTTCTTGAGCGCTCCGCGCTCTTTTTGGGACGTGCGCTACGCGCACGTCTTTCTTCAGTGCGCTCCGCGCACTGCTTGTACAATAACAACAGGCCCGGACCCTGTCAGGCTCTCGGGCCTAAATATATATATGGAAGTGCTGCTCTCCCAGAAAGTCAATTTAGTTTAATTATGTAATTTGAAACTTTTAGAGATTGATATCGATCAGTTTCTGCCTACTTTAAAGCAGTACTAAGTAACTCTTGCCCCTAGCGGCCATAAGCGCAACTGCAGGTGTCGTAGCAAGTTATGATTTTTTTAACTTATTAAATGTCTTGGAGAGTAAATGCTACGCTGACAGAAAATGTGAAGGGAGAGAGGGGTGTTGTACATCCAGTTATACAATGGAAATAATTTTTTTCACTCAAACTTGGCTGTAAATACTGTTTAAAGTGGCGCTATCCTGCAGTTAGCTTTGCCCGTTAGCCTGTTAGCTTCTTCTTCGTGATTACATTAGTGTGTATTGCTTGGCAGTCAAGTTGCAAGCATGGTTTTCTGGCCAGAGACACCAGGGGGAGATGAAAGACCCTCCAATCATCCCATTAACACTTTTATTACCCCAGAGGGACTACGGAAAGGATTTATTAAGGTAAACACGTTACTTAGTACTGCTTTAAGTCGATGGAAAGCTGTCTGTTATCCTCCAATATGGCGCTAACTGCCCTGCGTTACCGTGGAGATCAGCTGTGATGCGTCACGTTTAATAAACCGATAAAGTTTGTATTTCATTCTACTTACTTGGAGAAATGTTATGCAGTGCGGCTTTAACGTAAATATTTTCATTTTTGATGTGGTTCACTCCGAGTTCCTCTTTTCACAATGAAGTTGAAAAGTCATTGTTGCCTCCACAGATCTTTGTATTTGTTTGGGCGTGCGCAGCCTATAGGCCCTACAGCCAGGTGGTCTCTGCAAACCATTTGAACTCTCTCGCAGCCAGGTGCGGGTTGGTTTCCATGGCGATCGGGTCCGCGAGCACGTGTGGCGGTGCCTACAGGTGAATCGAACGACCTGTTTCAAAGTAGAGCTATCAATCAGCTCAACCCAAGGCACTAAGTATCGACATTTCAGTTTATTACCCCATAGATTTTTCTTTTCTATTGTTATTTGTCACCTTTTGCTTCCACCTTTTGAGTGTAGCGTCATTGCTCCGAAAGTCTCTTAGCGTCGGATCTCAAAATAAAGTGTTCTTATGCAATAGTTTATCTCCAGAATATTGTTCCTACCCAGTGGAGCCGTTTTGACAGGGAAGGATGTTTGGTTTGAAGCTTTAAAAAAAAAGAGGGTAATTTCACGGTGCTCTTGCCAAGTTTTCGCATAGATCGGTGCACAACTGTTTTCTAACTGGAAGGCTGACGGATAGATATTTTAAGGTATCTTTTGTGAGCAATGGTAGGTGAAAAGTCTTGAAATACTGGAGCTGAACGGTGGTTGAGTTACTGTTTCATCAAGTCACCATTGCAGAGCTGCTGGAGGATCGTATATTAAAAAGAAGAAAAAAGTGACATTGAGAGAAATGTCAAAAGTTAAAAAGTATTGTATGTTTGAGATGGTGCTGCACAACGTGAGAACAATGATCTTGAATATATCGTACAGTATTTGTTTGGAGTGTTTGGGTTTGCTGCTTTTTAATAATTCGATGTACTGGCTCCTTCTTTCATTGTCTGTAGGGGGAAAAAAGGTATAGGGCCTTTAAATTATGAAAATGGGAGCTAAACTTGAACTTTGCACATCTGTAAGTTACCGTGTGTTTTTGTTTTAGACCGATGTGTTAATCCGCCCCTGAATTTTGTGAATCCCTAACTAGGGAGTCCTTCAGTGACTCCCCTGAGAATCTGTGAGACGGCAATGAAACTCAAATAGTGCCCGAGTGCGAGCAGTGGACTGTGTTAAGACCAGACCAAAAGCATTGTGCCGTGACTGGCTCCAGGCCGGCACTTCACCCTCCCGTTCTCCTCTCACCTGCACCGCTTTATACACTCGCATCGTGGCTCTTTGGCTCATGTTATGCTGAATTAATTTTTTGAGGTTTCAACCCATTTCGCCCATAATGGTGTTTGAGCAATCCTGCGCATTTAGTCAGCTCCACCAGCAGCTGATGTCCTGAGATGCTCCTCCTATATTTGTCCAAGTGCAGAACTCATCAAACGGTTAATTTCATGCTCAAATTACCTTCACTACAAAGCATGTCGGCTGGCGTTCTCATCTCACAGCACTAATAATGTCCAAGATTCTCCTTTCTATGCAGAGCTCGCATGTTCTCCCCATGTCTGCATACACAATAGGGTTCCCCAGACTTGTGTCAGAATAGATTCCAGGTGTTTTGTGTTTCACTTTTTGGCTGTTTTCCATGCAAACATAAAAGTAATTTAAAGATTCTTTTTGTAGATATTTCATAAACATAACCTGTGTGTGCCCCCAGATATGAGGCCAGCATGTTCAAATCAGACATCGGTTTTACTGATACTAATTACATTGTGTTAGTCACAACAAGCACACACGGAGTCAGAAAGTAGAATGAGCTCCATGTTGCCAGATCCTTTGGCACATGATCGTTTTTAAATGAACATACAGAGACTTTCTCTTATTTTCACAATCCCAGCTTCTGTCCCGGAACTGAATGAAATCTTAATTTAACATGGCCCGTCTGCTTAAGGGACTCCATCGGCCCTGGGTCTCTATAGCCTGTCCGTCCATGGGAGTGGATCTCTCCTTCTGTGGTTCTCCCCAAGGTTTCTCTTTTCTCCCACTGGGTTTTTGAGTTTTTCCTTGCCGTGCTGGAGAGTCTAAGGACAGGGGATATAATACTGCTGACGCTTATTTGGACATTATGTTTGCCTGGATACTTGATTCACCTGAACTTTACATTGTCTTAATTTACTGCCTTAATGTTTGGTGCAGCCCTATGAGGCAACTCCTGTTGTGATATTGGGCTATACAAAACCATTGATTGATTGATTGATTGATTGATTGATTAATTATTGCCAGTGCAGCCTCTATGCTCATTGACTGATATCTGGAGGTGCTTAGCTTTTAAATGTAGGATGTTCACATTGTAGACCTTGTGCTTGCGTCCTCATATGCAGCTTAGGATGAGATATGACTTTATTGATCTCACAATAGAGAAATTCACGTGTTACAACAGCTTTCTAGAACACTCAGGGTGTGTGTAGTAGTAAATAAAGGTATCCAGGTTCAGTTGTAGCTATTGCAGATCCCAAACATTACTTTAAAAAGTGTCCTTTGGTGTTTTCAAAAGCCAGAATATGAATAAATGTAACCTTGCTGTGAGATCTGTTGTTGCCCTCTCCCACCCCTGAGTCTTGGCCTCGTCACCGATTCTCTTCTGCCTGTAGCTCTCCGGACTCTGCTTATGCAAAAGGCAGCGCACACACAGTCACACATTTGCACAGCTGGCTGCCTAGAGGTGTCCCAGTTACATATGGAAATAGGGCACAGCGCTTGAGGTTATAAGCGGTGAATGTGTATGTGTTTTTAAGAGCAAATGCCCCAGTGATGCCTGTGTGAATGTAGTGCATTGAAAAGTGTGATAATGCACGTGCAACTGAAAGCTTTTCTCAAATCACACCTTGACTGTTGTTTCAAGACAACAATTTGAAGTAACATGTTTAAGCTTTATTTTGAACACATAAATAGGCGTTTAGACTTTAGCGTATGGAAAACATATTTTTCCACAAATGGTGTTCATTAAAAATATACTTAAGGACAAAACTAATATTATTACTATACTAATAGGCTTTAACCTCTTAACCCACTTTAACCAAGAAAATGTTCTCCAGTTCGGCTTTACCCAAATCTAAAAGCTTCCAGACTGGAGCTTACAGCCTATTGGCCAGTGTAATGCCTGATTTGAAAGCCAAGACCTACAAAACGGATCTAAACATGTTCCTTTTTCCATTGTATTTTTGACAGCTTTTTGTGACTTTTTAAGTTTGTGTCACTTTTTTGTCACAATTCTGTTGCGTTTTGTTGCTTTTTTGTTTTCATCCTTGTTTACGTCTCGCTTTTGTCGCTATTTTGACGCTATTTTCAAGAAGCTTTTAGATTTGGGAAACGCCGAATGGCAGATAATAAAATGCTCAGTTCAGGTGGGGGTTAAGAGAGGCATGAGTTCATAACCACATTGCGGTATCGTAAACAAATAAGATAAAAATCAATACAAAGACTTAAGCGTTAGATGGACAAAACTGATTTTATTACTATACTAGGCTTTAAAGGTCCTGTACTCTCTAAACATGCATGACCTATGGATCCACTGCTAAAACCAATCATGGGTGCTGTGACCTCCTGTATCTCTCACCACAGACACCTCTGTCCCACATATCTGTATTGTCATTGCCATGTAGCGCCCCCCCTGCCTGCCTCCATCATGGCTCACTATCAAAACAGCAGATCACGATTGTTTATGTACATTTTTGCAACTTGACTTGTAAACCCTGCTTCCTTGGCCGTGTTAAAGATGACTTCAGACACGTCCTTGTATCATTTCGATCATAAACTTTTATATTACTCTCCAAAATCAGTATTTTCCAGCAGTGTGATTCACAAAAGCTCCCTATATCTAAGCGACAACACAACACAAAGCAGCCTCTCTGATATGAATTATGTGGTCACTTAATCAGCATTCGCAATTGGTTTTCTAATGAGCATAAAACATAAATTGGAGCAGCTTATGGTTAATTACAATAATGACCTGCGTGATGCAAAAGGGGCTATAAATATCTCTGACGATCAGCTGGTGCCCGCACTGCAGCGAGATTACTCACAAATCTGCTCATTCATTCAGCCAGCCAAGCGCCGTGACATAACCAAATTCAGACTAATGTTGTGGTGGAAAATAACAAAGGGATTAGGCGCAGATGCACCGTCTGGACTCACTGATTGTGCACAGACTCGGAAGACAACGGCGTCGGCTCAAGTTTACACAGCGGAGAGATGGCCGGCTCAGAATGACATCTCGATTCAAAAGACTTTTCAGATATTTGAGAGAAGGGCTGGAGGACACGGACGAGATGTTACCGCTCTGTTTGCAAGACACAGCTCGATGTACTCAGGAGAAAAGAATCATACATCGGGTTTTATTCCACCAAAGACTGTTCTATTTATAGGCTGCATTTATTTAGTGCCATGCTTAAGACATCTGCACTCTTTGTTTTTAACTTTATGTTTTTTTTCCCTTCCAAGCCTTGCAGGAGTTAATATTTTTGCCTTCACAAAATTGGAGGGCAGGGGCCTATACAAATCAATGAGAGAGAGGCACAGTTTTGGAAGGAATTCTCCAAACAGAAAGTCTACAAATGTTTTCCCCTGATCATTATTTGGATTCACAAACCTGCCACATTCATCTTATGGCTGAAAGACCTTTCATCCGACCAACATCAGGCACATGATTTTGAATGTTGTCGCCGCTTTTGGACACCTTTATGAGACTGCATTGACCTTATTCATTATTGTACTGAGAGAGAAGATGTTGAACTTTGTGTCAGATTATATTTCTCGTGGATCGGTCCAGCCCTTACAGATATTGATCAGAAACCAAGCAGAGAATTCAGCATTTAGATGGTTCTTCGCCGCACCAACTACATTTTTCTGTTATAGGCTATTTACAATGTTGTGACATCATGTGAGCACAACCTCT
This sequence comes from Neogobius melanostomus, assembly GCA_007210695.1. Classification (NCBI taxonomy): domain Eukaryota; kingdom Metazoa; phylum Chordata; class Actinopteri; order Gobiiformes; family Gobiidae; genus Neogobius; species Neogobius melanostomus. The sequence goes on from VHKM01000568.1 coordinate 1,842,533, forward strand.
TCGCGTTCGTTGGACATCAGCGCCACTTCTACTTCAAACGTGTGTCTTCTGTCTACAATCACTCAACAAGTTAGTGAAGCATTGCACATGATAATAATTTTGTGTAACCTTTATAAATTTGGCCTAACTGTTGTCCGTCCATCGTCACCGAATTGCAGCAAAATTTAGACAGTAACAAAACTTCAAAGTGGTGGAAGTAGCAAAATGGCCGCCCTGGTACTTGCTGAACAGCAGCAGGAGTTTTGATCTAGACTGAGTGATCAAAGGACCGTTTTGCTTTGAGCTTCAGTGAATCAAGTCTCATTATGTTGGTCAGTTTGGAGAGGAAAAGGCACTTAATACAGTGGTTCACAGCCTTTGTGTTAGGGATTATTTCAGAAGCAGCTAAAGAGTACATGTTATATATTACAGTAACATTAATCATATTGCAAGGATGTTAAATCCAACACATTACTCAAAGATTGCTTCGTTTCACCTTATTACCGTATATCAGTTAGAAATGTACCCATTAAATAAAATCAAAATACAAGCATTTAATTTTTTACAGATATTTTCATAATTGAAAAATACCTCATAAATGTACAAACAAACATGTGCTTTTGCTGTGAGCGGCTCAGCTCTCCTAAGTCATGACTGTAACTTTACCGGGAGTGGGTACGTCTCCAGCTCGTCTCCATGGTGATGTCGACTAAAGGCAGCACAATTTGAGATTTAAGTAGGTTAGGTTCTCATCCAAATCCATACTTCGATTACCCACTGCAGAAATAGTGTTTTCTCTGTCGAGCTGGTCATTAGGAGCATGTTTTGTATTGATGGCAACAGTATAGTCCAAGATGTTACGCAGTGTGCCTTTAAGAGGAGACACTGCAAACAAAACGTTCTTTTTCTTTTCTTTATTTTTTCTTTTTTTATTCGGGGGGAAATTCCAAGCCTGGTTTATTGAGCTTTGAATCCCAAAGAACAAAACAAATTTAGATTTTCACATATTTTTTCTACTAAACTTAAACTTGGTTTCACAAATAAAGTAAATGTTGGGATTGCCTTTTTTGCCTTTTCATTTGAAACATAAATGCGGGAAAAATGTACAATACGGGAAATGTAAAGATTTACGACGTTTCCAAACACTCTGCTCAGACACATCTGAACCAGCAGATTTCACAGTGTCTACATTTAACACTTCACCATCTGTAATCATGTTTGCTGCTTTGTAGGGAAAGTACCAGAACGCGCAGCTTGTAATAACAAACTGTAACTGCATTGTGCATGTCGAGAGAGTCTGATTCAAGGATGCACAGTCGGTTTTCCTCCGACTTCCTGAGACGACCTGTAACTATGTTAGCTTGTGGTCATTACAGACTCATTTAGACCAATCAGACATCACAGTAATCGGATCACTCTGCATAAATTATAAGAGGAATCCATTATTGCCAAATGAGCTGCTCATTACGGGAGTAGGATTCACCACCTGCTGCGAATTTGCGTCCCATTGCAAAGAAATTATAAAAATAGGCGCAGCCATCTGAGGCAACGCAGAAGGGGAAAGGAATCTTTTTTGTTTCTTACTTTTAAAGCTCAACATTTGGCTTTGTGTCCATACAGTCTTACCTCTGACATTTTAGAGCAGCGATCCCAAATTGGGGTCTTCAAAGCACAGAGGGTCCCTGAAGCTTCTGAGGGTTGTGTTAGGGTCGCTGTTAAAATGGGAATTACCGAGAGAACAAGGTTGGGAGCCACTATTTTGGACTGGACCTTATTTAAACTGTTTATGTTGCCAATACCATGATGAAGAGCCGTGCATTACACATGTTCAGAATAACTTGTTGAAATTGACTTAGGGGGGTTAGCAATAATAATAAAACTATCAAACATAAAACTACACTGGCAGCTGTAATGTTACCTTTGTTTTCCAGTCTTGTTGAGGGATGTCCTCTTACACTGCTCTCACATTGCTATCCTATCATTCTAGCAAATATATTTTGTTTCTTTAAGACAATAATAGGGTTAACATGAGGTTAGAAATCGGTCTATATTAGGAAAGCAAACAGAGTCTTAAAATTACAATGGGATTACTTTGCTAATCTAAGTGCTTTAATCATATAAAGGCTATAAAGTAAGTATCTTGAGACAGTGACATATGGATTTGCAGTGCGAGCATGATTAGAGAGGATAGATAAGATGAAAGATGAATGAGGGCCAGTAATGAAAACTCCTTTGGTGATTGGGCGACTGATGAGAAATTGCTGGAATAGGTTGTGTTCACTGCATTCTTGAATTCGACGTCATTCCTTCAGAAAAAGAGCAGACGCCTGTGTAACTGTCATGTAATTCTCCCAGTGCTGGACGCTTTGGTACAGCTCAAAGTAAACAGTAAACATTCACCCGGCCGTCTGACCTCAGACGTTTGTGAACTTGCACTCATGTGCGTCTTCCTTCAGCTGCAACAACAATCAACAGAAGATCCACCGCTGCGTGAGAATGAGAAGACGTGCATTTTGCCATACCAACTGATAAATTATGTCTTTAAGCATTATTTTGGGTACCACAGAATTTATATATATATATATATATATATATATATATATATATAATCTTTTTTAATACATAATTTTAAATAATCTCTCTGTAAATTGAGGATTTCTAGTTGGCATGGAGGTCCCTCTGCAGGCGGCTGTGTGAATGACACGGTTAATAAAGCTGCTCAGACCATGTTCATGGGCTTTGAAAATGTGGAGGACAGTCCCTTCTATGATACTATTCTGTCTGGGCGAAGTAGCTCAAACCAAGAACTGGCCCATGCAATTTGTGCTAAAATAATCTGCAGTGTGTTTCTTGTCTCTCATTTTTCTTTTTGATGCAACGATAACCCAGGAAGTACAGATCGGAGCACTTCAGCAATAGAACGACCCAAGTAAACAGAACTAGTGTGAAGTGGGTACTGTATTAACCTGGAGTTATTTGTGGCTTTTTACAAACTTTTACGTCTGATTAATTTTTCCAGAAACTGTTCCCTTTGTGTGCCAAAAGTCTCTTCTGTTGATCAGGGCATCTGTTCAGGCAAAGTGGGACTGAGTCATGCGAAAGGGTGCACTTCACATGGATTAAAGACAGCAGGTCTTCTAAATATATTTAGCACATATTTACAAAATAATGTCATGTGGATGATGAAGACTCTTTGTCAACACTAACAGCATAAAAAGTATTTTCACACTAATTACAGTGATACTATTCTGTCTGGGCGCAGTAGCTCAAACCAAGAACTGGCACATGCATTTTGTGCTAAAATAATCTGCAGTGTGTTTCTTGTCTCTCATTTTTCTTTTTTTCCTTTTTTTTTTGTATTGTAATTGTATTCCATTCAGGGCGTCTCTCTAGCTTTTTATGGACTTTGTTGACATTTTCTAAGAAAAATAATGTTTGTTTAGCAACATACAGGCCAAACAAATTACAAAAAAACTATTTTTGAGTGTCTCATTGCACCTGAACGTGGCACTTATAGTCCTTCAGGTATGTTTTTGTAGCAGAAAAAGTGTTACAAAATGGTTATGATATGTCATCTTTAAGCCGAATTTTAGACCTGATTCAGATCAAGTTCTATAGTGATCCATTCTAAATTTGTTGATACTTTGAGAGACTTTGTTTCTGGTACTTGCTGTGAAAAGTTTGAGAACCGCTGGTACAGACTATTGTGATTTACTTCCACCATACGGTTGTAAGTGCTAGACTTACACAGACATGGAGCGGTAAAACCAGACTGAGTGACATGTAGAGACTTCCCAGTTGTTTTCGGTCTGAGGCGCTCATAGCAGCTCTGCTTCACCTTCGGGAGGCTCGACTCTGAGGTGAACATCTTTTTGGGAGACAACCAGGCAGCAGGTACAGGAGATGAAGGAAGTGTTTCTCTCCACACCACAACTTTCAAAAATGATGCAGAGATGGGAATAAGAATAAAACAACAGCCGTTGATCCTGCGGTAAGACTTTTATTTGGGTAAACTGTGAGTCTGTCTCTATATGGGAGGGAGGAGGGGCTTGATATTTTGATATTGTCTCTCCCCCAGGACGCCCAAGCTGTCACAACACTAAAAGTCTGTGAGAGACCATTTGTGGAACTGCCTGACCCTCAGTTTCACTTGTATATATTTTGTTGTAGCTCAGATTCATGCTTAAATGTGTGCATGTTTGCCTGGGAAACGCCAGATTGAAACGACAGCGCAAATAACATTAGCACAGGATAATCAATCTGGGAATGCTCTGGTTGTATTGTTCGGAAGGCCGACTTACTTTGGGATATTTGCTGGTGATTGGATGAAGTTCACCTCATTGCCAATCAGAGCAATGTCTTAAAGCAGTACTAAGTAACGTGTTTACCTTAATAAATCCTTTCCGTAGTCCCTCAGGGAGTAATACCAGTGTTAATGGGATGATCGGGGGTCTTTCATCTCCCCCTGGTGTCTCTGGCCAGAAAACCTGCTTGCAACTTGACTGCCACCGGGGCGGAGCAAGCAATACACACTAATAGAATCACGGAGAAGAAGCTAATAGGCTACGGGCAAAGCTAACTGCGGGCTAGCGCCACTTTAAACAGTATTTACAGCCAAGTTTGAGTGAAAAAAATTATTTCCATTGTATAATTGGATGTACAACACCCCTCTCTCCCTTCACCTTTTCTGTCAGCGTAGTATTTACTCTCCAAGACATTTAATAAGTTAAAAAATCGTAACTTGCTAAGACACCTGCAGTTGCGCTTATGGCCTCTAGGGGCAAGAGTTACTTAGTACTGCTTTAAAACGTAGTTAGACAACAAAGCACTAGCACAAATTAAAAATGCTGTAATACTAATACAGTTTTCCCGTCCTTTCTGTGTTATATAATATCAATAAAAGTGTTTGTTGTTGTCGACAAATGTAAAAGCTGACCTCTCAGTGCGATCCTTGGACCCATCAGTGGATTTAAATCTGATCGTATCAGCTCGAGCCTGTCAAGATGGATTTTTGTGGACTAAAAATTCAGATCTCGCGATAATCCAGCTTGGGGTGCAGGGTTATGCTAGGGTGACCAGATTTTCTAATTAAAAAACTGGGACACTATTTGGGATTTAGTTGCATGGTCAACCAGGAAGCCATTTATTGACTGTTTTTCCCACACTAAATGGTCAATCTGCTTGGTACTATCTTACACCATGGACCAATCAGCATTAACATGATAGACTTGATTTTTTTTAAATTGGTTTCTACTTGGTAATGGACATTTGCATGGCCCAAAGACATCAATTTTCAAGCAAAGTTTGTTACTTCGTGGATCATATTGGCCAAAAACTGGGACACTTGGGACATATCCTGTGTAAAACTGGGACAAATTAATGGTTTTGGAGGAATGTGTGGGGACATGGGACAGAGGACTCAAAACTGGGACTGTCCCGGGTAAACTGGGACGTCTGGTCACCCTAGGTTATGCGCATGTGGCTGTTGCAGATTTGTAGATTGATCCAGCTTGTACCTTATTTTTAAGTAGGGAGTGCTTAGAATCGATTTGTTTTGTTTCTTTGGTGCTAATGAACACATATGGGACACACAGGTGAATTTTTATCCGTTGTCCCTCAGTTTCGCACTTCAGCATGATTAAGATGATCTTTGCACTTTGTGTTTACATTGAAATCTGGCCCCAAATGTTAAGCTGCATAATTATGGTCTGCAGCAACTTTTGTATCAATTGATTTTGTTTCACCTTTGAACGTAATCGATGGGTATTATGAGAATTAATGAGGTGGCGACCTATAGTTCAGAAGCCGTCACGGTGGTTCATTATGATTTTTCCCATTTGACCGACACATCAATGCTCAAAAAAATCAATTCAACCATACAGAAAGTGTGTGTTTTGTATTGTAAGCTGTGAAAATGATATTTGCGCCCGAGTTTGAACATTGTTGTAGCTGCTGTGGATGAAGCCTGCCTCCTTCGCATCTTAAATATCTCGCCTCGTGCAGATGAGGAGGAGAAAGCAAGAGAAGAAGCAGAGGGGTCAGACTTGTGTCACACAGGCGTCCCTCCGAGGGATCCATTTTTAGTCTGCGCAGGTTTACGGGTGTAGAGACAGGGCGGCAAAAATAGACCAGTGTGGGAAGAAGACATGAGAGCGCTGAGCATCAGCCGGGGAGAGGTAAAAAAGATTCAAATCTGTGATCAAGTGGACTTAGCAGGCATTAGTTTAGATTAGATGAATCAAAGTGTGCAGACTCTAAATAAAACATGATTCCAGCTTTGTTCATCCTCCCTGCCCTGTGGATAAAACATTATTTGACTTTTATATTACAGTCTGTCTTTAAAAATGACAACAGCTCTTCACAGACCCTATCTAAGCAGTTCCTGTACAGTTGTTTACTCAGAGCTACATTGGTATTATACTTTCAATTTTCAATTCAAAAGATTTATTGTAAATTCTTATCAGAATCTAAATATTAATTTCCCTCAAGTCCTTGGTGTGGGGTGGGGGTTGGAGGGTGAGGGGTGGAAGTGCAGGGAAGGGAGGTATAGTTCAACTTCCTGATAGCCTGGTGGATAAATTCCAACCCCCGACTATATTGTTAATCTCTCCCTCTGTCAAATTCAAAAGCTCATAAGCATTAAAATAACACACTAATAGGAAAAAAGCATGAGTTAATACTAGGGCTGTATGATATTAGGAAAAAACCTGAAAACATATTTGATAACTGCCTTGAATATTGCAATAATGTAACAATACTGTTTGAATATGTTACTGAACCATAGGTTGCATTAAAATAACTTTGAGCAATTTTTTTTTTTTGCATTTTTCTTTCATTGTGTCAAAATAAGATTTTTAGAAATACTATTCATCCATCCAGCCATAGGCCGTGAAGGCAGCAGTCTGAGCAGAGATGCCCAGACTTCCTAATCCACGCACACCTCCTCCAGCTGTTCTGGGGAGATCTCAAGGCAACACCAGGTCAGCTCAGAGACCCTCAGCGTGTCCTGGGTTTTCCGTAAGGCCTCCTCCCAATGGACACCTCCCAAAGGAGACGACTTGGAAGATTCCGAAACAGATGCTCGAGCCATCTCAGCTGACTCCTTTCACCGTTAAGGAGCAGCGACTCCACTCAGAGCTCCTTGGGCAGCACGGTGGTGCAGCGGTTAGCGCTCGTGCTTCACAGCTAGAAGGTCCCAGGTTTGATTCCTGGATGGGGCCTGTGTGGAGTTTGCATGTTCTCCCTGTGCCTGGGTTTCCTCTGGGTACAATAGGTTAATCCTCCATCCAGGTGTTCCTGACCATTAGCCTGGTATCACATCTGGAGATGAGTTCCTGAGTGCCAGCCCACGCTGGCTGCTCACTGCTCCTACAGGTTGCCCCGGCAGCATTGAGGATGGGTCAAATGTAGAGAACGAATTTCCATACGGGGATTAATAAAATATAACTTTACTTAACTTAAGCTCCTCTCGGGATGACTGAGCTCCTAACCGTACGTCTAGAGGTGCATCCAGCCACCCTGTGAAGGAAACTCATTTTGACCGCTTGTATCCGCAATCTTGTCCTTTTGGTCATTACCCAGATCTCATGACCATAGGTGAGAGTGGGAACGAAGATTAAATCCAGAGCTTTGCCTCCTGACTCAGCTCCCTCTTCACCACAACTGTCCGATACAGTGACCTCATAACTGCCGACGCCGCACTGATCAGTCTGTCGATCTCACGCTCCATCAGTTAGAAATACTCATTTGAACTAAAGGAGAAAATCATGACCAAAACTGAACTTTTGTACATTTTGAAGTCGCCCATGTATTTTTGTTTTAGGCTGTGGAAGCAAAAATGTGTATATCTTAGTTTGAGGACCTCTGGTATTTTGTTGTCTATGCTGTGCAGGCCTAAAAACATCTATAATAGGTTAAAGCCATTTTGATGCAGTAATGCCCATAAAGTCAAACTATGGCAGTCTGTCATTAAGGTCTACGATCAGGAACACCTCTCTTTTAATCACTGTGCACTTGATTCGGAATAACGACCAAAGCTCATTTAAAATTGAACAAGGCTGTGCTGAAGATTTATTTTATGGCTGAGTGAATAAAATTCCGCAATACAAATCCTCTTAGTCCTAATCTTTCATAGAACACATTTCCCTAACCGCGCAGCGAGACTTAGAGGGGACTGTGTCTGGGTTAGTGGTTAAACTATTCCAGCCGCCGTTCAGTGACTGACACGCGACTGGCTTTTTCTTCTGAAGGGGAGCGATGCGCCTTTGATGTCACTGGCAGCCACACTGTCAGGAGGGAGACACCAGCCTCATCACGACTGCCATTTTAATCTGCCTTCTACTGTCTGGGCTTTGAGGTCCGTGACTGCTAAAATATGGAATGAGTCAGGGATAAAATGTATTATGCAGAATCACTTAATTAGAACCTACAGTGTGTGGGTGATAGAGTGCATCAAATGGAAAATAAGCTTGGTTTACATGACATCTTTAGCATTCATAAGATCAATAAGATTTTGATGACAAACAGGACATAACATGGATTTTATCTTTGGGTGTCATGTTGCTATCTTTTGACCTGGGTGAAATTAAATTCTCAGACTTGGGATTATGGAAGAAACGTTCGAGAATATTCTGCTTGGAGCTTTCTTTCAACCACAGTGCCACTCTTACTGCAGCGGTTCTCAGGTGATGTAGCTTCGGGACCCACCCTCAATGTATCACGTCAAGCCCAAGTTGTGAACCTGTAAGTGGTATATTAGCTCCCACCCTCCATCTGAGATTTTGAGTTCAACAACGTGAAACCAACCCAATCTAATGTGCAGCAGATTTGTGGACCCAATCCTCAACATAAAAGCCAATGCTCTGATATTTGTGTGAATTTTCTGCTTGGATATTTCTATCAAAAACAGTGAATTGCCCATATAGTTTTATTCAGGCCATCCCATTTGATACTTGACACATCCAATTATAGAACTGTGTGAAGGCAATCTATGCTACTTCTAATGATAGCACACCTTGTTCATCTACTTTCCAACCATTCATGGTCTTTTGGTGATATGGGGACATATAGTATGCGAAGATTTCACTTGTCTGGGATTCCCGGCATATTCCATAATAATAAACCAAAAGTGTTTAAGAAAGAAAAACAGGAAACGCTGTTCTTATAAAAGCATAAGGACATTGCACTGTATTAGATGTATTTACAGTGACCCGGCAGCTAGCAGTAGTCTGTCTGATTTCTAAGATAATGTTCAAGTCATAACATTCACTCTTGAACTCTTTTAACAGAAGCTTTCCGGTGCAGTGGACAGTATTGGTGCGGTTGAAGTAATCCTGTCATCCCGCTGATCTCTGAGATTTATCTGGATTTGTTTTTGTCTACGACAGGAACAACCACAAAATGACATCTTCATTCTCTGTAAAACACTCTCTGCACTAATAGAGACAGTGTTGAGAATTGGAGTGGAAAACTAACACAAGTTAGCCAGTCATTCATTCCCATATAATTGCAGAGGGCACCAGACTCACACAGCCTTGCAACATCACCAGCATGATCTTTTAATTTGCATGGATAAACACTAATCCGCTCGTCTTTTCCACTCTGCTGGAGAATACCGCAGCAACAGACAGGATATAAGGATTAAGGCTTGTTCGGGACAAGTGCTGTTCCCAGGATGTGTGGCACTGACTGATGTCTCACTCTGGATGTTACTTTCTCCAAGAATAATGTATAGCATATGGCACTAAACAGGCAAGAAAAAAAAGATAAAAAATATTCATCTGAAAAATATTTTTATCATAAACCAAGTCAGTTAATGTGCAAGTCATGTATGTTTGTTATTACTTAGTTTGATGGAACAAAATCAAGTGTTGCTAAAAAATTGTGTGACGATTTCATCCAAAAATAAATAAATAAATAAAACATTTTTAAAAAATGGGGGACAGGTGCTGGGATTTTGGTAGTGAGACTTGTTACAGTCATTGAAAACAGTCAGATCTGGTGACCCAAAGTTTAGGAGTTTTTTTCGAATGTGTGACTGAATGTCAAGAGCCAAAACAGATAATGCAATAAATAACTTTCACATCATGGACGGTGTCTTTGTAATTGTGTCTAAATCAGCACAGAGAAATAATTATGAAATATTTACCAAAAAAATTGTGTATCCCTCCCTTGAACCATTCACTTTGATGGTTCAGTTTCCATTACAAATATGCTGTTGAACCAGAGGATGACAGAGGGGAGGTGGGAGTGTGAGAGGGCGTGTCCGGACACACCCCCTCTGTCTCCCCGTCTGACAGGCTCGTCCCTAAAAAGCACCGTCAACAAGATGAAGGTCAATGTTTCCTGCATAGATCTTCATTTGGTCAACATGTTTACAACCCACAGTCGTGTCGTGAATATTTATGTGCTGCGAGTAACTGCACCAAAAGGCGTGTCCCTTCACTTTGGCTCGTTCTGATACATGCATATGTTCCGGAGCCACACCTCTACATAATTCGAGTTCACCATCTCTTCTGCATCATGTATAAAGTGTATTTTTCAAGACCTAGAGCATGTCACTACAAAAAATAGATATCAAGAACTTGAATTGAAAATGTCAATCTTGTTTTGAGTTGTTTTCACTCATTTAGACAACAGTGTTTTCCTGTTCAGGCCAAGTTTACTTTATTAGTTAGAGGATATTTCTCACTAGTTCTGAGGTCATCTAGCTTTAAATAAGAAAGTAAAACTGCCAATGGGACAAGAGAATTTGAATTAAAGCCAAAATATATTGAAATGAGTCAGAAGCATCTCAGAAGAAGTGAAACAACTTAAATTTAAATTATTATGTTCAATTTGAGACATTTAAACTAATCTAGATATTTGTTTTTTGGAGTTGTGGAAATACAACTCCACTGTGTCCAGCTGTGATAGCACTCCCAGTAGGGATTCTACTTAATTTCTAATTGGTTGCAAATTTAATCATTAATTTGTGCTTCTCCAAGGAAATCGTTCAGAGTTTGTTAGTTGGTTATTGTCGGCGTCAAAGCAGTGCTTCATTGTTTTGCTTCTCTGTAACGGGTACAATAATATGGGTCCTAATTGTTCATCAGTAGTACAGTCCCATGGAGAGACTCTTTTGAATGTCATATCACACGACCGCAACCGACTCCCCTCATGTTCTTTAATATTATTTGCCGTACATTAGCGATTGGCAGTAGCGGTAAAGTAGCTGTCCATGTGGTGCCTGTGTTCTCCTCCATGCGGATCACAGAGAGCATCCATTAATAATGACCACATGATTCATCTTGATACACGCTCCCTACACGCTCGCCCCGTATCTCCTGCTCTGACTGTTGATACTAACTCAGACCCCGCTGCATTTGGCTAATATGACAGGCCCTGTGTGTAAATTACCTGACCTTTACTCACTCATTCATGGCGAGGCATGTCAGCGTTGTTATGCCGCGGCCTTGTAAGCTATAGCCACAGCGACAATGGTCCACGTGAAATATTCAAACCTTCCAGTCAATTAGGATAATGGGGATTGCATTTGCATACAGTGTATGTGGGTAATAGATAAGAGCAGGGAAGGACACATGGGGGGGATGAGAGAGATGCAGTGTGAGAAAAAGGCAAAATGAATGTAAAGGTCAAGTCTTAAAGGGTTTTTACTTTTGTGTCAAACCCTTTTTTGGTCTGACAAAAGGTTGAGTAAATCCGTAAGCATAAGCTGCAGTCTCATTGGTTTGTCTGACACATGGACATAGACTGGTTTGGATCAATGTTAATTAGAAAAAGTCAAAGTAATATTTTTGCCGACTAAAATTGGACTAAAACTATGACTAAAATGTCCAGATATTTCCGTTGTCTAAAATACAACAAAATAAAACTTCCAATGACAGTTTGAAAGAGCCTCATGTCATTTAAATTCACTGCCAAAGGAACAGGTCTGTGCTTTGTTCATGTGGGAGAAGCTCCATAAAGCAGAGGACTATAAATCAAAGAGAATTCTTTGATTAAATCTCGACTAAAATCAAATTACAATTTCGTCAAAAGACTAAGACTAAAACTAAATTAAAATATGTTGGCAAAACTAACAATGGTTTGGATATGCTTTCAACATGGAGTCACCAATCTCGAGTTTGCCCATGTTTCATTTTGATAATTGCCCTGGTGCAGTTGTTTAGTCCCGGTTTTAGACCAAAATGTAGTCCTGGTTTGTTTAGTATTGAGCACGGCTCTCAGGGCCGGCCCAGGCCTTCATGGGGCCCTGAGCATAATTTGACATGGGGCCCCTCATTGAACTTGTGCTGATCGGACTCAGTATTGATGATTGTGCTCTTGGTTCACGGTCCTGTGTGTAAGTTATATTTAACTTATGTAAATTGCTGAAATAGAATAAAAATAAACTACTACAACAACTTCTCTTCTTGAAGTGAAGAGTCCTTTGAGACAGCATTAACGACAGAGCACATTTCCCACACATAACAGTTCAACAATAAATGTAGGAAACATACATTTAGCTGGCTAGGCTGAACAGATTGTTTAGTTCAGTGGTTTCCAAAGTGGGGATCGGGATCCCTCGGGGGTTCGTGAGGCCTTGGTTGGGAGTCCCCAGATGATTTCAGGATGAAATAAAAAGAAAAAGGCTACTGTTTTATTTTTCGAGTGAAAACAGCATCTCATTTGTGAAATCCATTCATATATTCAAAATAAACTGTTTAAATACATATTTACTTAATTTTAAAATGTTTTTCTTCTCTAAAATTGCACAAGAGGCAAAATCTTTAAACAATGGGGGTCCTGAGTTGTTTACATGCACATTTTTGGGGTCCCTGCCAAAAAGGTTTGGGAACCATACAGAGTTTTCACAATATTATTTTGAATAGTTTTTGCAATAAAAATGTAGGCACTCATCGGGGGCCCCTGGTTGCCTCGGGCCCTAATCAGTCTCCTCATACGCCTGATGCCTCTTTACAAACAAACACTTGAATCACTAACGCAATAGTTGTTAGAAAATGTCCTTTTTTGTTTCAGTCCTGATGAAAGTATGATCATTATTGAAATGTTTAAATAAAATCACTGTAACGTAGTTCATAATTGAAAGTGAAACTGGAATTTCCAACTTCTTCCAATGCAAACCATTGTGGACATAATTATTCTTACAGTAACTATATGTAATGTGTTTAATAAGCATCAAATAGACACAAGACGCGGTTCATTATTAAAGATAATCAGTGTTTTATTTACAGTATATGACAGACGATGTGCCATTTATGTCCATCAAAAACCAAAATCTGTCTGAAATTTGACAAAATGCAGGACGGATTTCAACAACAGAGTCAAGCACAGGCCACAATGTCCCAGAACGGCGAGTCGAGTACTAGCGTAACACTAGCGCGAAAAGCTACGAGACCAGGGTTCTGTCAAAACCAAACGCTCAAAGTGAATGATCTGTTAAAAGTCACATTACATTTGTTTTTTGTTTTTTTACTTAATGCTGGTGGTCAAGCATCATGGAAGCTACTGCATGTTTCTGTACGGCGACCACTAGGGACAAGCATCAACTCTTTGCTTCTGCCGTTGAAATCCGTATAAACAAAAGCCACACTAAGTTAATCGGCTTCATCTAGGACCCATTGTTATATTTGAGTCATAAACTGTTCAATATAGTTTGGTAACGTGACACTTAAAACAATGCCCGGCAAATAATATGCTCCTCACACATGACAACCGAGAGATTAGGTCAAAAACATTTAGAAAAATACAATGCAACATGAAAAGTTAAAACTGTAATTGCTTCGGGTTATTTGTCAATGGCACATCTGACAAACGTAGAAAAGAAAGAGAGTGAAAAATGTGGAAAAAGTCAATGAATTAAAATAGCTCTAGATATTTCTTTTTTTTTTATAGATTTCCATTTGAGTATAATAAATAGATCGATCTCATTTGTCAGTACAGTCAGTGATGTGTGTGGACAGCGCACACCGGTCGCCTCACGGGGATGCATTTGGCAAAGTCCAACAGGGCGCTGGAGAGACGTCCGGACTTACTGTCGTCTCTGGACATCTTTGTTCTGGGCCTGGCACAGCACACACACAACAGCTCAGTTGTATTGCCACGAGATAAGTCCTAAATGTCACGCATTGCATTACATCGGTCCTTCGCTCACAACATTTTGTAGAGAACCAACACCTGCAAAACCTCCATTTCAACAATTATAATTTGCCAAAAAAATGAATACAGATTTAAAAGCGCTGTACCCGATTTGTTGTTTATAAATAACAAGAGTTCAAATTGATTATTTAAGTCATTTCTTACTTCCAAATGAATTTCTAACATCTCAATTGCACATTTCATGGAGCAACAGTGATGAGACTAACCCTCTTGTTTACAATGAATAAAATGCTTTTTTCACAAATGTCAGTTTTTAAAATATACAGAATTGAGAAAAAACAAATTTCCTTTCAGTCCGAGTATTAGTAAAAAAAAAAAAGAAGAAAACATCAGGTACAGGGCTTTTAAACAAATGTAATGGACATTTGCTGTGTCGTTGGTAAAGTATAAACCATTCCAGTTACACAAGGTAACACAACGTTTGCTACATTTACATCAGTGCATTAAAAAATGCTGTATGCTGTATGTGGAGTCAGAGCAACTTGCAAACCAGTGAGACGTCGCTGTTTGCTGTTTAGACTGTGATACGCAGCACATCACTATATCGCAGGGGTCTCCATCCAGCTGCTCCCCACAGGCTCTACATTTCTAAATACGTTTGATGAGTCAAATTAAAGTGATAGTCTGTAGGTTTAAATGTTTTGCAAATTTACTAAATTGCATATAGTTAACTGACTGGGCCTGCAATTTGACATAATGTAAGTAATATTAAATAAGTTTCTCCCTTTGCTGATCTTAGTAACTATTCAGAATCCCTGGGCCATCACTTTGACCAATGAGATGAACTTTCCTGTGAACCGGCCTGTCAGGTCCAATTTTGAAGAGGAGGGGGAGGAAGCTTGATCACATACTTCTCATTTTACAAACGATTAGTGGCTTTCAGGTCCAATCAGGAGGGGAGGACTTGATTGCTTACTTTTACTATAACAGATGCATTTTCTCTTTGTGTATCAAGCAACTGACTTTATGAACTCATTAAACACAATCTGTGTACATTTAGATGAAAAAATGATTTAGAAGAAACTAGATTTATTTCAGAAGCCCCTTATGAGAGACCAACAGGCCCGGTTAGAATCATGAGGCCGTCCTCCCGTGGACCCACCACCTGCAGGAGGACCCATAGGGGCTGGTGCAATGTGATTTGGGCAGCTCCAACAGCTGCCCCCACGACCCGGCAACGGACAAGTGAAAGAAGATGGATGGATGGATTTATTTCTTTCCAAATTTGTTAAAAATTATGTTTGTGTTAAAATATTGTGGCTATCAACATTTCAGCGTACTGTATGTCCCAACATTGCTCAAGTATCCTCCAGGCGTGAGTCACTCACTGCCCTTTTTATTTTGTAAAAGTAGCTCACGGGGGAAAAGGTTGGAGGCCCCTGCTATATTTGTTTATTGATAACATTGTTATGTAAGAAGCTTTCAATACAAACCTGGCCGTATAACTGAAACCTTGCATAGCTCAACATCAAGTCACAGTCAAAAGAAAACTGCTGTTCATTTAAACTGCTTATACGGTTGTAATTACAACTACATCATTCAGGATTCTTCCGTACCAAAAACCCAAACCTTAGTGTATATTAAGCACTGGAGAGATACAGCATTAATGTCTACCATTAAGTAGTGGTATTGCAGCATTGTCTTGCAGATCCTGGTTCTCTGAATATTCACAGCAAAAACATCCATGATTTTGGTCTCACCATGTTGCACCAAGTTAGAACGTCACAACTCAATTGAGAAAATAGCAAATACAGTAATTTCCTACCATAACTATGACTCTGAACAGCACACTGACTGAAAGTTCCTACATGGCTGAGTTTACAGGTAAGTCCATTAAATACATGAGTGCTATGTTGTGATTTGGTTTATAGATATCACTGTTTGAGTGGTTCCTGTTGCTGATGCATAGTGTAATTCATTTGAGAAATAGTTTTTATTATTATTATTATTATTATGAGTAAATGAGGAGTTTGTACAGAGCTGAAGATGGAGTTTCTGTTCATGCTTGTCATAGTTCACAGTCACCTCTCCAATAACCTCACTATTATGGCACATTACCATCTTATGCTGGTGTTGGACTGACAATGCTTCCTGCTTGTGCAGTTAGTGCAGAAATGGAGGATGCTTTGGCCACTTGCACAATCTGTTTAACACTTTAATTCCACCTATTTCAAACAAAAGATACTGTATGTCGATGTTTCTATTATTTCTTGTTCTGAAATTTACTACACAAAGCAGCATTTTTTGCACTGTTAGTGAACTATTTGGTAAATGTCCTACAATGTACTTCTGTTTAGTAAGAACATTACATTTCTCTTCAGTCTAATAACAATTTTATCAAATCATAATTAACCGTGACTCTTTAGCTTTCCTTATTAAATATTTAGACTTTCTTCACAAATCCTTCTGCTACACAGTCTTTAATGGAGGGCCTGAAATGATGTGCCACAATGTAAATGCTCCCTTTGCACAGAACATTTAGATCCACAGTCAATGAACTGTGAAATCAATGCATGTGCGTAAGACCTGCATACCGCTCCTCGAACTGATACTTACAGTAGTACGCACAAAATCATGTCTTATTGGTTAATCTGGACAAAGTTAGATGACTATTACTTCAAATATTTGAACGTGTTCGCCTGCAGCTCATGGCGAGATCCCGTCGGCTCGGAGATTATGCAGAAACACTCAACAAATATTTGCAAACCGCCATCTTGTATTTTGCCCTGACGGGAGCAGTAAAAGGCACTGTGTGGGGATCATTCGGATTCTAAATGTCGTTCCTGCTGCGAAATGGCTAAGTCGTTGAATTTGTCGCGGGCTAAAAAGCAACACCGGGATGAGCTTTGTACCAGAAATTCGCCATTTGTCCGTGATGATACTTTTACACACAGCAGCACGTGAATCCCCCATGTATCGGTGTCCCACAAACACTATGAAGAACTGAAGAGACGAATGAGGCTAATGCACCTGATGATCCAGCGTTAAGTCCTTCAGTAACAGCAAACGTTTCCGGTAATGGCGCCATCTTTGGGGAATATTTCAGCCGTAAACCAACATGTATTGGCTCTATTTCTCCAAATGAATTGCAAACAAACACAACTCTGTCACGTCTCCACAACAAAGGTCCAGTCTCTGAAATGGCCAATACACAGTCTTGTGGGCTCAGGAAATTATTTGTTTGTTTCTTTCTGCATTATCAATGTTGTTTTTCCCATAAATAATGACATAAGTTTGATGAGTTGAATGAGAAGCATATACTGTATCTTGTTTCATTTGTATGCCATTGGTGTATCTCCAGATTGTGTATTCAAAAGTCCATTGTCCTGTACGCTGCATAGTCGACTGGGTCACTGCAGCTTCTCACAGTATCCTCGTCATCGTCGTGGCCCTTTACAAACTAGTCTCTCTCAGAAACATTGTCCCGATGCTGTACGAGACCTTCCTCATGGCTGCTGGGGGCGCGGAGCGAGAGCTGGTTAGCGAGGCATGACTGTGAGACGTCCCCGCCTCCAGGAAGTAACATGTCCCTGGGATCTCTTTGGGGAAATTATCGGGGAGCTCCAGCCGGGATCGCGGGGTGAAAGAGAATGTGCGGTCGTCTTTGAGCAACCTGCGACAAACAGCACAGCATTATGTTTCTGTTATAAAAAGTTCACGTCAGAGCCATTTCCAGCAAGTAGCAGACTGCAAACAGACAGGAAGTAGAGGAAGTGAGACCAGTTTAAATAATATTTAGACATGAAGGGACAGAGTAAAGTAAAATCTAACTAATTGATGAAACTACAGGCTTAATATACAGTGGGAAAGCAATATGGCCGCAGCATTGTATAGAAAAAGTTTGAATTTGAACTTTTTGAACCCTCCCAACATGAGGGCCCAGGATTATATTTTAAAAAACACTGCACCTAATTTTTTTGTGATTGAAAACCTAATATTTGTTGTGAAATTATGTCAAACAACACAATAAACAGGTATTAAATGTTTTTCTTCTGAAATTGTAAGCACAAACTATTTTTTTTTCCTATGGGAGGTTCTGAGTTTTGACCTGGGGATTTTAGTTTAGGAAACAGGCTTCAGACAATGCACATATCATTACAGAGTTACAAAAGTAACAGTAAGTTACAAAAATATACTTTTTTCAGTAACTAAGGAATAATATAACATATTACTTACACAAAATAGGGGAATATAATAGTCATTACAATTCAAATAACTTGAGTTACAAGTGCATTTAAATGTATGAACGAAAATATGCAAAACTCCCCCCAAATAAAATGCAGCACCAAATGAAGTTAGACGGTGATGTATAAGATCTGCAGTTGCGTGTAGCTAATGTCCTCAAAACAAACACAAGAGAATTGGGGAAAGCAAAGGAAAAGGAAATCTTAGACTGCTCTTTTGCTTGGTGGCATTATTACTATATTCAGTTTATATTTTGCCAAAAGTAACTCAAGTAGTGTAACTCAGCTACATTTTTGAAACAGGAATATGTAATACAAATATATTACATTTTTAGAGCTGTAAATACTAACATACAATATATTAAAATGTTTAAGTAACTTGCCCAACACTGGTCTTCACCCATTGCCCCCCATGTGATATTGCAGGCAGTTCGTGGAATCTCTCCATTATTGTTGGGCCATTAGAGCCTCTATAACTCGAAACAGGTCTGGGGAAAAGGACTAATGCGTTTATGCGATACTTACTGGTATGTTGTTGGACTGACGTTGATACACCGTGGCTGGCTACCAGATTCAAACTTGCTCGCCAGCGTCACATTGTTCCCAAAGAGACAATAACGTGGCATCTTGACTCCGACCACTCCTGCCAGCACTGAGCCCGTGTGGATGCCTACCCTCAGCTGTAGAGACACACAGGGAGCTTGTTAGAATTACATTAGGCTGGATATGAACGTTCCAAGTCAGAGAACTTTCAAACCTTGTGCAAACAGTAGAAAAATACATGCTACACACACAGTTCACAGGGTCAGAGTCCAGTGTCTTTGAGGGGCTGGGGAGGACCGCATTTTGTAAATGTTAGGAAATAAAAATAAATAACTTTATTTTTCCTGATTGTGTTACCATGACACTCTTATCACACAGCCTATACCCACTTCGCCTCGTTGCATATGCCTAAGTCATTTTAAGGTTTTCGGAAAAAAAATGGGAAAAGCCAAAGAAACAAAACAATTTCCACTTCAATTTTAAAGCAGAACCTTCCCAATGTTGCTACGCCATAATTAAATAAATGTTATTATTTATTGGGTGAATAACACAGTGTGGTTGCTCCTACTTTGTAGAGATCCATGCGTTCCAATTAATATCAGATGTTTCCGCTTAAACTTCATCAGAAAAATTACCAAAACAGGAAAAGAAGAGAAATGACCAAGACAAAAGTGCCACCCACTATGTTTTTTACACCACAAATTACATAGAAATTGTTATAGGAAATGAGGTGAATACCGTGATGGTGTGTTTGCAAATTGTTCAAATCATAGAAGAAAGAAAAAGGGAAAGCGATGTCCGATGCTAACGTATGCAGACAATTAGCAAGCAAGTAAGTCCAGGAAACTTTCAGTGTATGTTAGCCTGTTAGCATTTAGCCATCCAACATCCCGTATTATGAACGATCCAGATGTTTTCAGCTGTTGTCAATCCATCGCCCACATTTAGGTGGGGTCAAAGCCCTGTTAGAAATCACTATTAAATATACAGACCTTTTTGAAATGCTACTATAGATAAGCATTAGCGTATAAAAGTGGCCTCTGAGCTAAATGCTAAATCTTTTTTTTTTTAAAGGTGTGCTTTTTATGGGGCCGGATCAATGGCCGCTGGCTGCTCTGCTTTGCGACGACGACACTGGAGGCCGCCATTGCTCCGCCATTGCTGTAGTACCGCCATATAGCCGCTAGTCTCCCATTGGAATCCATTGCACTTTAGACACGTTAAAAACAACTTTAATGCCTAATTTTTTGGAACTGTCTACAGCTAGATATTCCTCCTGTGATTACGCTGGGTTAGACACAATCAGAGGCACCAGGCTGGTTATCGTAGGATAAATTTTAGAAATCTCTTACTTAATGAGGGTCGGACTGTTAGCATTGGAGCTGCGCAAGCTACACGTCACGCAAGGGCCGTGTCTACAGTGAAGATCCCGCACTTATGCCCTTATTAGGCACATGCTTCGTCAGAGCTGGGGAGGAGGAGTCTGTAAATCTGCCATGATTTCCCCCTCGAACGTGGTCATTGTGGTAAACGGGGAGGAGTGAGGAGGAGTTGTCTATTCTTTTTAACAGTCTATGGGTCGGATACACATCCAATGGCCACAAAACATCATCTTATAATATGTTAAACCACAGAAATGATATAAATACCATGAACGGACAGGACATACCTCGCCATACTTTAACATAGGGACGGCCTTCACCATTCATTTTGTATGGGGACAGAGCGAAACAAGTCCGGGAAGCTGTCTGCTAATATACGTACGCATTTATGGTAACAGTCTCAGATAGTTAACAGCGTTTCTGTGATTTCTATGGTTCACGTCACTTTATAAAAGTTTAGCGGTTTGTTCTGCTTCACCTGTTGAGCTCTGTGCAGTAGCGTCCCCAGTGGTTAGACCAGGAATAGCTCCGTTGCCATGCCTCCCACACGCTCGTGGTAAACGGAGCGACTGACGGAGCAGACGGACAGATTCGCGGACGGACAAAACTCTGTGCGTCGAACGTGACGCATAAATGAGCCTTCGAGACATCGTGTGACGTCGCGTGAACGCACAACCCACCGATTAACACGCAGGACACGGGGTATTTAATGGTCTACTGGAGCATCCCGTCGTCCCGGTAACCAACGCCACTGCGAGCATGCCAGCACACTGCGCCGTCGTCATGGCAACAACAGGCAACCGCCGGGTAGCGAGGCAGAACAAGCGCGGACAGGGAGAGAGAGAGAAAGAGACAGAGGGAAGGGCAACAAAAAGGGCGCGGGCAAAAAAATAAAAAAAAATAAACCTATAATTAGACGGAGGAACATTGACAGTCCTGAGTTGGGATGAGACGAAAGAGAGGGAGAGACATAGGAAGAAAGAGCGCGGCGTGGGTGAACCAGCGTGACCTATTTTTAAGCCGCGCGGCTCGCAGATGGCTTGTACACTTGTACGTCTGACCCGACAACAGATAGCGATCGTTTACACTCGTATAAACAAATGTGCATCCAGTAGTGCCCACTCTCTGCAGCTTTATTTAGAGGGGAAAGGCAGTGTGCGAACGTGTGCAGACTGCTTTTCCATGTGAGTCAGCAGCATCTGGGGCACACGGCACCGAGCGGGCCAATCGCTGAACGGCACATAGTCGCGGCAAACTAATCATATTCAAGCAGACGGGAAGTGAAACTATTATAATTGCAAGACAACTCCAGACACAAGTCAATGTTTGTGCAGCTTCTGGATGGAAATGGAGAGCTACAGCATCGGCTTTGTTTCCATATGGCACAATTGGTTTACTAAAACGGACGTATCACACAAGATCTCCATATAGAGTTCGGCAAATTCCACAGTTACCATGGAGATCGGCCATCTTTGCAACTGTTAGCATACATTTCTATTGACTAACATTAGCTAAAAACAGTATAAAAAGTGGAGAAAAAAGCTGTGGAACAACTACGTTAGCTGCTGAGTCACTGCTGGTAAATACATCTAACTCACTGTGGTGTCCAAGTGTTTTAATGCGAGCTATAACTCCAGTATTTAAAATTTTTAAATCTCCATTAGTTTACAATTGCTGCTAATCCCATAATGCTTAGCGATATGACATCACATTCCCGAACTCTATTGGGGGATAACCATTGAAGTAAATATAAGGGGTAACAGACAGCTTTCCATGGACTTAAAGGCGGCAGAAACTGCTCAATAATTATCTCTAGAATTTAGCATTTGCATAATTAAACCAAATTGCCTGTTTGGTCAGTAGTACTTTCAAACATACTGAAAGTTTCAAACATTTACACGGCATCTTTCACTTGCTAGAAGACTTTTAATAGGGGGGGGGGGGTCGCCGTGTCGTCACGTCCGAGGTCTGGTGGGCAACGCTAATTTATAAAACAGATAATAATAGTTATATGGTGGGTCAAAACAATGTTCACAAACAGAGCATTGCTTCTGTAAAACCATCTGCGCTGCAAAAGATCTGTGATTTAAATAAACAGCTCTTCATGCATGGAAAAATCATCTGTTTGCCCACCATTCACCAAAACATCCAGTGAAAATTGCGGAAATAAACAACAACAGCGATCCTTCCTATACTGCATTGTATTAGAGCACACAGTTGCTTGTTATTTGCTAGTATTTTAGGCAAAATACTTGGCAATTGTTTATAAGTAGCCTATGTAAAAGTGCCCCACCAAAATGAGACAAACAAAGCAGCAAAAAGATTAATGATAGCGTTCATAGCAGTCATAACTCCTACAACCTTGTTCACAACGTTTCAGCAATCAGACAGAGAAAACTGGATATATTATCCTATCTGGCATTACAGACTGACACAGGTGTATGAATGAAAGTGCGAATGGGTGAGTGGTTCCTTGATGAAGCGTTTTGAGTGCCTAATGAAGGTAAAAAAGCTCCATAATGCTTTATAATTTTGACCATTTCCCATTTAAATATCATCTTATAATATGTTAATCATAGAGAAACCACAGAAATCATGTAAATGTCATGAAATGGACATGTCATATCTCGCCATATAATATAGCCTAGCGCCTGGCTTCTCCATTTATTTGTAAGGGGATAGAAAGCTCGATTCAAACAGGTCCGGGATGATCGTGATTGAAAGATTGCTGAAATGTTTGATCCAAATGTATCAAATGTTTTGATAATTGCCCATAAATAAAAGAAAGGCCTAAAGCGTGTAGTTGGAAAATTGATTTAATTGTATAATTTCCATGAAAACTATCATTGTGCACTGAAGTGTTGTTGTAATCGTCTTGGTATGTGAACCTTTGTATGAGACTCAGGTGTTCCCCATGGGAAAATGTATACAAAAGATGATCTGTTGACCTGTCTGGTCTGGTGATCTCAGTTCTGGTCTAAACAGGACGAGAAGCAACCATAAAACTGCCTTACATTGTTTATGGGTTTCTTATCAGGCTTGATCAGTGTCTTCTCTCCCAGCTTCCTGTTCTGGGAGGAGGGTCAACTGAGGAAGTATAACTGGGAGTGAAGGGGTTAGAAACTTCAGACTTGACTTTAGGATTTGATGTGATCACATTATTGTCTTGTCAGTCTCACTTATATTTTTATTATTTTATTCATTTGCTATTCACAAATTATCATTTTCTACTGCTTATAATAAATCACCAAAAGACAACTGTTTGATTTCCATTATTAGTGATTTCTGCAACTACAAGCGTATGCGGGAAAGTTTCATTTGTGGAGGGGCAATTGTATTAAGTACACAAATCGAGACACACTAAAGTGACTCAGTTTCCAAAATTTCTATCCTCATTATGCACTTCTTGCAGGCCTCTCAAAGCAGCCTCTTTTTCTCTCGCTCATAGCGCTGCAGAGCTCTGTTTCTAGTTTGCATAACAGTGCAACTGGCTGGAGATGAGTGCACTTGGTTAAAAGCGTTGATCATGCCGGATTGATGAGTAGCTGTGTAACACTCCTTAATTCGCGAACTGAGGGGAGGAGAGATACAGTGCAACATGGCGCAACACAGAGCAAGAAGTTGAAGGAGAAAAAGCAAACGCAAGAGCGAAGTCAAAAAGAACAGCGAGCGAGCGGGGACAGAAAATGGAGGAGCGGGAGACCGTGCCAAAAACGCTTGGCAAGGCCTTTCTATTTTGAGACAAATGTTGAGAGCAGCAGTGCACGGAACAGTGTCCAGTCTGTTATCCCGCGGCTATTTCATTTCTGACACACAATTAAATTATTAAAGAAAACACTCATGTAAACAGTTCCCAGATAACATTGGCTGTGAATTTGGCCCCAGTGTTGAGTCCTCTCTTTTTGCAAGGAAGAACAAAACCATTGCAACTGTATAGGCATAAAATTATTTAGTAATTAGTAGTATCATCGTTTGAAATTAGATAAATACCCTGGCAATGATCATGCGGCAAAATCATGTGGGAAGACCGTATTTATACCCATGTCATATGTCACGTATTGTTCATGCCAATCAGCCATCTCTCAAATTCTTCCTAAGCTCTTCCCTTCCTCATCAGTCACTGAGGTGTCACCTTAGTGACTGATGAGGAAGGGCAGAGCAACAACACATCATCAGTACGGTAAAACTAACCTGTCTCACGACGGTCTAATCCCAGCTCACGTTCCCTATTAGGAACGTTCGGCTAGTTTCTGACAGAAAATATCGTTAGTTGGTTAGCATTTGAAGAAACCCGGAGGAGAGCGAGAGGATTAACTGGAATCTCAGCACAATTGATACGTTTTTTCCACAAAGTGAGGCCACAGAGGCAGGGCCGGATTTAAGGATAAATTCATGATTTTTTGTAATTATTTTAACATGCAGAAGTAAATTCTTAAACACAGTACTAGTTAAAAAAAAAAAAAAAAGAAACATTTTGTGAAAAAAAGGTTTAACATAAAGACCCCAATTTGAGCTCTGTGGCCCTCGCGGAAGAACCTTTGCTATTTTAATGGTGCAATTTGGACCAATAGGTACATATTATTTCCCAGTGTCAACTCAATGAAAATGGCTCAGACCTGGTTTAGAACTGCTTTAGAACTGCTTTAGTCTTGGTTTAGTCTTGGTTTAGTTCTGGTTTAGACCTGGTTTAGTCTCGGGTACAAAGTCATCTGATTAAGCCTTACATATGAGGGAGTCTGCAAAGAGAGAGGGAACGCTCTCCTTTTCTCCTTATGGCCATGGGCCCTTCAGCCTGCTGGGCCCCTGGGCTTAGCCCCTGTAAGCCCCTGCATAAATCCGGCCTTGCACGGAGGAGGTCGTCTTCCCTGCTGGATTTTCACAGCTTGGTTTGTGATGTGGATTGTCGTTTGTCTAGTGGTCCTGTCGGTCAGAGACATCAAAGATATTTACTAATTTGGACTCTTGATAACAGGGTATCTGCTTATTGGATGGACTGCCCTGGATTATCGGAAATTTGGAAAGACAGCAGTTTGCAATCGGACCACGCTGCTGTCGTTTGAAATTAACAAGCACTTTGGAGCAGGGAGTGACCGAGTGATGGAATTACACCGGAAAGTAAAGCACAACGATGTAACGATGGACTGTTGTATTTGACCTGGCAGCTCGCTGTGGAGAAGGACAATAGATGGACTTTATTTCTGTGAGGAAAAGGGATGAACTGTGAAGGGAACTACCTGCTCTGGAGAACTAATGCTGAGACTAAGAAAAAAGCTAATTCATTAATTTATGAACTGTTACTGGAATAATTCTCTCCCTCCTGAGAGGAGGTTTGAAGCAGCTGGACCACTTATCTCTCCTATGCCGTCAACACTTCCCTTCAAGGCCAAGCCACGGAGCTAAACCTGATAAGGACTGAGCTCACTGGGTCATATTTTGCATAACACTGACTTTCAGACTCTAAATAACCGCACACACATACCCCCTCCCTAACCACGCCCCCGTCGTTCTGTGTCTGCCTCAACACGTTTCTTCAGCCCCATCCCCGGTCAATGGCCGGTCATCCTTCCTGTCCCCAAGAAAAATTCCGCACGTGACCTTGTGTGCTGTGTATTTCCCATCTCTTGATGTTTCTATACTGTATATGTGCTTTGCCTTAACTTAACCTGATTGTAATTTGGCATATCTTCTTTTGTAAGCCGCATTGAGTTGCCTTGTGTACGAAATGTGCGGTATAAATAAAGTTGCCTGGCCTGGCCAATAATATACACTGCCTGACTAAAAAAAAAGTTGCCTCCTGGTGTTATGATCTGGTGTTGCTGCAGTTGGTCAGGTCTAGGTTCAGCAACACTATGTGCCCAAAGAACGAGATCAGCTGATGGCAGAGGCACGGGCACAAAGACAGGATTCATTGGGCTCACGTTATGAAAAAGCAGTTCAGGGAGCATGAGACAAGAGTCCAGATCTTAACCCCATTGAGAATCTTTGGGATGTGCTGGAGAAGACTTTGTGCAGTGGTCACACTCTCCCATCATCAATACATGATCTGGGGGAAATGTATGCAATACTGGATCTTTCCGACATTGCAGGGCTCATTGAAACAATGCCACAAAAATTATGTCACAACTGAAACATGAATCAGAATTTACCCTCAAACAGTTACTCAGAACTTACTGTACACAAGTAACATTTTCTCCAAGTACTTTTTTTTAATTCAAAGTAACGTTACTCTTACTTGAGTAAATAGTTTTGGTTACTCTATCCACCTACAGTATGTGTAATCACACCTAAAGGCAGGCAGGCAGAAAGTGTATAGTATAACATTATAGTAAAGTTATTCAATGAAGGTTCTTGAGTCATATTCTGTACTCTGTAGATGACTCAAGAGCCTTCATTGAAGATGGACAACACCTGTACGACTGAGAGCCTACACAGACATTCTAGTAAAGTTTGAAACTCACCTTGATAGGCCTCCCATCAGGTGTTAGCACTTCCTCTGAAAGCTCCATCATCTTCAGAGCCATTTGAGCAATAGGCTTTGCATGACTGTCTACTTTCTTATGGAGTCCCGAGGCCACACAGTAGGCGTCTCCAATGGTCTCAATCTGCATCACAAAAACACCAAAGTTTGGAGTCACTGGTAAGAATGATGGCAAAGCGATTCAAACTTGCAGGGTAGACAATGTAGCGGGAATGTATAATCACAGGGGTTGAATTTGGGGAAGTTTTGTAACCTTCCCAGAGACATAATAGTTTGATGTAACTCCAGTGTTTGTTCACTTTTATTGGACTGGCAGGAAGTTTGGATAATCAATCTTTCCTCTATTGACGGGTTTATTATAGAGAGCAGTTTAGAAACGATAACCCGCGCCAGGTCAAACTGACACAACTGCACACAAAGCTGAACTCTCTCCTTCCAACTCTCGACTGGCCTGTAACTGTGTACATACAGCTATACATTTGTGATACTACCCGAATTAACAATAAAGCTAACTGAACTGCACTGATATTTTGATGGAGCAAACCCTATCAGAGGGTTATAAAACATTATCGACATTATCAAATATGCTGGAAAATTATAATTCTGTCAATTTAATAGTCCAATATTATATGTAGGCAAGGCAAGGCAAATTTATTTATATAGCACTTTTCATGCACAAGGCAAAGTCACTGTGCCTCCTTTCAGCCTGGACTTAAACATAGTCAGGGTTGAGGTCTGTTTCACGTTCTCATGGAGACTGTTCCAGACCTTTGTTGCATGAACCTGATATGCAGCCTCACCGTGTTTAGTCGTGACTCTGGGAACCACCTGAAGACCCCTCCCTGAGGATCTCAAGGCCCGAGGTTCATATGGCTTTAACATATCAGAGATGTACTTTGGTGCCTTAATATGACTGTTTAAATTCAGGTCTGAGTCCATGATTACCCCTAGATTTCTAACTTAATTTTTTTGGTTTGAGTGAAAGAGCCTAAAGATGACCAATGACAATCTCTCTGTGTGTTTGTGGGACAAAAACAATATCTCAGTTTCATCTGTATTTAACTTTTTTGCATCCACACACTAAACTATTTGATACAATGACACAGTGTATGGGCCCATGTTCACCCGCTGAACTCTTATACTGTATTATACTCATATATTGATACAACAGCCTGTGCCAATAACACAACTATTAATGAAAACATTGTGTTGCATCTCTAATCACTAAAATTAGATCAACTTGCACGTTGCGAGTTTAAATGTACCGTGCTATAAACACCATGGCGTCTTATGGAAGCGATGCAGCATTGACACTGCGCTGTGAGAAGTGAGAACAAGGAGACAGACCATTTAGACTTTGCAGCTGGAAAGTCATTCAGACAGTAACCATGACAATAGCAACATATGGACCCTCCCCTGTTTCTCCTCTGCACACTCGCTCTGCCTATTCACATAAACCCTCTGCCTACAGCCAGCCTCGCTATCTCCACTCCGATTCCTCATCCGTGACATCTCGCGCAAACAGAGAAGCAGATATGTGCGATTCTCTGTGAAGCGCTACGTTAAAAAGTAGGACAGACTGATAAGGGAGAAGTAAGAAGGTGCGAGTGATAAAATACGCATGAGTGCAGGACCAAAGAGAGGAGATCTTTTCAAAGCCGGCCCTCGTCCGCCGTGTCAGATGGCCAATAATCACACATGGTTGTTAAGCTGCAACAGAGCGGTCGTTAATCACTGACTATTCCCCAACTCGGGCGCACAGTGACACAGAGTCGCATGCACTGGAAACATGTTGCCTCAAATGGAGCAGCAGTTTAATGAGTCTGGGTTTTAACGGCTGTGCGCAGGTTGAATGACAATATGGGCATGAAACAACTCTTCTCATTTTTAACTAAAGTGTTTGCTGTCTAATTGTAGTTGATTCAATGTAGCAATAGCAAAGGCTGCAATTAAGACTCCACTTCCAGAGCTGCTGAGGGCCAGCTGCTGGTTTCAACAGCTCCCAGTGTCACTTTGATAAACAACTGCACATACTGTATATGAATGTATTGTCCACTGGCTTCATACTGCACATATCTACAGCTTTATTCTACTGTTATCTTTGGGTTTTAGGTGTTATTTTCATGCTTTTTCTTTATATTGAAGTACTCCAAGTTTAATATACTTACTTATTGAATATTTCAATTTTGCTTTTGCTTTTTTCAAACGCTGCTCTTTTGTGATTTGCTGTTGCAACAATGCAATTTCCCCATGGTAGGACAAGTAAAGGCATTATTATCTTATATTATATAATATCTAAAAAAAATCACATGGGGTCATATAATTGATAAAAAGCTGCCCCAGTAGTTTAGATTTGTAGCTTAATAGTTTGTTTGAGGGGTTTCCTTTTGCTTAATCCCGGATCATAATGTACTATGCAGCCATTGCACTAATCCATGAGCACAGCATGTTTATTTAAGGAGCTGATCAATGAAGCAATAATTTGGTTATTTTAATCTTAATTTGTAAATGATATTGTTAATATAATGGTCATCTTAGCCTTAGATACGTCGGGTGTCATTTACCAAAGTGGATAAACAGCAGAGTCATTTGCGCGTGTTTTAGTCATGCAGCATTCTCTCATTTACATATCGGATTTGGGGCCCTAATACTTTAATGCAGGCAATTTCAAATGGTAAATAAATTAGGTGCAACATGCCCACAAATAGCTATAAGCTATTTTCCAGCTTGCACTCGCTATTTAGCATCTGTCTCGGTAAATGACCCCCTCAGAATTAAAATATTGTAAATGGGGTCTGGAGTAAAGCCCAAGGAGGTCCGTCCGTGCAATTTCTAGAAAGGTTACAGTTTAAACATTTTTTAAAATCATGTAGCCCACACTGAAACTGAGCCTTAATGCATTTGCACTTAAGTTACCGCTGAGTATTTTCTTAAACAATAATGTCCTCTCCGCATACAACAGCATATCGTCTCCATGAGGTCTTGCATATAAAACCAACTTCGTACTTACTCCCTGAACATATTAAATAAGTGCAATGTGAACTGAATCTTGATTTTGAGAAACAAATCGAATTTCAATCACAGCTTTATCCACAACTTCTCCGCCTCAGTCCCACACACGCTGCTGTCTACCCACCTTATAGACGTCCAGGATGCCGCACTGGTAGTCGAAGCGCGTGTAGAGCTCGTTGAGCATGGAGATGACCTGCATGGGGGTGCACTGGGCGCACACGGCCGTGAAGCCCACGATGTCGGAGAACAGCATGGTGACGTCGTCGAACTTTCGCGCGGGGACGTGATGCCCCTGCCACAGCTTTTGAGCCACGTTGCCCGGAAATATGGAGTACAGGAGATCCACGGTGCGCCTCTTCTCCTCCTCCAGAGCTTGGTGTGTCCGCTCCAGTGTGGCCTGTCAGCGCGTGTGCAAGAGGAGAACGTGATCACTTTGGCTCAGCGTGTCTGTGTGACTGTAACATGACTTGGGGGAATGCAGCAGAAAATTAAAACTGCTGGTGCGTGCAATTGTGTATTAATCCAACTTAATAGGATCTTTATGAACTGTGTGTGTGTACTTCTTAGGGCTTGTTCTGAAGCTTGTTAGGTGCAGTTCATTGTCCTCTGCTTTTGACCCAGCCTTCAAACCCTGTCTGCAGAGAGCGACAACAGTGCAGCGCCACGGGACCCATCTCCAGATCATAAGCAAGGTTTGGTGGTGATTATTTTATTCTTTTGGGTTCAGAACAAAAACCAGAAGAAAAGAAAAGAAAAAAAAAACTCAACACAGAAATGCCCACACCAGCTGGGACTTTGAACAAAGGACTTTCTTTCTTTCAGGCTAGAGCACTAACTAAGTCTAGTTGGTGTGAGAGAGTTTGTAAAAGCTGACTGCAATGAAACAAAAACGCTTTTTAAAAAGTCTGTGGTAACGTGGCCAAATATTGACTGATTTATTATATTCAGCATTAGAGAGTTGGAAAGCTTTGATAAGGGAAATGTCAGTGAATGGTCCAGGGAGATTTGTGTGTGTGTGTCTGCGTAACCATGGGCTCCTGCAGGATTTTTGCAAAGGTACACATTGAAATCCTTGTATTTTTTTCTTCCCCAAGTGCCCACACATCTCTATAGAAGCCTAAAATCAATATAGTATTAAGTCAAGGAAGACTAGCAACAGTGCGTGTCAGAAAATAAATTGGCCAGTGTGATGATTCGAGGGAAATTCTGCTGCACCTTTAACTTGTCCATCCTCTTCTTCAGGCCGTCCTGGGCTTTGGCCTGCTCTCCCACCAGGATGACGTCTCTCGTGGCATCGTGAATGGGGATGTCTGACAGATGGAGACCTCTGCCCATGAGCTCCTCCAGTTTATCAACACGAGGTGAGCCCAGAAACATCAGCGAGCAGGACTCGGGACGTGGATCATCTGCCCTTTCAACTCCATCACCTGTTGACAAAGATACGAGATTAGTAACTAGAGTATGGCTGAGAACTTGACATTTCAATATGCTCAGTGGAGATGACGCAGTGTTGTTTTAGGTTCCTGCGATGCTATGCAGTAGCTTCAGACATTTTCAGATCTCTAAAGGGCCTATAATCTCACTGGAGAGAGTTGCGGTGACTTCCAGTCACGGCCGTCTCCGCAACTCGGACTGATTGCACACATACAAAGGGCCTATGTCACCGGCCTCGAGACCAATTTGAGACTAGAGTCATCCATCGCTAGTCACGGAGATATATCCGATATGTCCCCTGGCAATAAGGCGAGTCTCCAGGTAGTCTTGGTGAAAACAAACAGGTTTAATTTCAGCAGAGTCTCTGAATGATCGCCGCATGGTCTCAGAGAGGTCTCCGAGGTCTCAAGCAGCTGTGGCAATGTTGTGAACACTATTTGTTGTCCTCGAACCTGTTTGTTTTCACCAAGACTACCTGGAGACTTTGCCTTATCTTCAGGAGATGTCTCCATGACCAGCGCCGACTTTAGTCTCCAACTAGTCTCCAGGCCGGTGAGACAGGCCCTTGAGGGTTGCACAATATATTACCAAATTGACGATGTCTTCCATCTGACAGACATTTACTGTACATATGTTTCGCTTGTCCTGAATTGGTACATTTTTAAATCTTGTTCTGATTCTTAATTCTAAAAGATAAATCTGACAGAATGGACACAGAGAATTACACACCTCTACATGTTAACACAAAGATGAACTCCAGTGACACATTATCTGACAATATGAATGTAAAACCCCATGTCAAAGGGTGTATTTAACTGGCTATATTCACACATACATTTCACCCAAATAAATAGAATAAAAAGAGGAATTTATATTAATACAGATATTTTTATTGCATGGAGATGTTGATTAAAGGCCGCCAAATAATGAGATTTAAATCACTTAATTCCTTGATTTAAAAGAAATTGGATTTTCTGTGTCTAGCTGGTAATTAGGATAATGTTTTGTGTTGCTGGCAATAGTATGATCCAAAATGTTATGCAATGCGCCTTTAAACAAACTTCTGGCTTAGAAAAACAACACAAAAACATAGATCTAATCACCAAACAAAAGAAAAATGCAAGTTGGTATATTTAGTGAAAAAAAGCAACTGGATAGACCGGTGACCTAATACACGATCACACTAATGTCACTGGTTAAATCCACATGACTTTACACAATTTGTCTTGACTGCGTGAAATTGGTTGCACTGGGGATGCAAACTTTATGGCTTTGCATTCGTCCAATTTTACACCTTTCCTTAAACACCCAATGCGCTCCGTCGCCGTTTCCCTTTTCTCTCTCTCGCGCTGTCTTCCTCCCTCCATAGTGTCAGCTAGATTATTCCGCTATTGAGCACACTGCAGCCCTGTTTTATTTATAGCACAAGGCTCTCCTAGGTCTGCATAATACATAGTCTACATCTACACAAGCAGACGCACACGATTCGTCTTTGCACTAACACACCCAGTGCGTCTCAGCAGGGGCGCAACTGTCCATCTCCGAGCGCTGGCATATGACAAACATACAGGGCAGTCAAATATTATGCGGATAGCGGAGTGTCAAAGCCAATAATACGCCAGTGACATAATTAGTAGAGGTGATTTGCAGAGAAATGCAAACAAACAGACAATATTACGGAGCTGGGAGTACAGTACACCTCTTGGGCAAGTAATTGTGTCTGAAAGTTTCGTGAGGGCTTTATACCACAGTGCAGCTTTTCGTTGACATGTATTAGTGCACAAATAATGTCACTGTCCAAGAAGCCACAATATATCGCGAAATCAATAAGGTCTTCTATTTGGTTATACATTTGGTCATGATTTCCCCAATTTAATTCCATCTTCACATTGTTTTGGCTCTGATCATTATGTTTCTAAGTCTTGGTTTGACATAATATGGAAAAAAAAACTTAAAGAGGGGGTATTATGCTTTTTTCAATCACATAGCACCAGTCTATAGCATACTACAATGATGACGTAACCTTCTGTTGGTCTGTATATGCAGTAAATTAAAATAACTGCCTTGAATAAAATTGCTCTCTCAAAATGGCTGTACTGAACGTCTTGAAATAGGCCTCTGTCTCTTTAAGAAGCTTTCAGACACGCCCCCTTCAGCACACTGCTGTGGCATTTAAACAACAACACTGTGCGGGGAGGGGGCTCTGCTGAGCTGAGGAGCAGTGGTTGGTGGCTTGGCTGGTGACGAAAGGTCCAGAGGCGTCTCCAGGAGGTGGAGGCGTTCCTAGGAGGACTGAGGCATAGCTACACCTAAAATGGCTGCCGTCTAAGTTTTTACTGATTACTCAAAAATATGTGAATGAGCCAAGGCAACACTCCAGGCATGTGTTTAATGAGGGAATGCCATAATAACATGATATAAAGCTTGAAAAAGTCGATTTTACATAATACCCCCCCTTTAAGAAATAGCTCATCATTTGGCGATCAAATATTGGAAATTGTGGTCTCTCTGTGTGCTCGTGTCAGTGATGGGAACGGGAGCCGCTGTTTGCTGAGGTAGCGTCTGCAGAGTGGGACGGGCCTACCTGCCTGCCTTGCCATACTAACACCCGTCGCCATGGAGACTGCGAAATCAGGAAAGCCACAGACAAAGTTCAACACGTACTCCAGTTGTGCTTGTACAAATGTCGCTGTCAGACCCGGTGTGGACAGCGTGGAGGAGAGGAGAGGCGATGTGTGCGGTGGGGAAAACCCATCGGCGTTTGGTGGATTTTTACAAAACATAGCCGTGTCTATAGGGCTGGGTGACAACTGATGCAAATATTTTTTCCTGTGATGCTAAGGTTTGATGCTTTGTGGGTCTTATGGCAATTAAATATTAATTTGGAGCATTTATTAACATTATTACTCCACTCATCCTTCCACCTTTCCGTTGCCGGGTCGTGGGGGCAGCTGTTGGAGCTGCCCAAATCACATAGCACCAGCCCCTATGGCTCCTCCTGCAGGTGGTGGGTCCACAGAAAGACGGCCTCATGGTTCTAACCGGGCCTGTTGGTCTCTCATAAGGGGCTTCTGAACATTATTACTCTGTTGTGTAATAAATCTGTGGTCACAAAGTTTTTTTTTTCACTCAAAGATCATCTGGCTCAGTTTGAGAGAAGGGTCTACCAGCGTAAATAGACCTAACACTTATATGTACCGTATGTATTTTTCCAACTACAACAACTAAACTTCTACAGTATTAAGTATTACGTCCACAATCACTATTTCCAGCCAAAACGCAACCAAGCAAACTGATACAAAAGTGACAAAAAAGCCACAAACACGTTACAATAAAGTGACAAAAAAGCGTAAAAATGTGATGAATGAGCCACAAAAAAGGCGTCAAAAAAGCAAGTGCCAAAAAACAACAATAAAGTGACAAAAAAGCCACAAAAGAGTGACAAAAATGTGACAAAAACGTGAAGAAAAAGTGACAAATAAAGAGATAGAAAATGCACTCGATTAATGGGGGGAGGGGGGTTATGAGGTTAAAGCACGGGAACAGAAACAATGGGAAGGAGTCGAGATCTACATCTATATTTATGTAGGATTGTGTTGTTATACTGCATCAAATACCCAGCAGTAAGTAAATAAATGGAGATTTTTTTAAGTTCACAAAATGTATTCTAATGCTGCAGTGTGTTGATGCAGCACTGACCCAGCAGATATCTGAATTCTTTCGCGGCTCTTTTTTCTTACTTCTGATATTGTTTTGGCTAAAACAGCTCTATGGATGATGCCACGTACTTTCAACAAATGGCAGAGTTTGCCAATAACATTAGTTGTTATGTTTGTCGCTCAGTTAGAGCTGGACAGTATTGACAAAAGATAATTTTCTTCATGTGAGTGATCGATCTCAATTTTCATTGTTTTATTGTTTCATGTCAAAAAATTAAATATAACATAAATGTGATTTAATGAACTTAAGACAAGATGG
Source organism: Neogobius melanostomus (assembly GCA_007210695.1). Classification (NCBI taxonomy): domain Eukaryota; kingdom Metazoa; phylum Chordata; class Actinopteri; order Gobiiformes; family Gobiidae; genus Neogobius; species Neogobius melanostomus. The sequence goes on from VHKM01000568.1 coordinate 1,877,683, forward strand.
ACCTTGAAATAAACCCCAATATAAGAAATTAATGCTTTGTGGCACTACATTAACACCAAAAAGTTTCAATTTTACTCCCATATAGCTCTGAAATCGTGATATTTTCTTGACAAAAAGTTATAGGCATTAGAACACCAGACTGTAATTCTTGCAAGGGCAAAAAGCACAACACAAAACAATATACTTAGAACATGAGGAAAAATAATCCTCTTCCTTTGCGTCTCAAACTCCTCACAATGGGCACATGTGACATAACAGTATAGAAATGGACACAGAGAGACACATATCCCCGGAGGCAATCGCGTTGGCCTAGTTTGTGCGATCGGCTCACTCTTCCGTAATTCTGCCTGCATCTTTGCCGCACCGCGCAGATTAAGATGGATATAGAAAGATTTACCTACAGTTTACAACAGGTTTGCGAAGGTGAAAATTCCTGTGAAACCCACCATGTTAGCGGAAACCAGCAAACATTGTACATGGACAATGCTGATATCATTGTATTAAAAGTTATGGTTAGGTGCTTTATTTGGTTAATATAATATCTAATATCTCTGTCATGGGCCAATTATTTTATCATAATGATGTTTTTACCCTTTAAAGTGCATATGACACCATTTTTGCTAAAACTTTGTTAACACGATTATATTATACGATTATATTATGCTAAAGATTGTACTCAGCTTTCTTTAGTTTGGCCATTTTTGTGATGTTTATAGTTTCACTTCCTTGTTGGAGACCGACAGGAAGTGACATAGAAGAAGGTCAACCATTTTAAACTGTTGCCGTGCCAACCATGTTATGTCAATAGGAAACAAAAATAACTTTTCTGCCCAACATTTCTTCATAAAAATGGCTACTTCACTGAAATAAAAGGACAATTATCCTTCTAAATAGTCATATTTTCAAAAGCATTAAAAGATAGATTGCACCTGTACATTATTTGTTTTTGTTCTTACTGTGTATTTTATAGGTTGTGGACTGATGTATTCCCTTCTGCAAACAAATTTACCCGAGGGTACTAATAAAGAAACCTTGAACCTTAAGTGTCATTGTCAAATAACATGGACATGATGTTGGGACTTCCATCCATTATATCAATATGACAGGTTTGTGGCAACAATCACTACAAAAGAATGATCAGATTAAACTATTTTCTGTTGGGAGATAAATATACTCAACCTGAGCTCAAACAAAATATGAAAACTCTCCTCTCCAGTGTTATTTAATACACAAATCTTCCCTTGTACTCCTCCAAATTCCAAACCAAACATTGTTAGTTCTACAGGGCGACAATTGAGAATGACCTACAGGTGAAATCGCAACTTTGATCATTTCTTGATTAATTGCACAGCCCTACTTTTCGCCATTGAAAGGACAGAATATGTTAACGGTCCTCATTTACATCACTGTGAAACCCATCTATTGCTGAACAGGAAGCAGGATAGGGTGGGGGGAAGGGGAGATTCGTGACGAACACTCACAGGGCCACATTGGAAGCGCTGGCTGAAAGGAAACGCGGAGAGCTCTGGACGTGAACAATGGTAACAGGTAATAGAAAGAGGTGCAAGGGGCGGTAATGGGTTGCCCCTTTGTGCGTGGACTGTGGCATGTCGACATACTCTCATTTGCATGAGCAAGTGGCGAGCAGCGAAGAGTCAATGAGTCAGCCTGCGCATCCCTCAGTCACACGCACCAATACAGATAAAGATAAGGTTCTCTTATCCAGTAAACACAAATGATATCAAATAGATGGATAACAGATTAGTCTTACACAGCCTGGCACGCACTCTAATATTTTGTTGGACCGCCTTTAGCTTTGATTACAGCCTGCATTTGCTGTGGCATTGTATTGATGATGGAGAGTGTGACCTTCTCCAGCACATCCCAAAGATTCTCAACGGGGTTAAGATCCAGACTCTGTGGTGGACAATCCATGGGTGAAAATGATGTTTTATGCTCCCTGAACCACTCTTTCACAATGTGAGCCTGATGAATCCTGGCATTGATATCTTAAAATATACCCCGTGCCATCAGGGAAGAAGAAATCCGTTCTGACACCTGGTCAGTGAGGATGTCCAGGCAGTCAGATCTCATTTGTGCATCACAAAATTTTAAGTTTGATGTATTGAGGTTGGAAAATATTGCGTTAAATGATATTACTGAGGACCACTTGATGACACTGAAACTTACTTCTTAAAGGATATTTCAGGATTTGGCATTGGGCCTCATTTCCCATTATCCAGAGTGTTGTTGATGTCTGGAGATATTTTTTCTTAAATTCATGCAGTTCTTATATTTGAAGAGCTTAGTGGCGCTAGGCTAATGCTAGGCTAACGCATTTCTATGGTAACAGCAACCCTGCATTAAAAACAGTCTGGCCCACTCCACAGTGCACCTGAGGTAAATCACTCATAACACCAGAATAATTTTAACCATTTTTCATTTAAAATAACTTATATTTCAGCAGCATCAGCTTCGTGGGTGTAAGCTAACGCAGAGGCGGAGTGATCTGCGAGAAAATAGTCCCTCAAAATGCGATAATTCATGTGATAATTCAGTCAGTTATATTTCAAAAATTATTCTATGGACACATAAATTTATATTGTTAATCTGGCATTATAAGTGATTTGCCTCAGGTGCACTGTGGAGTGGGTCAGACTGTTTTTAATGCAGGCTAGCTGTTACCATAGAAATGCTTTAGCCTTGCCCTAGCCTAGCGCCACTAGACTCTTAAAATATAAGAACTGCATGAATTTAAGAAAAAAATATCTCCAGACATCAACAACACTCTGGATAACTAGGAAATGAGGCCCTATGTCAAAATCCTGAAATATCCCTTTAAAGGAACAGAACACCATTTTTCCATACTGAGATATGTTCTTACCTGAGCTTAGACGAGTTGATGCGCAGCTGTCTGGTCTTTGTGCGTGCGCTCAGTCACGCAAAAAGACCAAAGATGTTGTTAGCATTTGGCCTCTCCTCCTCTCCTCTATGGGGCCAAACGGGGTGAAGTTAGACGCGACCAAGCTCTTCCACGTTTTCCCTTTTTAAATACGGTTAATTAAGTAATATTTTCACTTTACACCGCGGATGTCGAAGTTCTCCTAAGGTGTTATTACGCCTTACAATATAGCACCCTTTCGATCCGACATGTTTAATTTTGTTTGACTATACTTGGATCGTGTAACTGCTCACGTAACCGTATTTAAATAGGGAAAACGTGGAAGAGCCTGGTCGCTTCTAACTTCACTCCCATTTGACCCCATAGAGGAGAGGAGGAGAGGCTAAATGCTAACAACATCTGCGGTCTTTTTGCGTGACTGAGCGCACGCGTAAAGACCAGACAGCTGCGCATCAACTTGTCTAAGCTCAGTATGGGAAAACGGTGGTCTGTTCCTTTGAAGTACATATTTAAACATCTTCAATTCACAAGTTGAAATTAACATGGAACTATATTAAACAAAAATCATAAGGAAAAATGTAAATAAATGCAAAGACGAGCCCAAAATGAACATTATTGAACAATAAGTCGATATAGTAATGATCGTAACAGGCCTACTCATAATAACAGTTTAATCCAGGTGGTGGCATTGTGGAAATAAATAACTACAGGCACAACAATCACAACTCAAACTGCCTCTACCTACTTTATCTTAGTGTATATGAACGTGCCAATAAAAATGTACTAATATCATTATACCCATATACTAATCAATGCTCGACCTACTATCTAAACTAGTTACTCAGTTGAGCATGTTCTCTCTAAAGTGTGAGAAACAACATATTACTGAACAAATCTTTGTAGCCCTGTTTCAAAGGTAGTGCAAGCTGTTTGACTTTATTACATGTGAAGTGTACACCTCTGTGGGCTGTTTACAAAAAAGCCTGTCAAATTAGCAGCTGCTTCTTTTGTGAAACATGACGTACAGATGATGCAACAGACGTAACGCCTTGTGTACACTTCCCACTGTACGCTGAAAGGGAGAAGAGGGATGTTCGCTTTGACCTTTTCAGCAGGTGTGTGCGCAGACATATCCCTGGGAGAAGAAGAAGTCCAACAGCAAATCCAACCCTGACCCATTCAAACCCTCTTTGCCTTGGCCTGTCGCCTTGCCTCGCTGCCCTTTCGGTGAAAATGTCAGGCCTTCCCTCTCACACTGTGGCGTACTCAGATGCTACAAGATCCGTATGACAGAGTACACAGAGCACTTCTTAGCTTGAAGGCCAGTCCCATCTCTTCACAATGTGTGAAGTATGATTAAAAGTTTGACCTCGGGTGTAAAAAAACATAACGGATTTAGTTTTTATCCCCCCGATTACAACATTGAAAACATTCCTTTGTGTATAACATAATACTGACCACTATGTTTCTGATTAACTAGAAACTCTACCAACATCCTGAAAAGGTTAGTAGTTGAGTGTCACACCTACCTTCTCCTTAGGGCCGGTCTGTGCACTGTCAGGCTTGGTCCGGATGGTAAATGGGGAAGCAAGCCTCAGGAGAATTCCCTTGAACGAAGGCTCCATTTTGGGTGAAACAATCTCAAAACAGTCCTTGAAGGAGAGGGTCCGATGAGACTCAATGCGAGCCTGCTTTCGAAGTCCCTCCCGAGCTGCAGCAGCTCCATGCGAGGTCCCAGAACCAGGTGGAAAGGAAAGGCCCGGCAGAACGTGGCCAGGCCGATGCGCAGGTCACTGGGGTTGGTGGACAGAGTCAGAGGGGGTCTTTTGGAGCTCCCAGAGGCTGTGTTTGAGGCTGAGGTGTGGGACTGGGACTTGGTCTCCTGGATTTGGAAGGACAGGCAGACGGCGGGAGAGGAGCTGGGAAAAGTGGAGGGTGGGGAAGGCGAGGAGGAGGGGAGACAGAGGGAGACGCCGTGGGAGTGGGGCTCCTGGAGTCTCCATCACTCTGCTCCAAGTCCTCACTGGGCAGAGGCGTCAGAGGAGCAACCTCCTCAACCTCAACTTCTGAATGATAGAACCGCCTAGCAACAGCTTTGATCAGCCCCGGCATGACGAGTCCCACCACAGGAGCAGGGTTGAGACAATGAAGAAGCAACACCTTTCCTCTGTTGCCTCTCTCCTCTTCCTCCGAAACTTTGTGCAGTTTTTTGCGTCCTTCTCTTCCTCATGAGGGTCCTTGCACTGGAAGGATGGGCTCTCAAATGAGGCTCGGCGCCCTGTGGAGGTGCGAATGTGTTCCAAAATGGCATCAAAGCCATTGAAAAAGTCTTGAAGGTTTCCTCCCAAAGCACGAAGCACTCGCTCATTTTCTTCGAAACACAGGCCAAAAAACTCCTCTCCAAAATGCTCTCGAAGCTCACAGAATGGCACTCCTGAGAAAAAGGACAGAATAATAAGCTTTGTACTGCGTATAATAGGTCTACACAGAAGATAAACTTGACTCGTGCAGTTGGCAGTGCACTGGAAAGTTAAGTTGATATAGCTATGTGACTTGCTTAAACCCCAAAGTAATTTAAAGATAATTGCTTCATATGACCTCCACATTACGCCTTCTCCTCTTCACGATATTAAATTCATTTGTCTCAGACTATAGTTCTCAAAAGAATATTCAATGATTACAGTTTATTCAAGGGAATTATGACAACAGTGTAGTCACTGCCTGCTTCTTGAAGAGAGTTGACACAGGGGCGATGTACGACACAGCCTTCACAGTAGACAGTTATTCAAAGGAGGTAATACAAGTCAGTAAAGACGCTGCTGTAGACACAGACAGCAGGACTGAGACCCATCTGTTAAGGAACACCTGGGAGTCCTCAGGAGGAGCTGCACAATGTGTCAAGAAAACCACCTGTGCGAGCTCTGCAGATGCCAGAATACGTCACTACTTCACAAACATGGCTGGATGTATGAGATGGTGCAGTGAACTGACTGATCACTCAATAGTTACGAGGAGCAATGATAACCGTACAAAACTCCATTATTGGCCTCCAGACCTTTGTAACAAGAAGGAGCTGAACATTAGTGAAGGTCAGAGTAGAGTTTATTAACGGTTAAGTACAGCCCTGTCTGCACTGTGACCAGCTCTGCAGGAAGGATGCAGAGAGGAGGACTAGCGAGAGAAAGGTAAGAGATGATTCTCGATGGTAGAACAAAGATGTGCCGAGTGACTCACAAGCCTAACACGTATGTGTTTTCTTGTGCTGCAGAGACAGCCTCACAGTGACTACAGCAGAGACTGGAGTGCTTTGTGTAAATACTAGGTTTGTATTGTATGTGTGTCAGCATGTGCAGTAGTTCGACCACAACACTGTGTTCTTCATTGTCAAGAGTGTCTACAGTGGATTTTTCAAAGGTCTGCCCTCGGGGAATGTTAAATATAGCCCCTGCTGTGCAATGGATTTTGATTGAACAGCAAACATGCTGAAAGATGCTACAACAAGCTAAAAGCATAAAGAGATGTCGATGTGTCCAGTGCACTAACTTACCCATTATGGTGGCCATATATTGCAAGATTTGTAGGACGTCTTCCTCTGAACCAGAATTTTCTAGAAAAGGGCACTTTTCCTCTTTTTTGTCTCGTCGCTTTTCCTCAATGCCATGACACCTAAAAATCAGCACAAAAACAGAAACAATGAAGTCAAATACTCGTATCTTTCCCCTTGTTCTGGGACTGTGCGACTACAATAAAAGTGTGGATATACCAGACAATTCGAAAAGCAGGCCATAAAATACAGAAGGAGCTCGAGAATGACAGAGAGTGAGCAGGTGTGTGCGAGCACATGTGTGAAAGACAGATAGTGAAGTGAGAGAAAAGAAAATGAGAGACTGGGACACAGCGGATCGACAGCAGCGACACAGAGGCGCCGGAGGGGAGTTCACCTGATCTCCTGCTGCCTGTAGAACTGAAGCGTCCGCTGCAGAGCTTCCTGAACAGTCTGTGTCTGCAAAACAAACACGGGCAAAAGTTTTAGTCTTTTTATTATAAATACAAAATCTAAATATTGTCTCCGAGCAAGTGTTGGTCTGTGACGACTAACATTGCTGTAATGCTTTTACCCTGGGTTCCTACGCTGCTATTGTTTGCTTCAATGAATCTTTGGTAATCGTACTGATCAGCACTGAACAATAGAACATTCTAAAAAATTATGTTAAAATCATTGTTTTGAAGATATGTGAAATTACACTATATTTAGTACAATCATCAGTCATCAATAATAACATTAACCAAACAGAAACGCCAAAGAAAAACAGAGACGCAAACAAAGCTATAATTAAGCCAATATTGTGCAATAAACTCACTTTTGTGAGTTTTTTTCTAGCAGCCCATGAACCTAAAACTATGCCAGAGAGCGTGCAAGGGAGCGGAGCGTGTGTAGGGCTCACTTCTTTTGGCCCCTCACTTGGCAATGCACTGGCTGTATGGCTAACACTCTTCTCCCCTCACAGCAGGGAACGGCCTTTCTGTGTGGAGTCTAAAACATGCGAAACAGGTCCTCAACATTTCAAGATCTGGAGACGTGGTTTTGGGCACTACACTGCGGTCGCCCATTGTTCCTGACAAGTTGCCCCAGTGGCATTGAAGAATGGGTCAAATGCAGACGACCATTTCCCTATGGGAACTATAAAGCATGCCTTCTTTCTCAAATGGATAGAACAAAACAGAGCCATTTCCACACATTTCACACGGATTGCGAAAATATCTGAATATCTATAGGCAATACTTTTGTCATCGCCAAGCCCTTTGTACATCTGAGAGATTGTCAAAAAGAGAGCAAAAGCTGAATTCAAAGGTTTAAAAGGAGAATACATTTCACAGTCACAGATGTTTTTTGTTTTTTTACATAAATCCTGCAAGTGTGCACGAGAGTGTTTACGCGGCGTATTTGCATTTCTGTCCGCTTAACTTTAAGAGGGCGGCTCCAATCTGATTATGTGCGACGCAGCTTAAAAGTGAGGCTGTAGTGACAATTCTGGAACACTACGTGCCAGCTGGAGAGGTCAGTGCCAGCCCACGCCCACCACGCGGACAGACACGCAAGCGAGTTCGAACGCAAAAGGCCCATGATTGTGTACACACAGTAGACATTAAAACATTTGATATTTACAATAGGTAACGCATTTCATTGCTGCAAAGGGGAATATGCAGATGGTATGGGACTAACAACTTTCTGTACTGTCTGTCGTCTATCTCTACATGTGCGCTCTTTGGATATCAGTGGGCTGTGTACGACTGCGATTGTGGAGGCATGGCTCAACAACAATGATCTGGACGGTGCTAAATCGACCGTACTGTGGTAGACCAGACAGGGTTTTCTCTATGTAGATCCAGACAGCTTTTCTCAACATGGTTTTGGGAAATATTATTACACAAATCAGAGAGTAAAAATGTGAGAAATACTGTCAATTACTTCAAACTGTCCAAACAGAACACCAATTAGGTCATATATTATGTACAGCACCGACTTTTGTAGGAACAGGAGCTTGACTTTGGGCTAAAATTGGCAGGTTCGTTTTTTTACAATGAAGAAGATCGGCCCTCCACCCAGCACCCTTGCCTACCCCTGTTTTAGAGAAATGTGGTATTGAAAACAAAGCTCACTGAACGGATATTTAGCACATTTTTTCTCACGTGGTGCAGCCTCATTTCTCAGACTGATGGCCTTGATTTTGCAACTCATTCACCAGGAACAGGCTACAAACCCACCAAACAGAGCCCGACTGTTATCAGGCCAGCACACCACAACACATGTGCAAACAACCAACCAATCCATCAGCATCATTAGTCTGCATTGTTGCAATGGCTATACACGCAAGACCACAATGCATGTCGCACGCTCCAAATTCACCATTAATGGGCAAATTGTATAGTTTTCGGAGAACAGACAGACAGATGTGGCCTTTCTCATCAAGTGAATGCAATATGTGGTCTATCCTCCATTTTATTTGTTGTTTGTCCTTACTTTGAAAGGAGAGCTTGTCCTATTTGTCTCGCTCTGCCACTCTCTGTCTCTCTCTCTCTCTCGTTGCTTAGTCAAACTCATTTGACTTGTACCTGACGTTTCTGGATGACTGATTCCCTCATGCAAATAGACAAACATTGGTTTTAATAGAGGATGTCCTTGCCTGTTCTTTCTCCGTTTTCCATTTCAAGTTTTTCGATTAACGAGGACTGGCGCTAAGGACGAGACAGTTGAGAAGATGCTTTGAATGCTTAAAGAAGATGCACAGACCAGAGCACGATATCAAAGTGGACATATACCAAACACATAAACCAAACCGGGGAGGAGTAAGATTTTTTTCTTTTAACATATTGACCATATAGTATTTTTTGAAGTTTTTATGTGCAATAACATTTCTCCAAAGGACATGTTGTGATTTGGCTCTAGGGCCTAAGGTATAAATTCTTCATGCCGTTCCATTGTTCTGAATAATTTTGTGCTGTTTTCAAACATTCATAAAAGTTTAGGTCAGTTATGAATTCCATGACACAAAGGTACAACCTGAGTCTATATTTTCTTGAAGAATAAAATCTAAAAAACAGCAATGTCCAGCAGAAAGTTAAGGTTACTTTAAGTTATACTATACTTAAGTTATACTTTATTAATCCCCGTAGGGAAATTTGTTCTCTGCTTTTGACCAATCCTCAGTGCCACCGGGGCGACCTGTAGGAGCAGTGAGCAGCCTGCGTAGGCCGGCGCAGATGAGGAGCAAGGCTATTGATCAGAAACACCTGGCCGGAGGATTAGCATATTGTACATGTTTTTAGTGGTAAAGGAGACCGAAGTACCTGGTGAAGACGCAGACACAGGGAGAACATGCAAACTCCACACAGAAAGGCCCCGTCCGGGTGGGAATCGAACCCTCTTTCTGTGGGGCACGAGCGCTAACCACTGCGCCCCCATGCCTCCCAGATGGTTCTGTACATTAACTGATTGGCCTGACCATTGGCTGGTATCCTAAACCAATACTCTTTCTGACTTGATGCCGCATAAACCAGTAAAAGTGCTGCACGTCGACTAATCAGGAAAGGAATTGCTACATTCTACGGTATTATTATAGCGCCTTGTGTACGAAATGCGCGGTTTAAATAAAGTTGTCTTGCCTTGCCATTATTCATATCATTAAGAAAAGCTCAAACTCTAGATGCGACCACAGCAGGTACTGCTCAGCGCGAGCCCCATCCGTCAGAGCGCTGACAAATACAAAACATCTCAGCTGTAATCAAAGCGCTGGGTTCTTTCAGGGTGAGGCTGAAAAAATTGGATTATGGAGATTTTCTTCTGTTTGTGCAGTGATTGGGGAAAGTGTGGAGGCATTCTGTGCTACACTGCCGTGCTGGAAGTAACAAGACTGTACAACATCTTGCACATCCTCCAAAGATTTGCAATGCATGCAATTTAATGCTGATTTAATGGAGATTGACAGAGTACATCATCTGGATACAGTCCGTGATTAGCATTTGCTTCTGAACCACATCAGTCCCAAAAGCAGGCACTCATCTAAAGCCGCTCTTAAGTCGGCCAAACTTAAAAGTGAAAAAGACGACACTTCTTTGCAGCACTTATGTTTATACAATTGTAGAAAAATACCTTAAAGGGCAATGTTTCTGTCTAGTTTTGCGATTAAATGCTATTTTATATATAGAAACAATCTCTCTAATCCACACAATGCACATTTTAAACATGTCCAGGAGGATTTAACATTTGAGAGAGGACAAAAATATTACATTATTAATATGTTAATAGACTCGTGCATTTGAAAACATTTTTATTGCGTTCTAAACCACATGATTAGCAGGTTTTATGCAAAATAAGACTTCATGGAGACAGGGTAACATATTGTATGCATGATTATATGATCTAAATCAGTGGTTCTCAAACTATGGTGCAGGCCACACTGGTACCCCTGGTTGGCACGCAGGCCGACCCAGTTGGCACTCGGTTATTGTCCAGACCCTGTTTTAATCAAAGCCAATTCAGGGGTTTGTTTTAAACATGTTAAGACCCTACATAGACGGGATATTTTGTTGTTTGCAAATCTTAATGCATGCTTAAATAAATGCAGTCTTTGCGACCTTCAAGACCTCTGTATAATTCATAATATTTTGTCAGTGCCTGTTTACTTCACCCCTCATTTGTGTCTCTGTTTGTGTGTCATAGTGACCACTACAGTGCACACAGCAGAGTCCTCACACTGGCAGTTTTCAGCTCATATTTGTAGCCAACACCCGGAGCTTTGACAAGCATTACGGGTCAGCGGGCTAATGGCACCTTCCACCAGAGCACACAAGGAAGACTGTTGGCCACATGTTAGTGCTTCTGGGTTAGTGTGATGTGACCGGCCCAAAGACGGGGAGAGACACAGACAGAGAGGTCGAGAGACCTCTGTTCTGTCACGCTTTGGTGCAGGCGACGACACTCACTCTGTGTGAATGAGCAGCACAGGGACACAGCCAGAGGTGCCTTGTACACAGCTTTAGGATTAAGTGAGCTGAGGATGAATATAAAAACGATTCAAAATCAAATCACCAAAAAAAATCTGTTTATTTTGCAGGAGATATTACTAATACAAGAAAGATTTATTAGACTATAACCTTGTGTTTTGTTTTTGTTTTACAGACGTCAGAATCTGTACAGATAATGTTATTTGAAATAACATTAATGCAAACTGAATTGCCCTCTTGGGATAAATAAAGCTTTCTGAATCTGATTATTGAGAGGTTCCACTGTGCATTTTGAAACAATAAAATCTGCAAAAGAGTTTAAAGTAAAACCCAAAAAAAGCATATTATAATATTTTCATCATTCTTTTCTTATTGCAAAGCTGTCATACTTTATTAGACCATGGAGTAATTTCAATATTTATGTAACTGAAGGAAAAAACAAAGTGATGTCCATGTCAATATCTGAACAATGCCAGATTATGGCTTTTTTCACTTATTTTCATGATCTGAGCATTTTATTTGGCAGAACTTAATCATTCATCAGTGTTAACCAAATGTATCAGAGAGGCAGTTAAGAGCCAAATTGGTGTAAACTCAAGTCCTTTAGGGGGGGAAAAAATGTAATCACAAGCAATCTATCATTGTCCTGCTCCCAAAGTATCTTTATTACATTACAACATGTGCTGCAACAGGGCGCCACAGCTCAGTAAACATTACAGCAGCCCATGGAGAAAGGAAAAGTCTTTGAGGTGCTACATTTAGTTTAGTTTAGTTTATTGGTTTATTTGGTCGGGACAGTGCAAGTTAATGAACAAGCCACACCGGATTGTAGCCTTGGGCTAATTTCCATCCGTCGTCCCCCATGCACACTCTCAAACACACTCTCATTCATCCTGGCCTATTGTACATGTTTTTAGTGGTAGACTCAAATATTTAGAGCAACATGGTTATCTGTGGACAATTTTAAGTTGGTTTGTGCATAGGGGCTCTTTGCCCTTTCGTGTACAAACAGCAAAGGGCACTGATGGGATTATGTATAATCTTATGAGAGCAGTTTAGTCAAATATCCAACAAAGTAAAGATATATACAATTTAAATTATTAAAATAAAGCCTAATTTCTGATTGCTGTCCATCCATCCATTACTTTTGTGTATTAGACTTGGTCTTTAATTTGCTGTTTGTTCTCAATATGTTTAGATTCAATGCAAGAGATTCATAATAGCCTAAGTTTCAGAGCAGGCTTAACTTTGCCACCAATAGGCCTTGATGCCTATTTATATAATTTTCTTTTTCTTTTTTTTCTTTGCCTATGGGGGAGCAAATTTAGGCTCTTATCTTTCTAGATTAGGCTTATTAAATGTTTACAGATGCCCTGAAGGCCTACATGTACTCAGCCTATGATGATGACCAACATAATAGCCAATACCGCGGCCTAAGGCAATAACTTGTGGCTCGTTGAGACAGAGAATGCAGACCTACCGTGGGTGAGGTGAGTCGTCTCAAACTCTCCCCCAGCGAGTCTAGGTTGACGCGTCTCCTCCTGGTCGGCCTCTTGTGGGGTACACTCGGTCCCTGTTGCTCCTCGCCCGCCGGGCACACCGACCTCTCGAGGGGGCTGCGTCCGTTCCACAGCACCGCTCTGTTGGCAGAGGGGAACGACGAAAAGGGGCATCCTCGGGCTCCTCTGCGGGCTCCAGAACACCATCTCCCCCAATGTCTCCCCCCGGGCTTTCCAGCCCACAGTCCGAGCCCACCGAGCTGCTGAAGGACTCCGAGGAGATCTTGCGCGAGGATGAGGACATGGTGATGGCGAGGAAGAGGAGGAGGATGCTACAGCCGCTCGAGTGTCGCGTCCAGCTCCGCGCCGGGGACACATCAGATTGTGGGGTGTGAGGGTGAGTGGAGGGGTGGGCCGGAGAGGGAGCAGGTCTGTAAAACGGTGTGTGCATAAAGGCTGTGCGCGCGGTCCGGTTTTGTAGGCTACGCGTCTGCGTGTGTATGAGTTGTCTGTCTGCGTGAGACTCAGCCTCAGAGAGGGAGAGAGGGGGTCGACTAACGGCACGCAAACATTTATGTAAGACAGAGGCGGGGGGACGCTGCCTTCCGAAAAGCGTCCTTATTTACCCCACAAAGCCCACCTTACTCCCTTGGAGGGCAGACAGCGCAGAGGATGCCCCTGGCAGGAAAATGTGACTTGTCGGTCAAATAGGTAAGATGGTAACCAATCTCTGACCGAACAGTTCAGAAGCAAACGAATGCTTAATTACAGAAATGAAAACATAAAATGCCGTAACATAAAAATAAATTTGCTCAAAGGTTATCCTCGGCGCATTGTCAAATATCCTATGCAACATATGGTCCAGAAAAGAAAAAAGCATGCCCCGTTTTCATCCCCACTTTTGCAGAAGAGGATTCCCCCCAAGTCACAGCTGCCGGGTAGTATATGCTCGTCTCCTCTCCTTTTCGTCCTCTGCGACAGCTCCTGCGCAGCTTCTCTGGAGCCTTCGTGCAGCTCGTGTTGGATCTACGTGGAGCCTTTGGGAAAGTCCCCGCTCTGTCCTCATGTGTCCGTGTGGCTCCCCCGCGGCCCCCGTGGTGGCTCTGTGTACCTGTGCGTGGAGGGCGGTCGGAGGTGGCTGTGTGTGAAGGTGCGCGGATGGAGACGGGAGAGCGACCGATCACCAGAGCGTTCCGCCGAGCTCGCGCGCAATGAAGTCAGCGTCATTGCACGAGCAGCTTTGCGTGTAGATGGACAGTAAATCAACCAATTAGAGCGCAGATCCAGAAAGTACAGGTGAAAGGGGGTGATCTCTTCGGATCAGATATGGGACATTTTATATAGCCTATATTACAAAATCAGATAGAGGGGGGCACGTTTTGTATGGGCTAGTATTACTGTCCAGGTGACCTTATAGAGTGGGATTATGTTGAGCCATTTGGTGGAAAAGGGAATTATAGATCTCGAGCAGAGGAGTATACTGAGAAGCATTACATTTGCCGTTGAATCCCCAAAATATAAGACTTTATTGATCCCACAAGAGAACAATGTACATACATAAAGATACACATGTAAACAGACAATATAAAGCAAAAATGTCCTGGGTTTGATTCCCAGGTCAAGTGGCATTTCCATTTGGAGTTTTCATGTTCTCCCATTGTCTGGGTGAATTTGGGAAGTTACCTACTCCAATTTCCCAAGCCATAATGTTATACCTGTAAGATCCTGACTCCAGATCTGGAAATGGGTCTTCGGGTGATGAGGTCGCCCACTGCTCCTGACGGTTTCCTTCTTTAGGCACTGGTTTAAGGATGATGGATGAAATTAGAACACATTTTCTTATGGGCATAATAAAGTTTACAAATAGGTACACATGCCACAAAATTCACAAGAGTAGGACTTCATCATGGGAGGAAGATTATGGATATAGAGCGCCCACTCGATCTCTTCTGGGGACACCTGGTGTAAGACATAAAGTGTGTTACATAAATTATTCGCAAAATCAATCCGGGCGTTCACCATGAATTCACACTGCGTAAATAAGCAATTTACTGTTTCTGACTATCCAATCCACAGGCTGCAAATAGCAATCAGCGGAATGGGATTGTAATCACACAATAGTCATGGTCAATAAAGCAGATTTATGGCAACCTACCAACTGTTCTGTTGAGGAGGCAGGGAGAAATATGCCCCCACTTTGTAAACACAAAAGCTGGCAACACTGGCACCGACGCACTCGCTCAGCCCGCCACAATGGAGCACACTGTTTCTCATGCCTGGCACCGATCACGACCGTGACCTTGACCTCGATCGACGCCGCAGCCAAGGGGACAGGCGTGAGGCATCGTTGAACATGCAAACACTGTCATTTCCTGGAGGTGTCTACTAATTCATTTGACTTTCTGGAGTAACGAGATGACCTTAAGTTTAGGGTCTGCACCACATATCACCAAATTGTTATCGCACTATATTCCGTGACGCAATATCCATATCGCAAGAAGCCACAATGTATCACAAAATCACTGTGGTATTACCTCTGACTGAGAGTTACACATTTGCTATCACAGTCTAAAAGAAAATGCACGGCAACATAAATAAAGAACATTCAGCTTTAGTTCAAAATCACTTACATTTTAGCCTAATTTGGGTGATAAAGGGATATTTCAGGATTTTTGACATAGGGCCTCATTTCCTAGTTATCCAGAGTGTTGTTGATTTCTGGAGATATATTTAAATTCATGCAGTCCTTATATTTGAAGAGTTTAGTGGCGCCATGCTAGTGCTAGGCTAGCTCATTTTTGTACGATAACAGCTAGCCTGCATTAAAAACAGTCTGACCCAAGCACACGATGCAAATCACTTATAACACCAGACTACCGATATAAATGTCTGTGTCGATAGAATAATTGTAACCATTTTACATTTAAACTATCTTATATTTGAACAGCATAAGCTTCGTGGCTGTAAGCTAACGCAGCGGCGGAGTGATCTGCTACAAAATAGTCCCTCAAAATGCGATAATTCATGTGATGCAAGGTCAGTTATATTTCAAAAGTTATTCTATCGACACAGACATTTATATGGGTAGTCTGGCGTTATAAGTGATTTGCCTCAGGTGCACTGTGGAGTGGGTCAGACTGTTTTTAATGCAGGCTAGCTGTTACCGTAGAAATGTGCTAGCCTAAGACTAGCCTAGCGTCACTAGTACTGCATGAATAAAAAAAAACATCTCCAGAAATCAACAACACTCTGGATAACTAGGAAATGAGGCCCTATGTCAAAAATCCTGAAATATCCCTTTAACTTTGTATGTTTTAAGTCTTGTTTTGACAAGTTGAAGGAAAACAAATTAGCTTTTTGATGGAAAGTAAAATATAGCATGATGTCGTAATCGCAATATTCAAGACAGTTCTGAAACATCCCCATATCCCTCATATTGTGCAGCCCTAGTGTTTGCTAATTCATCTGACTGACTTTCTGGAATAACAAGATGACCTCGAAAGCAGCAGCCATTATCCTCTACCTCAGAGCACCACAGCCGCCTTGCTTATCAGGCTGGCTTTGTACCCATGTGCCGGCTATCTACACGTCTGTGCTTATAGGTGTTTAATAAAGCCTACAGGACAGTGGAATTAATTGTTTCGAAAGATAAACGACCATCAAAGCACAATGTTGTAGTGCTGGGTATAGGGCTCAGTTAGTTATATTTAATACAACTGCAAGTTCATGTACTTCTTTGAATAGTTTACTATATTCTACTTGAGTCATTCATTTGAAGTGTCAATACTTATGAGTCAAAGGTTACTCTTCCCACAGTGAGTATGAGTGGCATGTTGACATTAAAAAATATGAACAAGGTTTATATAGTATTCACTGGAAATATCATTTTAAGTTTTGAAACACAAATCAGACTTGTATGCTAGTTACCCAGCTCTCAAGAAGTATTTTTATGAATTTTACTTGAGCAATTTATCCGGTCTCTTCGTGTACTTGTGTAGTATTATTGCAAAGTAACATTACTCTTAGTTGAGTTAATATTATTGGCTAATCTAACCAGACAAGCAATAAAATCACTGAATTAAAAATATAGAACACTGTACTTTTGATTAGATTAATAAAATCAGCACAGTATTAGTCTGTTTTTATTTTGTATTATACTTTATTTCTTACTGTAACATTTCACCCCATAGGTAAAGAAATAAAACAAAGCATTTCAGTATTTAAAGGATATATTTTTTTAGCATATTTTATATTGGTGAAAAAACACTTCAAATATACTACAGTATATACTGTGAGAGAGCTCATCTCTCCTCAGACCTGACTCGTAACTTTGCTGTGCGTGGGACATCAGCAGCTCACAGACAGCCGAACATTAAATAGCATTTACAAATATGTTATTATTCATAACCTACTGCAAAAACAGCATTTTTCTGTTTCTGGCTGATCATTGCTGGAGTGTTCCACAGTGTGGCTTTAATGTGATAGATTTTTAAAATTATTTTTTAGCTGTGTATAAATTTAGAAAAACATATTGAATTCTGATTAGATTTGCTATTTTTCCCTTTTTTGAGGTCAAGATTCAATTGCACATTTTAAAGCCACCCAGGATCATTCATGCTTAAGTGAACACTGAAATATGAACAGCTAAATACAAGAATCACATTTCAGAACAGTAGAGACCTAAACTAAAGAGCAAGGAGTTTTCACACATGGACAAATGAAATTGCACAAAAGAGACTATAGATTTTGGGGTATTTTGCTGTTTACTGAGTGTACTTAATTGCTTAAACAAGGGTTTGTTTATACTGCAAGTTGAGATTTCATTGCGATTCATCGTGCAGCCCTGATTCTCAAAAACCTGGAACTGAAGAAGGAAATAACAGAGATGTTTGCTAGACAGATTTACAATATTATGAGAGGAACTGTTTTCAGTAAAATCTAAATGTTTGGTCACCTTTGATAAACGAGAGCGTATATTTTTTAGAATGTATCTCAAGCAACTCCCCATACACAAATCAATCCCAAAGCAGACCACAGTAGGTGGTTAAAAGGAAGTTGAAGAAGTTGAGGAATGCAGGGAGATAAATAGAGAAGCTACACTGTGACAAACTGTCAAATCCTTTAGTCTCAAAGTTACTTTTCAACTCTGCGTATCTGCTACACCTCAACAAATCCTCAGCCAGAACGTTCACTTTTCTTCTTGTTCAATTGTTACCCATTTAGTTTGCAATTTTTGTTTCAAACTAACGATTCAGTTCACTGGGCACATTATTAACATGTCCAGAAAGATTGACATATGAACTCCTAAACTTGTAGCCTACTTCAATCACTTGCGTTTGGGAACATGCTTGAGAGTCTACCCAGTTAGTAGCCTGGCCAGCCAGACAACACGCTTATCTTATTCTTTAGAAAGACGTGTATTCGGGGACCTGGTGTTAGGATCTGTGTTAAGATCTAGACTTTTCATAGTCTGTCAAGTTAGCACAATAAATCATGCAATCATACATTCTTGGAAGTTTTCACCAGGAGGGTATGATGTTATAATAGATCCATGTAGAAATCACACTGAGGATTGAGAAACGGCGCCATGTTCTGCCAAATCAAAGGGGGAAGATGAGAGAAGTTAGTATAAAGTTTGTGCATGAATGTATTAAATTATCAGAGTGATACTGGAGTCTTTTACATTTGAGTGAAATGTTACAAATTTGTGTGAATGGATCGCAACATAGAGAGAAATGATTGGCTGCGAGCCCAATCCCAGGCTCTCCTACTTTCGTAAGTAAGGTTAGCTGGCATTAGGCAAAAGGAAATCAAGGGGAAGTGCAAATAACTGCAGTCTTTGTGCACTGCGACCACATTAGTTTCCTTATTGTAGATCGCCAGCATTTTATCCCCACGCTCATCATCTGTTGCCACTTGCTACTCGATTGATACGAACCACTGCAGCTCCGAAATGCCTCACAAGAGCTTCCATTGTAGCACTGCTCTGCTCCAGTCATCATCAAGCAATCCCCTTCTTGAGTCTGTTTGCAACAACTTTGCTCCGACTAACAAATGGCATTCAAGCAGAGATAATCTGTCTGTTGAGTGGCCGTAAAGCCCTGTGTGTCAGATATGCAGCTGTACATTTCTCTTATCATTTGAGTGGGTTAGAATCACCACTGAAAAACTGAGGTGTAGTCCATACCTGGCCTGTGTGTTATCAAGGCTCGGGACAAAAAAATGGCTGTGGAGGTTATAAATCTACCCTAAGACAATCTAACTGACCATAACCATCCATCACTCCATGCCACAAGGCTGTCATTACCCATGAACCTGGGCCTCTCGCTCACTTATCCTATATAAATACAGTAACCTACTGTACGGCGCTGTCTTCAAGGAATAGAAGGCAATTAAAAGGGAGGTTAAAAGAAAGTGTGTTGTGGAGAAGCAGCACAATATGAGAGAAAAATAAAACTGTGGTAGGCCTTTTTGATAACTGTATTATCATCATTCAAATAAAAAGTGTCACAACAGGAACTGAAGAAACACTAAGTTATATCACGGCTATAATATAACTACAGTGGGATGAAAATGTATGTGAACGCTTTGGGTCCAACAGTCCACAGCATATTTATCCAGTAGAGCACCCAAGAGCTCTTTCGCAAACCAAAGTTGAACAGTTTAGGAGGAACACACAACATCATGTGTGGAGGACAAATGGAACAGCACATCAACATCAAAACCCTATGCTCACTGTGAAGTATGGGGCAGGGAAAATCATGGTGTGGGGCTGTTTTGTTGCCTCAGGGCCTGGACAACGTGCTATCATCAATAGAAAAAAATAGTCACAAGTTTCTGAAGATCTTTGGCAGAAAGACCTAAGACATTCACAACATGCACGGAATAAATAAGTGAACCCCTGTATTAAATAGCTGCTGATTCTTCTTTTGCAGCAATAACTGCTTTCCTGTAGTTGCAGATTAGTCGCTCAAACGATCAGGACGAATCTTGGACCGTTTCTCTTTACAAAACTGCTGCAGTTCAGCGAGATTCCTGGGTTCACTTACTTTTTCCCCCCTGTCCTGTAAATGTTTACATGTTACGGCCAATAAAAATATGATAAAATGTAAATGTTTGGGTGGTATTAGTTTAAGCAGACACTGTTTATTCATTCTTATGATTTTGATGAAGCTCAGACCACATTTTATGACCAATTGCGAGAAATTCCAAAGCGTTCACATACATTTTCATCCCACTGTATATTAGGAAAATTATAACAGATACTGAGACCATAGATTTTTGTTGTGTTAGCAAAAATGTAGAAACCTCAGTCAGTTGGAAGACCTTTTGAAATATTGCATCACATAAAATTCCAATAAGGAAAGACATCGCTGCGCCACCATACCGCCCAAATGAAGGATATTTGGTAATATATGTTGCCGCCCTAAAGTGGAGAGTCATTTTCTGCTACTTAAAATTACTTTTTTTGCTCTGTTTGTGCAAAAATAATTAGATATTGGGTGATAGAACAAAACATTTTGGGGAAAAATAAACATAATAAAGAGTTAGTCTCTGCACCTCAAAGAAAATTATGGATACGTGTAAATAATGACATGCATGATAGTAGATAAACTTGAATCTATAGATCCATTTTATATATGCGTTTGGTTCAGTTTAGCGCTTTATGATACATAATTCCTACAATGTGACCTATATTTTTTTATGAAATTCAAATAAATACAAATATGAATATGGGGTTATATATAGATTTACAAAAACGAAAACGTATCCAATTGCGTACATTTTTTGTCGTTTTTCACACAAAAAAGAACATACAGCCCCGTCTTTTATCCACAAAGAACGGCGTTACGGAAAGACAATGACTTTTTTATGTTTCATTTGTCGAGGAGCACCTGCACCCAGGGCTCATACGCTGTGAGGGAAGGAAACCTGGAAATTAGGTGGGTCTCTGTGTGATGAGCTAATCAAAGAGCCAATAGCAGCGTTGTAAAGGATGATGAGGTCGCACTCCGGGGCACGCTGCTTGATTGCTCATAAGAAGAGAGCATGTGTGCGCTGTACATAAGAGCGCATTGTATGTCCACACTCACGGTGACAGTGGAGGCTGGTAAAACTAAGTGACAGATGAGACAACCGTGGGCTTCGAATTAAATCCAAGGCACTGACAGTATAGATGGGATGACAGTGGGGCTACAAAACATGAAGCGTAAAGTATAACTACAAAGACTTTTTCTGTGGCTGCAGGAAAAGAGAAATATATTTGTCATGTAATCCGTTTTTTTCTAATTGTGTCAAAACAAGATAAAACAAACAAAATACACTGCCTGACAAAAGCAAATCTGGATGTAACTAACTGTTCTGATCTGGGGTGCTGCAGTCAGGTCTAGGTTCAGCAACTCTATGTGCATAAAGAATGAGATCAGCTGAACATCCTGAAAGACCAAGTTATTCCATTATTCCATATTTATTCTTTCCTGATGAGTCGGGTATATTCCAAGATGACAATGCCAGGATTCATCGGGCTCACTTTGTGAAAGAGTGGTCCATGGAGCATGAGATATCATTTTCACACATGGATCGATCGGCCACAGAGTCCAGATCTTAACCCCATTGAGAATCTTTGGGATGTGCTGGAGAAGGATTTGCGCAGTGGTCACACTCTCCCATCAATACGAGATCTTATTGAAAAATCAATGCAACACTGGATCTGTTGACATTGCAGAAGCTTATTCAATTCAATTCAACTTTATTCTGGACTCGTAGTCCATAAAAATTAAAATAAAGGACAAGACAAACAATTAAGATGGCATTTTAAAAAGACAATCATGCCAATGTCTCCACAAGTCAGATTGATAACGTGTCGCACTCCATTTTATATTCGTGAGGGACAGTATTATTTCATTTCAGAAATGTTCAATCGACACAAAACTGTACATTATTGAAACAATGCCACAGAGAATGCCTGCTGTGATCAAATCTAAAGGCGGATCAACAAAATATAAGAGCGTGTGATCTTATTTCGTACAGGCAGTGTACTAAACAAAGACCCAAACAATGCTGAAATGGAACAAATTACAACAACAAAAAGACTCAACCTGAACTTTTGCAGTGTTAACCTTTTTTAACCCGTTTTAAACTAGCCTGAGTTTTCATCTCAGGCTATATTGGAAAAATATATATATATACAGGTGCTCGTCATATAATAAAATATCATGAAAAAGTTCATTTATTTCTGAAATTCAACTTAAAATGTGAAACTAATATACGATATAGTCTCATGACATGCAAAGTGTTGTTTTAATTTTGATGATTATGGCTTATAGTCCATTTTCAAAATATTCTAATTTTTATGTCACTTTGCATGTAATGAGTCTGTCATATTAGTTTCACAGTTTAAGTTGAACAACAGAAGTGAATGCACTTTTTCATATTCTAATTATATGACGAGCACCTGTATATTGCGTTTCATTATGCCTTTCTTATGTCCGTTTTTGGGGTTTCTAAAATGCTTTTTAATATTATTTTAATGCTCGAAAACAATATTTTTAATGCTACCAACGGAAAAATCTGTGCATATTTAATCTCTTAACATGTGAGGGGGTACATTTTGACATACATTAGCAAATTCGAGGCAACCTTGGAGCAAAACATTGTAAACAATTTCTACCAAAATGGAAGCTGAATGAGTTTCTGGACCATTTATATTTTGTGATGAACTTATGCAACAAAGCTTTTTACAGTCCTACCCTTTACAATAAAAATTATGAGTCAAAGAACATTGTAAAAACTTAAAATCACCAGTTTATTAGAATCCCGGCCACATTTATGTACAACACATTAGATTGAACATTAAAATAGTTAACAGTTCTAGTCGTCAGTCTTGGTGCAGTCGTACGGTTTCCACCACTGAGCGAACTGAAGCACTTTTTTCCGCTGATCATCAAAATTCTCTTTTATCAACTTCCTCCAGCGACGCGGCTCCAAGTCCATCATTCCCCCAACCACCTCCTGTGAAACCAGTACGGCGTTTATGAGGAGCAGTGTTTCTCTCATTGGCACAAACATTCACAGCAGAAGATACAAACCTTGCCAAAGTAATGGGGAAATTTCTGCTCATTTTCGATCACGTGAGCAAATCCTCCCTGCATTCCAAAGTCTACAGCAAAGTAGGGCAGTCCTCGAGGCACCTGTGGGAGCACGCAAAACGGCAACAATTCATGACGGTTTCATGTGGTACAAAAAAAAAAGCAAGAGACAGAAGGGCAGTGCAGTTAAATGGACATTAATTAGGAGAGAGCGGCAAGAGGAGATGGAACATACTGCGTGACGGATGTCTTTTGAAGAGAGGTCCACCACTTTCTTGTTCATGGCCCATTCGTCGTCACACTCCATAATGGCTTTCTAAAAATGCAGAGGACAAACTGAGTACAGACTGCACAAGTTACTAGATCACTGTGGTCTTTCATCTGACTGAGGTTTGATGATCGAAGAAATAGTCTTTCTCTTGAATAAATCAACATTAGTGCCCTGTTTTATGGCAAACAGGGCACGAATGTTGTCATATAAAAGGCATTTATATGACAAACACTTTAGTATAGGTATTGAAAAAAATCCTTCATGGCCTAAAATCTATATCACGATATAAAAAAAGAAATATCACGATAATTATATATTTGATGATATAATTGACAATTAACAAATTACTTCAAAATCCCAGCCTTACGCCTATTGGGAAGATGAATTCAGTGATATTTTATTCTTTTTTAACAGCGTTCTAATTTTCTCACAACTAAGATCTACTCAAGCAGTTTACATCCTTCATTTCATTTTACTTTTTAAGCACCTGCCCCCGTGTTCTACAGCCAGTGATTATGCTGCTCTGATGGAGCTGAGCGCAACATAATATAATAATATATCGTGTCCACAATGATATCAAAAAATTATATCGCCATAACGATATGCGATACGATATGGCTCACCTCTGTATCGTAAGCCAAGTATCGTTAAAGTACCAGTATCGAGAAGAAGAAAAAAGCAATGTTACCCAGTCCTTGAAAAAATTATTCTTACGCATTTAGTTTATATTTTTTGGCACATGTGTTAAAGATTGCAACATGAATTTATATATTAATATGTTACTAAATATGGAGATTATTTGTCACACTGTGCAGCCCCGTCAGGTACAAATTCAACATGAAGTACATTTAAACCTGACACAAGTCTCAGTTACCTTAAAGTATATCGGTGCCATATCACCCAGCTCTTTAGGAAGTGGGATACACTCGAGAACCATGTGCTGTCTCCTGCGCGGGTTCATGTGCGTCTCCATGAAGACACAGTCCAAATCCTGGGACTCGAACATTCGCACCAAAGCCCGTCTGAAGATCTAAAGAAACGTTCATGTCATTTAGAAGCATCAAATCGACATAATACTTGATATTGTGGTTTGTAAGCCTGCTTTTGGGCGCCTCCGTGTAAATGGGTTGATGAGTAAGAACGTCTCTTTTAAGGTTGTTGTTTTGCTTGGAGTGCCCTTGGGAAATCTTTCAGAAAATGAGACAAACCTGCATCTCTCCCCAGACGTCCTCATCTAATCCAGTGGCGCAGGAGTGATGCTGGAGCGGACAGACGATGCAGTGCCCTTCAGTCATGGACACTCCGGCAGGTAAACTCAGATACGCCTGAAAACAGGTGAGTATGATTATCACTTTAAAGGGGGCCATTTACCTTTTATTTGACCTTAATTCATCCAGGAAAAAAAATCTGACATGTAAATGGTAAAATGCTGCATGAGTAAAAATGCACATATCTTAATCCACTTTTGCATGTGCTTTGTTTTGAACATGAGCAAACGATTAGGAATTTATTTATTTTTTACTTTACATTCCTTTAACTCACAATCACAAAGACCGCAATATCCTTTAAAAACTACTAAAATCATGTCTTTGTGGGATCTCATTAGGTCTTCAACTCAGTATGTGCTTAAGACCGCTACAAACCTGCTCAGAAATGCTTGGGAATGTTAAAGTTTAGCAGTTCAAATTTCAGTCCTCAATGAAATGTTAACGCTCCTGGCACTGTTTAAGACGTGCACAGTGAACTAAACCTTGACTTAAAAACAGAAATATAAAAAAAAAATCGATATGAAACATTGCAGTTAGTCGAAGAAATGCATAAAAGATAAAAGTTTGCTTTGAAAGAATCCAATGAAGGTGAGGCAGCGCTTCATTAATATCAGCGGGTGTGCCATGTCTTAGATAAAGAAACATCATTCTAATGTGGTCAGAGGCTTCAAAGACGTTTAGCCTGGGCTTTGAAACGTCTCATGTCTCAGTAAACTTAATCATTAACGCATATGCAGGTGGAACTCGGAAAATTAGAATATCGTGAAAATGTTCATTTATTTCTGTAATTCAACTTAAAATGTGAAACTAATATATGGTATAGACTCATGACATGCAAAGTGTTTGTTTTAACTTTGATGATTTTGGCTTACAGACTGTAAAAACCCCAAATTCAATATCTGGATGCTATCAGCCTGTGGCACTGCTGAGGTGTTATGGAAGACCAGGATGATTCAACCAGAGGAATATGACATTTGAAGCCCATGTCCAGGATCCATCTGTGTGTGGTGGCTCTTGATGCACTGACTCCAGCCTCAGTCCACTCCTTGTGAAGGTCCCCCACACTTTTGAATGGCCTTTTCCTGACAGTCCTCTCCAGACTGCGCTCATCCCTGCGGCTTGTGCACCTTTTTCTTCCACACTTTTCCCTTCCACTTAACTTTCTGCTTTGATACAGCACTTTGAGAAGATCCAACTTCTTTTGCTATTGCCTTTTGAGCCTTTCCCTCCTTATGGAGTCTGTCAGTCATGGTTTTATGCACAGCTGTCAGGTCAGCAGTCTGAACCCATGATGGTGAATTCTACTGAATAACTGAGAGACCATTTAAAGTCTCAGGGACCCTTTACAGGTGTTAGATGAATTAGCTGATGTAAAGGTGACACTTGGAGCTACAATATAGTCCCTTTTCACAATATTCTAATCTTCTGAGATTTTGAATTTGGGGTTTTTACAAGCTGTGAGCCAAAATCATCATGCAAAGTGAGATATATCAAGCCTTTTTTTGTTATAATTTTGATTATTATGGCTCACAGCTTGTAAAAAACCCCAAATAAAACATCTCAGAAAATTGGAACATTTTGAAAATGCTAAGCTTGACATGTCACTTTGCATGTCATGAGTCTATATCATAGTTTCACATTTTAAGTTGTATTACAGAAATAAATAAACCTTTTCACGATATTCTAAGTTTCCGAGTTTCAGCTGCAGTTTAGTTACCTTGCTGCCCAGTGCCACTACGAGGTGCTTCGGGAGGTCTGGGCTGCTGAAACAGTGTCTGCATTTCTCCATTGTTGCGGCCAGTTGTCTGCTCTCTCCAATGGCTTTGCTCCTCATCCTCTCCTCCTCCCGGCCCTCGCCCTCCCGCTGCGCCGCACTCGACACAAACATGTCGTCCAGCGTGTAGTTATCGCCGTCGGTCTTTCCCATCATCTGGAAAGGCCGTTGGAGTGAAGGTTTTAAAAAAAAGATAAGATAGAAAAATAAACCAGTGAATAGGTTGTGTAATAGTTGCTTTTACTGAGCCCCATTAGAAGCCCTGTTTTTCCACACATTGGTTAAGCAGATGTGAAATCAAATCATTAATTAGCTAAATCAGTGTCGTTTACCACCCGAAATCGAAGCATTACTTAAGCTTGGTAACACATTAATGCACGTAATCAAAATAAACTTTTTCTTGAATAATTTACAAGTCTGTGCAGCGACTTGGAGAAAACTTTTGCAAGATTCTGGTTCAAGCCTGTGGGCACTTGGAGCTCTTTTTACTGATGCAACCACAAGGTCTAGAGCAGCAAGTTCCCGCTGCCTTTGTCAGTCACAACAGTGGAAACAGTGTTGCACAAGTGATCCCTTTTTGTATTGTGTCGTTGCTATATTTAGACGCCAATTATAGGATTCATTCGCATTCATTTGGGGCTTTGTCTTTCGATAATGTTTTTATTCGCAATTATTCGCAATCGATTAGACGTGGTCACAGTTTCCAAATAGCAAAGGCTACAGTTATTTAGCTCATATAAGATGCTTTGAAAACAACTAAATAATCTGTGTTTATAAGGATTTATCATCTATAAAACTTGCTTATCCTATAGTTTGGACTTCCGCAAAAACGTGTTCTAAAATGAATGCATTTCTTTTAATAGTTATAATCAGCATTAAGAATGTCATCTTCTTAAAGCATGAATTAATGAGTAAATATAATCAATCATTGCTAATCAAGTTTAGTTTTTTAGGTGCTGAATCATGAGATACTGGACACTAGATCAGTAGTTCTCAAGCATATCACGCCAAGTCCCACCAAAGACCAAGTTTGCTCGCTGAGAGAGAAGCACTAGGTTTAGTTAGAACAGGCCAAAACTTAGGCTGAATCAGGTTTAAATAGATTCATATTTTATTGACTAGGTTCAGGAGCAGGACTACGCCTTGGGTTATATACCCCACCCTCTCTCTACTCCATGTCCGTTTTATCTTTCATCGCTGACTCTTCTGCTCCGAGAGGCATCATGAAGCTAGGTATACAACAATCATCATAATCTCACCTTGTCAATTTTTTGGTCGCTTTTTCATCTCTCTTAAGTCGTGTTTTTGTCGCTTTTTTGTTGTGTTATTGTTGCTTTTTCGTCACTCTCATTTTTGTCATAAACATAATGTTGTTTCATAGTTAAATACTAGAACTGCATAGCATACGAGCAGAGCAGAGCACAGTTTCGCTACATGCTAAATGTGAAAAGGAGAGCAAACTAGTTGTAACCATAACAAAAAAATACAGTCATATTTTTAAAGTAAAGGGGTAAATGATAATGCATCTAAAACTGTTCCTTAAACGCTTTTTTTTCCTACTGAGATTTCTGACCACTCGAAAGACAGAATATATCGTTTTGAGTTGTTAACGGCAACAGTCCTTAACTTGCGTGCCTCGGGACTGGCCTTGGACAACATTGACACGCAGGACAAGCGCGCGTGTCGTCTGGTGGCCCGTCTGAGTGTTATCACCATGGCGACTGGCAACAGGTTGGAATCAGCGCGTGAGAGAAAGAGTGAGAGAGCCTGTGTAGGAGTGAGACGTAGTGAAAATTGCATTAGTGTAGTTTATAGACGGCGTGGGTGGGATCTTAGAGGTGCAATGGGCAGCAGGAGAGCGGTCAAAAATGTTTATGCGGCTCGTGTGGCTGCAGTCAAGCTATGGTGAGTGTTTTTTACTTGACTACATGAAAGGTTTAGGCTCAGCAAGAGATTGAGAGGTGAGGTAATACGCAGGACTTAAGGGCGAGCTTTTTGGAATAGCCAAAAAGCCACTGAGGAAAATTCTACTCAAAGTTGCACGGATTGAAAGTTACAAAGCTCCAGGTAAGTTCTAAGAAAGTTGATTTTGGTGCATAAAATAAAGTCAATAAATTGTATTAATAACATAAAAGAGGAGACTAGAACGTAAAACGACACGAGTGACTACGTACTGGCCATAATCAGTTGTCGACAGTAACAGTTCCAGTTTACTTTGCGCTGGATTGTCGAGCCAATCAAAGGGCAGTGTTGTCGTGAGTGGGCGGGTGTTACATTTGCAGACAACAACAGGCACTTTTATCAATACTTGTCGACTTGTACTGTATGCTGCGATACTTATAAAGTTCATAATATAAAACACAGATAACACGCACCAAAACTGAATATAAAATTTCTTTGAGACTTGGCTGCAATTTGCTAAAAGGATCTTCACAAATGAATCAAAACAGAATCCAAATCCAAAAGCGTTAACATTTAGAAAAGGTATTTATCGTTATTATTTCTTATTATTCATGTTCTAACTACTAAATATCAAAGCAACAAATCATTAAAATCATCATTATGTTCTACAAAAACAGCACAACACGCCCTCTCTGCACTTATGGGGAATGAAAGAGCATGTAAAAACAAGCTCCAAGTTAATTATGGAATGGTTTTAAGAGACTGGGGAGAAGGGCATATGAGGGAAAAGTCTGAAGAGATGGAGAGGGAGGGACTCTCTTGCAGATAATAAATCTATAGCAGTGATTAGATGATGATATTTATAGATACTTCGCCATGGCAACTGTAGAAGTATTTTTAGTGACACTCTCCGGAGGTGCCAAACGTGTGTATTTTTATAATGCATGTGTAATGAAAGTGTAAGATGAGGTTTTGCTCATTGTTTGTGGCTCAAATGCCTGGCACGGTCTTCGAAACGCCAGGGTTATTCTTTAATATGTTACAGGGAGAACTGGGGATGTGACTGGAAAGAGGGAAACCAATTCCCTCCTGGGAAGTCGGGAAAGCAATGGTTAAAAGGAAAACTGGATTAAGCACTGCCTTTCTTTTAAATCGCCATGGCAACTACACCGGGTCCAAATTATTTTTATGAATACATACAATACATGTCGTAAAGATGGAATAAAGACTTGAACTATAATAAGAAGGTCCTGGGTTTGATTGAACTTTTCTGTGTGTAAGCTCATTATCTGGCGCTCACCCTGACATGTTGCCCCGGCAGCATTAAAAGCAGACGACCAATTTCCCTCAAGGAACAATACAATAATACAAACTGCACTGTACTGCACCTTCATCAGGCCCAAAGCGCTTTACAGTAAGGAACCAGTCACCCATTCACTCTCTCATTCATACACCAATGTACACAGACACTGGAGGCAACGTGGGTGAAGTGTTTTGCCCAAGGACGCAACGACAGTGTGCACCTTCGGGAGGCGGGATTTCAACCCCCGACCTTCCGATCATAATTCTTGATCATAATTTTGGTATTTTGTTTCGGTCATATTTTGTTTGGTAATGGCTCACTATGACGCTGCACACTGTGGTGTCACACTTTTGCCATGTCTGTTTTTACTCACTAAAGAGTTTTTAACTGCACATTTTGGTCTCCTTGGAATTTATTATTGACATGGTTTCGGATGACTATTTTTGGCCGTGATAAGGGCGCAGCGAGTCATGCTGGCTTCATGTCACTTTAGAACCTACATGCGCCTTAACCTAAACCTTAAAGGGATATTTCGGGATTTTTGACATAGGGCCTCATTTCCTAGTTATCCAGAGTGTTGTTGATGTCTGGAGATATTTTTTTCTTAAATTCATGCAGTTCTTATATTTGAAGAGTCTAGTGGTGCTAGGCTAGGGCAAGGCTAAAGCATTTCTATGGTAACAGTTAGCCTGCATTAAAAACAGTCTGACCCACTCCACAGTGCACCTGAGGTAAATCACTTATAACGCCAGACTAACAATATAAATGTCTGTGTCGATAGAATAATTTTAACCATTTTGCATTTTAGTTTAGTTAGTTTAGTTATTTATTTAAAAGGACAACGGACAGGTACATTAAAAAGATGGCTGCCCCAGATTTAGCACAATGCTAATTTCCATCTGTAGTCCTTAAAATAACTTATATTTGAGCAGCATCAGCTTCGTGGCTGTAAGCTAATGCAGCGGCGGAGTGATCTGCGAGAAAATAGTCCCTCAAAATGCGGTAATTCATGTGATACAAGGTCAGTTATATTTCAACAATTATTATATTAACACAGACATTTATATCGTTAGTCTGGCGTTATAAGTGATTTACCTCAGGTGCACTGTGGAGTGGGTCAGACTGTTTTTAATGCAGGCTAACTGATCCCATAGAAATGCTTTAGCCTTGCCCTAGCCTAGCACTACTAGACTCTTCAAAATATAAGAACTGCATGAATTTAAGAAAAACATATCTCCAGACATCAACAACACTCTGGATAACTAGTAAATGAGGCCCTATGTCAAAAATCCCGAAATATCCCTTTAAAGACCAGAATCTGTGTTATAATTCCATGTGCAATAACATCATTGCAGTTTTCAGTGCGGTTTGAAGAGTATCTCACCTTGGCCGCCATTCGAGAATAGAGCGCATTCTGATCTTGTGCTGAGCTCATCTTCTCACGGCGGACCATCTCCTGTAGGCCCATGTGGTCATCGTCCTGGAAGTACCTCACACGCTCACCGTCAACATGGGTCTCAATCTGGAAAAGTGAATAGAGTTAAAAAATGACATATCCCATTCGCATTCATCCCCTCTGACAAGTACAAGTTTTGTCCTTACTGCCTTCTTCTTCCGCCGTCCCCCGTGGGGCTCCGCAGATCCAGAGGGAGCATTGACAGGCCAGGCTCGCCCTGACTGGTCCGTTCGGAAGAGTACAACCTCCTGTTCTTCTTTGGACTGGGCCTTAAGAGACAGTTTGGACAAAAGGACCGGTTAACTCAAAAGAATGGATGAAGACGCCTAACAAGACATCACAGCACACTAAAGAGCCTATAGTTTAAAGGGGGGTATTATGTAAAATCGACTTTTTCAAGCTTTATATCATGTTATTATGTCATTCCCTCATTAAACACATGCCTGGAGTGTTGCCTTGGCTCATTCACATATTTTTGAGTAATCAGTAAAAACTTAGACGGCAGCCATTTTAGGTGTAGCTATGCCTCAGTTCTCCTAGGAACGCCCCCACCTCCTGGAGACACCTCTGGACCTTTTGTCACCAGCCAAGCCACCAACCACTGCTCCTCAGCTCAGCAGAGCCCCCTCCCCGCACAGTGTTGTTGTTTAAATGCCACAGCAGTGTGCTGAAGGGGGCGTGTCGGAAAGCTTCTTAAAGAGACAGAGGCCTATTTCAAGACGTTCAGTACAGACATTTTGAGAGAGCAATTTTATTCATGGCAGTTATTTTAATTTACTGCATATACAGACCAACAGAAGGTTACGTCATCATTGTAGTATGCTATAGACTGGTGCTATGTGATTGAAAAAAGCATAATACCCCCTCTTTAAGTTAAATGTCAGCACATATAAACCGAGGCCCAACAATACGCTCTAAAAAGGCGACATTATTCAAAAACATGGACGTGATGTTGGCCAGGAGAAGTTTGTGAATCCGGTCATTACCAAATACTAATGAGGTAAAACATTTGTCAATTCTCAGTTTGAAGATTTAGTTCAAAACCTTTATCATTCCCATTGAGTTGTATTGGCCCCAGCCTCTCATCTGAAATTATGACAAATTCTGGAACAACCTATTGTGCAGATAAGCCCCAAAAATGCCACAATGAAATGATAGAATTGAAGTAACATTCAGCTGGTAGAGGCCAAGACCAGAACGACGACATTTGTAATTCAAAAACCCTATATCCGATTACTTTTTTCTTGTTTCCAAGCAATGAAGGCAGGAACACATAAAAACGTAAAATAAGATGAAGGTCTTTGGTTCCACTTAATGTCTACTCTATGTCTTTTTACAATATACTGGACAAAACATATCTTACTCAACCACTAGAAGAATGCCGAGTATATATCTGAGTTTTAGGCGACATGTCCAAAAAGTAGTAACTGTATTATAGAGTGATGTCACAGCATAGCAACAGCACGGCAACAGAAGCAAAATAACTGTCAATTCTCTCGCATTTCCCCGCAGTCCCATTGAGCTCACCTTGTTAGCTTTCGCAGTGTCTTGTTGTAACTTCTGTCGGGCTGCGTGGCTCTCTTTGGCTTTTCGAGCTGAATCCAATTGGGATTTTAACTTCTCAATCATAGCCTGGGATGTACATAAAAAAAAACATTACGGGACACTCGCACTTTAAACACGCACAACAAGCGACACAACACAGCAAGTTCCATTCAATTTACTTAAGAAAACACAGCTAAAACGAGGCTCGAGTGGAAGTCAATTAGGAATATCATGACTCCACTTCGTAGTATGTATTCAGAGGTTTTATGAAGAATAATTTAAGTGAAAAAATGTGTGACAGATATCGATAGACGCAGACACCAAAGTCAAGTGCACTTTACGCACGTCACCCACATGAAAGGCCTGGGGATACGAGTGTGATTGCTTTGTCGTGTAGGGAGTCGCCGCGTGTCATAGTGTGTGTGTGTGTGCGTGTACGTGCATGTAGCACCTTATGGCCCTTTAACACCCGCTATAAAAGATCCCAATAGCACTCTTAACATCGACACGTGAAGACAGACAGGAGCAGCTGAGTGCCTGGATCAATAAAGGCTAGAAATTTATGGGAGCTCTTATAGACCACTCAGCCGGAACGTAAAGTCAACAATGTTAAGAAGAAATTACCATTAAAGTTGAATAAAAAATAAAAAGTAACATAATTGTGCGTCTTACAGCGATTAGAAAAAAAAAAGGATCTACCGTGTTGCCCATAAGTTCGGCTTTCACCAGCTTCGCTCCAAGCTTGTTCATCTCCTCCTCAGACAAAAGTGGAACATCATCTTCTTCTGACTCACTCCCGCTCTCGCTTTTGAGGATAAACAAATACAAAACACAGCACATTAACTTCATTTCAATTTGCTCTGAGCTAAATTTGGCAAATAGAGTTCTGGATCAAATGTTATGACAGAAACATTACAGAGAAACACTGTAGCGATATCTCCAGTATCTATAATCAGTGTTTCAATGGTTCTTGAGCACTTGGCATGGGGTATTTAGAATGACCTCAAATTAAAAAGGTGAAACTGAGCAGAATTGCAATATTACTTTCAAAGAAAAGTTACTGTCATTTTGTCAGAAAGAAGAAATTGTATTTTTCATTTATATCATAACTAATTGCCTAATGTCATTACTTTGTATAACCCTTGTAGTTTTATCGATCACGATTTTTACCACAAGAACAAAAAACGAGAACACACATTAATATGACAGTGATCGATAGATGGCAGTGCCGCAGGTCCTGCCTCCAGCACACACACACACATAGCTCTGGCACCGAGTCCAGGCCCATCACGGAGCACACACACCACGCTGAAGACTCTTCATTGGCTACTTTCACTAAAGTTGCACTCTCTGTAAACACTGTGGGAAACTAGCTAATACCGGTGGATTATACGGATATTTTTCGGTTTGTTTTTACAACTCTTTGCAATGGGACTTTCCGATGGCGATACGAGATGAAATGAAGAAGCTGCCGTGTGTTTATGGAGTTTCAATGAGGCTAAACAGACGTCAGGAGTCAGGACGCAATGCTTCTAAATGCTACCACCATGCTCCTCAATGTTTCCACCACGGTTCACATCTGTCCGGGTTCAATGCTGTTGTTAACTTTAGCAGGACATAAACAACCCCTTTATGCTCTCATATCATTGTGCTTAGGGTAAATGCATTGTTAGGTAGTAGTTGCTGTTTAAATGATGTTATATAGCAGTTTATAGAGTAAACTTTTGCCTTGTTGTAGGTCTGATGCTCTGGGAATAAGAGTTGTCTGTAATGTTAGTTCCGTGGGTATTTTCTGATATGTGGTTATCACTAGCCACCACTGGACTAAATACTGAATAAACTATGTTTACTTGTTCAAATGTTGGCAGGGTTCTCGACTTAGGGGTACGTGGGAAAAAAAGATTGGGAACCACTGATTTATATCATAAAATGTCCATTAATGTATTACAGAACACTCCACTTTTACTTAGATTTCACGACAATCCTGAGCTCTAATAGCACTGGTTTGTCTATTAATATGCATTGTCTGATTCAAATGAATGAAATGATCTTCATCATGACTTTAATGAATTTCAACCATTAATATGGTTCCTTTCATGTGGCAGTTTTTATGGCTGGTTTGGTTTCTGTGCCCCAAACAGATGAGTACAATCTCGCCCGAGAGGATGTGAACTGCAGCCTGGGAAGTGTTGTTCAAGGCTATTACACTTTTCATGGGCCCATTTCATTCTGCTACCGCGCTGCGCACTCATTTCATGCTGCAGGGGATCTGGATGCCGCTTTACCCAAACAACTTAGTCTAATGAGCCAAAACACAGAGGAGCGGAGAGAGGGCTTGACACGGCAGCTGCATGCATCTGCTCAGCCACAGTGTAGCCAACTACACCGTAACGAGCCTGGGACATACATCATAGACTTTCAAATATCGCCAGATTTGAAAATCTCTCCTATGACGGATGATTTCTGGATGATTGAGAGCTTATACAAACTGGAGTGTTAAGGTTTTTACAAGACTTCAGTTAAAGAGTAATAATTAGAATTGACAAGCGAGAGCTGGTTGTGAATTATTATATAGTCAAATATTAATAATATTGTTTATGTCACACCAGAAACTTGACAATACTGTATTTCCATGAAGTTTCTGTGTATTCAAACGAAATAACATTATTATGAATTACTGAAATATGATAATAGAGGCCACAAATTCTTTGAAAAGTAGAATTCCTGCGATACAGTGTAAACCACTCCACAATATTGTACTGCGGTTAATACAGTACCACTGGTTAATTTTACAGCTCTAGAACAAGTAACGTGTACCATCGATCTATTTATTTAGACCCAAATCAAAAATATTCCTTCTATTACTATTAGTATTGTTACAAAAGCCGTCTCAGTGTGAGAACATGTGATCGTGTCTGCTCATCAAAGCCAAGCAGGATTGGGCTTAGTTAATACAAGGATGGGAGACGGCGTGGAAATACCAGTGCTGACAGTGAGTAGTTGATGGCAGTGTGAAGGGCCATCAGTCGACCCCAGGGCAGCTGTGGCAACATGCATGCCATCACCAAATGAACCGAATGAATAATGATCGAAATTGTGAAGTGGCTTTGACGCATTGAAAAACATTATATCGGACCATGGGATAATTAATATTGTTGCCCTCAGGCTGTGACACAGTATTGCAACTATCTGGAGTCCAGTGTGATTATATTATAATTTTATACTGTGTTTAAGACAACAACAAAAAACACAAGGTCAGTTCAGAATGATACCTGGATGATACTGTAGCCTCTTTCTCAGCATGGGGACGGTTTTCAGGAGCAGCAACTTTTCTTATTTCATCCTTTTTTTCTCTGGTTGCTTTTCCTGATGCTGCGGCCCAGTGCTGCAGCTGCTGGCCTTCTTCCAGGAAGGAGCTCTGGAGGAGCGAGGCCCCGAGTCTTCATCATCAGAGCTGGGTCTGAGGAAACTTGTAGATGATTTGGCAGGAGCCCGACGCTGTGATGCTGCATAAACATTACACAATCGTCAGGAAAGGCTTATTAAAAAGGCTGTTATATCATTCATCTTAAAAATCTGATTAGATCAGTAGTATTAAGAAAGGAAAAGCTATGTAACGTAAACAAAAATGTAAGTGATTAGTAAATATGGAGGAACAGTGTATCGGAGTGTATGGCTTTGGCGTGAATCTGTCACATCAAAGTTTGAGACAATGTTTCCAATAGACTTCTGCTGAGACTATGGTGGCGCAGACAATTTTTGTTTAAATCTATTAGCCCTTTTTGACCATATATTCCATACGTATACAACATGAAGCAAAGAGTACCTATATCTGACAGTTTGGCTTATATTATGCTCTAGGGCAGGGGTTCCCAAACTTTTTTGGCCGGGACCCCAAAATTGACACGTAAACATCTCGGGACCCCATTGTATAAAGTTATTGCCTCTTACACTATTTTAGGAAAGAAAAACATTTTATAATCAAGTTAATATGTATCTAAACTGTTTATTCTGATCAACTGAATGAATTTACAGTAAAACATGTACTAAGAACAGAAGCATTTTTCTTTTTATTTCATCTTGAAATCATCTGGGGACCCCCACTCAAGGCCTCGTGACCCCCGAGGGGTCCCGACCCCCACTTTGGGAACCACTGCTCAAGGGGACAAAATTAGACTTATCATTCTCAAACTTTTTATATCAAGTTTCACATATCTCATAACATATTTGAGCTTCCTTCAAGTATCACCCAGCCTAGGTTAATATCATATCAATGGACATAGACTTGATTAATTTGTGTCTACAACTGGGTCACATTGAAACCATGTCTGAACAAGAAAAACACCCAACTTAATTGAATTACAAACAAATAAATGAAATTATGTCAATAAAATGAACACCTTCTGAAGAACCTTAGTGTTTTGCTATTGGGTGAGAGTTTTACAGATGAGTGAAATAACTGGTATAGCTTCAACCTGCAACAACTTTACTTACATTTGCTTGAAAAACCTACCAGGAGTCATGTCGTCCTCGTCTGAAGGTTTAAGGAATCTGCTCTTCAGGGATCCCAAAGAGAGGGGCTGTTGATCCCTGTCTTTGCCAGATGATGATGAACTAGACCTTTCCCTATCCTTATCCCAATCTCTATCCTCATCTCTACCTCTATTTACATCTCTTTCTCTGTTTCTCTCCCTGTCCCTATTCCGATCCCTCGCTCTGAATCCATCATTATCTCGGTCTTTCTCTCCGTCTCCGTTTCGATCTCGTTGTCTGTCCCTGTATCGGTCTGGTTGTCGTGGTGAGGAGTCTCGGTCGCTTCGTCTCCACCGCTCTCTGTCTGACCCACTTCTGTCTGCTCGGTTACGTTTGTCCTCATCATCATCTCTCCTCCATCCACCTCTTCTCGAGCCTTCTCCTCCTCTTCTCTCTCCGTATACCGCTTTTTCAGCTTCTGCAAGCCTCTGCTGGAATTCCTCCATTGACTAAAAAGGGAGAAAAATTGACATATATAAAAAGATACAGATACTTCCTTTTGATTCATTTGTGACTAATAGATCAATCTTAATGCCATTCAGACACTATTGTGAGAGTATAGTATGGCAACTACATTTGAGTTTCCTGCTTGACTCAAGTACGGAGCTGCACTGCACACATACAGTACTACAGAACATTCATTCTCACAACAGGAGCCGGCTTTGTTAAGATTGTGTTAATAAGTTCTTACTCCATATCGCGCAGACACCACATCGCTGAGGCTGCGTTGCTCCCTTTCCGCTTGCTCCTTCATCCTTTGGTAGCTCTTTCTCAGCCAGCTCAGACCACCGTCATTGACCACTGAAGCTGTGGTCACAAATCAAAAAGTAGCTAGATTTAAGGAAAAAGTGAATATAAAATTGCGGAACTATTAGAATTATTCAAAGTACTTGAAGTAGCAACACACTTTGCCTCGACTAACATATGTTCTATTCTGCCTTCGACTTAATAAAAAGCTTATCTTTTCTTTATTAAGGAAAGCCTCAGTGCAATATAAGCTAATCCTTCAATGTCAGCCTTAAATTAAAGTTGTGCATTCATCTGTGAAAAGTAACAAATTACATTATGGGCAGGACTGTTATCTCACTAATAAAAAGACTTCAGAAAGTGCTGTACCTTTCTGGACCACTTTGTCAGCGGTCTCCTCTGAGGGCAAACCACTCCCTCCATCCTTCCAGAAGGGATTTAGTTCCAATTTGTGGAGGCCAGCCTAGAGAACACACTCCAATTACACAATGCAAAATCAAGCGTGACAAGTAGCGAGGAAAGCATCCTCTATTGTATTGCTTTTCCAGTCTTATATAACATATGCTTTCGCACTTGCTCAATTGCCTGCGCCTTGGCCCTCTCCTCTTCTTTTTGTTTGTCTTTCTCTGCTCTTCTCTCGGTCGTGGAAGTTGTTTTCATGGCTAGAAAATCAAATGTCATCCATTCATCCCTCTGCAGAACAAACAACTATCAGCACCTGTAGTCACACAATACAAAGTCACATATTTTACAGGTCACACTGTATCTTTACCTGGGCATTCTGTCCAGCACTAGAGTTATCCTCAGGTTTGGGCTCATCTGGAACCTGCCAGGCTTTGGCTGACGGCTGGGCTTCAACCCACCCATCACCTGAGTCCTGGCAATCAGAGAAGTCAAAAGAAGGTTGAGATGTGAGACAAAAGCATTACATAAGAGAAGTGTGTTTGAGAAATATGCTAAAGACATATGACCTTGTTCGTATTAATGACAAGTAATTTTGTATTACTGTGAACCTGTTTAACCACATCATTACTGATAGAACCAATCTCACCAACCCCTAAGTTTAAGTCGTTATGAATTATAGGAACTGAAAGAAATGAATAAGCAAAAGTTAATCACAATGTTGTAACAGCCTGTTTCCACTGGTCGCTATTAAACATAATAGAGCAAGGGCAGGCGAGTGATGGACCTGTTGGACGGGCCCCTGTTCACCGGGTTCATAAATCTTGTCTTTTTAATGCACCACCCAGTATAGGGCTCAGAACTGCCTCACAACAACAACTAGTTAGGGCAGCAGGGTGTGGGTTTGCTGGTGGGGGGCTACTGCACTCTACCTACTGGCCAGTGTTAATTTCGTCGAATAAAATATTTAGTCTTAATTTTAGTCAAAGTGATATTTTTGACGACTAAAATTGGACTAAAACTAAATTAAACGTTTTCATGAGACTAAAACTGTGACTAAAATGTCCAGATATTTTAGTCGACTAAAATAAGACTAAATAAAATGAAAAGGAGAGACTAAAATCATCCAAACTTCTATTGACAGTCTGAAAGAGCCTCAGATCATTTAAATTCACTGCCAAAGGAGCAGCTCTGAGCTTTGTTCATGTGGAAGCAGCTCCATGAAGCAGAAGACCTGATTAAATATGATTATAATGAATATTATAAATGCAAAGTCGACTAAATTTGTCTTAAATTTAGTCGACTAAATTTACTTGCAATTTTAGTCGACTAAAACTAGACTAAAATTGAATTACATTTTCGTCAAAAGACTAAGACTAAAACTAAATTAAAATATGTTGTCAAAATTAACACTGCTACTGGCCATATTACCCCCTGGCTTTTTAAGGCACCTCACTAAACAAGGCAAACAACAAAAATAATAAAACAATCACAACCAATATTTTACAGTGGAAATGGGAATGACAATAATAATGGGTCGTGTTGACTATGTAATACTTATTATAACTTAACTAATAGTCAATTAATAGAATGGTGACTGGTGCTTACAAGTAATGATTGGAAATGGTAATTATGTGAACGGGAATGAGGAATAAGAAAAGAAATAAGTACAAATTGCAAATAAAAATAAGTAATTCAGGAATTTGCAATGTAAAGTGTTGTATTGTATGTAACATGAGATGTTGTATTACTGTATCCGGAATGTAAATTAATCTTGAATATGGGGGTAGGCACTTATAAGCTTTCTTGCTTCGGCCCACTCCTTTTGAGTTTTTTTTTTGTTGCTTTGTTTGTTTTCTGCACTGTTATAATGTTGTTGTAAAAAATCACTCAAATAAATCCAATCAATTCAATTCAATTCAAAAGTTCTGTTACAGGCAACAAAACTAGCTCACAAGTGTGGGGTTAACAAAAGAAACATGTGCATTAGTTTACCTCTGAGCTGTCACTAGATCCATCCCCCGGCCCTGTAACCTTTTCCTTTTTGTCTTTTTTCTTTTTCTCCTTCTTCTCCTTTTTCTTTTTTGATTTCTTCTCTTTCTTCTTCTTCTTTCCAGAGGATTCCTGTGAGATTTCAAGGTGTCACAGACTTCGATATTGATTTTGATGTAAATTAAAGGAGGTTAGAAGACCTCTTACCTCTTCGATTTCCTGCAGCCTTTGGTTGACCTCAGGGAGCATCCAAGTATCTTCTCCTCTCAGTCTTTTTAGTTCCTTTCGCCTTTCCTCTTTTTCATGCTGTTGCTTGGCCTAATAAGCAAAAAGACAAATATTACATATGAGCTGTGCAATTAATCAAAATCCAGTTACTTTCTTAATCACTACACTTATCATTAAAGAAACAGGCCACCGTTTTTCCATACTGAGATATGTTCTTACCTGACCTTAGACGAGTTGATGGGTACCTGTCTGGTCTTTGTGCGTGCGCTCAAAGACCAAAGATGTTGTTAGCATTTGGCCTCTCCCACCCTATTCCAATAGCTCCAAACGGGGGTGAAGTTGGAAGCGACCACACTCTACCACAGGCACGCACAAAGACCAGACAGGTGCGTATCAACTTGTCTAAGCTCAGGTAAGTATGGAAAAACGGTGGCCTGTTCCTTTAAGATTAATAACATACAGAATAAAAATAGCCCCACACCGTCCACACCTCTCAAACACTGTTGTTCAATCTTTAGTTCAAGCGTCCATAACAGCTCAATTTCAGGTCACTGCATTTGTTCACGAAAGCGAACATACAGTATTGCGAGACTGTCCTAATGTCACACAAGCTAATGTAATTGCATGTAATGACTAGGAGTGTGACAATAAATATCGATTTTCAGATATATTGCGATATTTTGCAGGACGATACGATACTTTTTATTCCAATATCGATACTTATAATGGTGTCATGCATATTAATGACCGACATCATGCATATTAATGAGGCAGCAGTGCGCACAGTAGAAGCCAATAATGATCAAGAATTCAGTCAGGACAGTAGAGGTCAGCACTACAATTTTAAACAGTTGGACCAAATACTCACAAATATATTACTTTATTTAAAGTTTATTTTAAAAAAATTGGGTTAATTTATTCCTTTTGAAATAGGACTGTGGTTTCTAGTTTATTTAAATTAAGTCACTGACAGATCTATAGACCCATCTTCAGTGTGCAAGTCAGTGATGTATCGTAGGTTATTCTTGTGCAATACAGTGGTCCCTCGCTATAACGCGGTTCACCTTTCACGGATTTATTTTTAGCACAATTTTGCATGCTTTTTTACAGCGTATGAACGCCATACGCGCATTGTGTTCTGCGTCCTGATTGGCTAGTCGCAGAATGAGCCTCTCTCGTTGCATAGAGGATCTTTGTGTGTCTTGTCAACACATCAGCACTGCACACCGCAGAGTCACAGCAGCACAGGCCGGACATGAGCGGGTCCGACTCCGCGTTTACTTTCTCTGAACTTCTCTGCGAAAATAAACACCGCTAGCATGTGGCGCTCACCTGAGCTAAACACTCGCCTTCTGAAGCCTGAAACTGCTACGATAAAACTTTGGTCGTAGCTACGATTGTCTCTTAATTTGTACAGTCGCACATCAGCGACTAGAGCAGCTCACGATGTTACCATCCCCACGTCTGTAATGTGAATCTGAAAATCTTATAAGACAAAAAAAAAA
The DNA here is from genome assembly GCA_007210695.1 of Neogobius melanostomus. Classification (NCBI taxonomy): domain Eukaryota; kingdom Metazoa; phylum Chordata; class Actinopteri; order Gobiiformes; family Gobiidae; genus Neogobius; species Neogobius melanostomus. The sequence goes on from VHKM01000568.1 coordinate 1,919,603, forward strand.
AAAATCACACAGTGACACCAGGTATAAGGGAGAACCTGTGTGAACTCGTGACAAAAGTGTATAAAGTGTGTGGTGAGGAGTTTTACAGCCTTAAAACATATATAATAATTATTTAAAAAAAGCTGACTACTTCTCAGATTTCGTTTATTGCGGGTTATTTTTAGACCATAAACCCCACGATAAACGAGGGACCACTGTATATCGATTGTCGGCGTATCGTGAGGTTATCGTTAGCCATGTATCGCATATCCTATTGAATCATGAGGTACCCAGAGGTTCCCACCCCTAGTAATGACAATACTCTTTTCAGTTGCATGTTAATCATGAATAGCCACAGACACTCACTATGAAGTTTATAGTTCATTCATTCTTTATTAAGTACAGACACATATAAGGTCCATATTGATATATAGTTGAACAAATGCCTGATAATTTGGGTGAGCATTGATATTTCCCGAAGCCGATTTATCATTACGGCTTATTAAATGATGATTTATAGATGTTAGCAGATAGTACCGCCATAGTTGCTTTGATTTATTGTCTGACAGATTGTTTGCATACACGGAGCACAGCCTCGTGCTCGTACATGAGTAAACAACACAGTCATCACGGCTCCACACAAACATAGGAAAGAATTAAAACACTGCGCGCAAATGTGAAACAGTCTTTACATGTTTTCTTAGCTGGACAGGCTGGGCAAGTCGTAAACAAAGTAGTCGTAGAATCCATATCTTAATCCACAAAAGTGTTTATTCAGCAATTTCCTGTGCACTTTTTACAACTCCCCCGACAGCAAAGAGGCAGGAGTTAGCCAAGAAGCTAGATATAAAATGTAAGTAATGGTACTACTACCTTTATTCAGATAATGACACTGTTGCGCTGTTAGCATCATTAGCATTTGGCGTTGAGATTTAGGTATTAAGACACTAAACGGCAAATGACCCACATATGAACGGCCCTGGAAATACGCATTTATTCAGGAGTCTCCACTTGTACCTTTTCTAGCACTTCTTGGCGAGCCTGTCTCTTGCTTTCCTTCCTTTCTTCGATGCTGCTCGCACTCTCGAAGCTGCTGCCGAACGCCGCCATGACAGTGCCGTAGAGAAGTAGAGGATGTCGTAAAGAGTAAGTTGAAGTTCCAAAAGGTTGAAGTTTTGGTACAAAGGGGGCGCTAAAGTTACAGTATGTGGATAATAATGATCCTAAATCCAATTAGTGTAATGCATGAAGGTAGATAAAAACCTTTGACTTCTCATCTCCAAAATGTCTTATGGTAAATACCTTGAAGACACAATACAATAACCTACAAATACTTCAATGTGCTAGGAAAGGTTCCCAAAGTGGGGTCAGGACACTCGCTTATTTAGTCTGTGCTACCTCAATCAATAAACCCAGTAGAAGCACATAATCATTTTGACTGAGGCTTAACTGGATTGTGCTCAAGGGAGTGAATCCCTGAGCAAAGTTTTGATCCTGCCACTGTGGTAAACCAGGCTCTACCCCACAACTCCAAATATGTTATCATCATACTAGTTTCACGTTTAAAGCAGTCTAGCCTTTTTATATATTGCTTTACTTTGTTGCTTTTTCTGTATTTCTGGAATGTTGTGTGCATGAGAGTGTACAGTTCATTAAGAGGACTGAACAAATGACAGTCAGACAATGCGGTTTAATTTCTGTTGCCCACTTTAATTTAAAAGAATAAAAATGACACATAAGATTAACTGATGTATTGCACATGATCTGATCAGTCCTTCTCCAGAATGACGCACCAGTTTCCTTGGTCATGGTAGCTGCTCTGCACTTTTACACCAGGCACCTGACCACACATATGCTCCAGCTCCCCCTGCTGGAACACATGGTAATAGCGATGGAAGACCGGAGCCGAGCTGCTCTCTGATTTGTTTTGATCAGATTTCACAGACGTCACATTCTCTTTTGATCTGTCTTGTAATTCTGAGCGTCGAGAGACATCGCTGTGCGCATTTGCATTAGTGATGGATTCTGTCTTCTGATGATGCTGAGTTTCTTTTATGTTTTCTTTTTCTTTCACTCCCCTCTTCCCATCCTTGAGATGCCAAGGAACCAAAAGATCCTGAGTATTGAAAGCTGTGCGGTTTGTGTGCACACTGAGTTTGCCCTGAATCCCTTGATAAGATGACATGTGCCGTTCCCCTTCATTATCTGCTTCGAGACTTTTGTTTGTCTGAACGCTTGACTCACCAGGCTCTTCAGGTCTGGGGTTTTTATTGGTGTCCTTGAGGTACTTTGATTTTTGCTTGTTGAATTCTTGTTCAAAGGCCCAGACGTAGATAAGCACCCGACCACCAGGTTTGAGGAGTCTGACGAGCTCCTTTATAGCTTCCAGACGTCGCTCCTGTGACAAACATATCACCCCAGTCACAGTGTTTTCTGCTACTCAATAAAGGGTAAAGAGCCAAATCAGAGTATATTTAAAAGTGAATGCTTACTTCACATATTTCACAGGAGAGTAGCAATCAAAATATGCTAACGTTTAACTCTACGAAGTACATGAAATTAGCTTTGGTTTAGTTACCTCGGTTGAAAAATGATGTATGACAGCGATAGAGATGCATGCGTCACAGCTGGCCGATCTCAAAGGAACGCTCAAAGCATCAGACACAAACACCTGGAAGCCCCTCTCTGCGCAGATGCTGATGAGGGCGCTACTGCGGTCACAGCCCATCTAAAATATATCATTAGAATTATTCACAACTTTTACAAAACATTACAATCTCAGTTAAGCGTATAACTCAATTGGCAATTATCACTGTTTTTAGGACAATGTCCATTAAAATACCACCAATACAGGAGGATAACATGCAAATTCCAGAAAGGACCCACTCAGATCCTTCTTTCCTCAGACACAGTGGCACCTATTAAAGACTATGTGATATTTAGCATTTTGGATTGATCTCCTTGTTCAAGTGCTTCCACTACTGTGCTGTTAAACCGGATTGCTTGCAGAACAACAAACAGCTACATAATGAAAATGAAAGCCTTTTGTCCATAAATCTGTTCTCATGACATTATCACTAGCAAGAATTTTAGGAGGCAGTAAACCATCTAAACACTGGCAACAATTTGCTCAAGGGGCAATTTAAAGCCTGTTGCGTGACATTTCATCCAATAAATCAAATCAAGTTGTTTTGTACAGCCCACTTTAATAACACAAGTTGCCTCATGGGGCTGCATAAAACTTTTTTTTTTTAAAGAAACAATACCCAATGTAATTTCCAAGCAAATGTAGAATAATACATATAATAGAACTAGCAATTATTTCAAACAAGTCTCTTGTTTTACTTGTGTGACCTGCCTTAGGACTACAGATGTAAATTAGCAGTTTTGCTATAATCTGGCACATTTACAATTTGTGTACAACTTGTATATGATTGTTCATTAATGTGTGTTGTCCCCATCAAATAAATAAATAAATGAAAATATAAACTTTGCTTAGACTGGGAAATCAGCTGCTTATTCTACAGCAGTGGTTTTCAAAATGTTCTCACCACCTCATAAAATATTTGACCTACCAAGTAGCACCAGGCCTAGATCAAGACCAAACCAGGCCTAAATCGGGTCAAAAATGCACCTAAATTTCACTTATTTCAGTCCAAAGAGGATGTAAGCCATGTCTACACCAGAAAAACACCCAACTTAAATGCATTAGTAAAGCATAAATTAAATCATCGTTACTTAAGGTCTGAAATTGCAGAATGACACCGAGTTTCACCAATACAGGACCAGGGAATTTTCCACAGTGTGACATTATAATACTACCCTTGGATGATGGGAGAACCTGACAGCACCAGACAGATTGCCTCATTGCAGTGCGACAACACTCACCGCCACCACCTGCGGGTTGACTCCAAGGTATTTCCCGTTGCCGCAGCCCACGTCTGCCAGCACGCTCCCCGGTGGCAGCGAGCAGAGGAAGTCGCACACTCGGGGCCATGGCGAGTGCCGTGTGCTGCTGAAGTGGGTGGCGATGGCATCGTACACCTGGTGCACATACTGCTCCTCCAGACGGGCTGCATCACTGTGGCACCCGGGCAGGGAGGGAGGGACCGGCTGCGAGGGCTTAGGGGCCGAATGTGCACCTTGACTATCGCAGGCGGAGGGGAAGGCTGATGATGATTTGAGGGGGGAAAATCTGTTAGCAATGATCAAAGCAAGGTGACCGCAAAAGAAACGGGCATTCTAGGTGACAGTATACCACGCTTTATTACATGTGAGCTGTGCGGTAAATATGGTCATGTGTGTTATCTTTAACAAAATAAAACCAGCAGGTATTTACTCTTTGCAGATGCCTAATTAATCTATGTTTCTAGTTTCTAGCTCTCAATCTTACCACAACAACAGGGCCCATGTCGAATTTTGCGAAAGGTAAATGAAGTGCGAGTCCCCCTCTTGCTCAAAGTCAGACTGCTTTGAGTGACCGCGTTGGATACTGCACGAATGGGGTACTCGGAGTCAGCAGCAGGTATCATGTCAAATTTCCGAGGTGTTATGCTGGGGGTAAAAAACAAGAGATGTTTATTACAGAGGCAACATTACACACCAATTCTGCATCTATTCCAATGCAATAAATACAGAAGCTCTTTGAGATGGATTCATATTTGAACATTTTTCATCAAAGCCTAATGAGAAACTTATGAATATATTCATAATCATCCGTAAATTAAATATTACCCATTGGTTTTGTATTTTTCAAAAACATTTAATTGGTGCAAGTTGCATTATATTTAATATTTGTTGATATTTTCCTTAATACACCCGTGCACCAGACAGATCCTTGTCACACCTACTCAAAGCACAGATATCTCACTTTGATTTGTTTTAAATCCAGTACTTTTTTGTAGTTGATTTACACACATTTCATTTTAATGTATGAACTGATTTATTGATTTTTAGTTTGTATTTTATTATTTATTAACAATGTGGACAGCTCTTAAAACACTTTGCACTCATGTACAGTAAGGGGAGCCGTGGATCAGAGCGGGGGAAAAAACAAACCGTTTTAGCAGAAGGAAACTCCATCGCACACAAACACGGCCTTTGTGAAGCAGCAGAGACCATCAGAAAGTCGCTGGTTCTCCACTGGTGTTTATTTCCGAAAACAGACGCTACGGAGCTGCTAAATTGGCCGCACGACACACATGAGGTGGACATGGAGTGACGGACCTGATTTTACGATTTAGCAATTTTTCACATCGTCTGTTTTCAAAAGCATGAATTAATCAAATTCATCTGATTTATGTATACATTCTTGTAAATATTTCTGCATGAATATGTAAATGTTTTTTGGAAGGGACCCCAGGAAGACGAGCTGACTACATGCAGCTCTCAGCTAATGGGATCCATACTGGGTAAATAAACAAAATGACATATTTCCTGATGCACCCAAATAAACAATGTAGGGCGACCAACTCAAGATTTTAGTCTGCACTTGAGCCCTGCACAAAAATACATTGAGAAGATGTCTATAATAAATATTGCACAGCTCAGGGACAAACATTCAGTCAGTTATTGCTCCTTCCCTGCAGTTAAGAACAGAAGAGTGAGAAGCTGTCACTTTTCAATAGACTGAATCAACCCGAGGCTCACGTCAAGATGAAATGACTCCCCTGCGGCTCACCCGTGGGTCCACAGATATCGGCTCTCTCCTTTCATCACCAGCAGGCTCCGCGTTGGCAGCACCACGGCAACAAGGCGGCCATCGGGATGACGGAACTCCATCACTGTCTGCATAGGCGCACACAACGAGACAGGGACAAGTCTGAAGGCAGCGAGGACAAGTCCCTTTCACATCTTCCCTCACTAACAACCCAGCGCAGACATCTCCAACCCCGCAGCTGCTGTTTGATGCTAATGTTCCCTTACAGAGCATAACGGCATGAGCTCCGCTGGGAAATTACATCCACACAATTTCAAACTGCATCCCTCCCAACTTTTGACAGGAGGAAAATTGGATTTTGTGAAGCGGCGGCATCTGTGTGTGTGTGTGTGAGAGGGTGGCTTTAAGAGACAGATTTGTAGGAGATTGGTAGTGAAGGCAAAAATAGCTCTACGGGCGACATAAAAACCATCCGATCTTTCCAAGAAACTACAAACACTCTCGTACACACAATAAGATTCACAAGCACACACAAAAGAGCGGAATCTGTTTAAGCCAATCAATGAAACCGGTGGAATGTGACTAAATCAATGTTGATGCTGGGGGCTATGCTTTGCAACAAAGCCATTCATCATCAGCGTCAGAAATCAGTCAACAAACACAAATAAACCAGTGAACTATGGGAAACACAGTCACACAATTTGAGAGGAAAAGATACAAAAGAAATGCCTGAAGTTTTATTTAATCTTTTACAATGGTTTTTCTCCCCATTCTTCTTTCAGCGGTATATCCAACACTCTCCACAGCTTCCTCCATTTTCACACAAGTAATTTTCTCTTGGCCTCCTGCCTGCCTGGGAGTTAATACTGAAAAGGAGAATGAATCTGCTACCTGACAGCCAGGCCTTTTCCAATTCACTTCCTATCCTTTAAACTGATAGACAAACATCTGAACAAAATAGTCCCAGGTCACATCGTTTGAGTAAGCCTATAATTTCAGCTGACACACAGAAGAAAACCAAAAGCTTTTCGAGTAGGAATAAAAAAACAACAACTATCTTTTCCTTTATACATATCTTGGACCACTGCAATTAATTCAATCAAAGTATGAACTTGAATCCCTTAGCATTGTACTGCGATTCATATCATTCATTACTGGCCTCCTCAAATAGGCCTGGATGAGTGAAGAGAATTACATCTTAAGGTGTTTTTTGTAGAAAAAGTAGAAAAGGTTTATCAAAAGTTTAAATATGTACTGTATATTTTTCATTTGTTTTTTTACTACAAAAATCTGTAGGAAGGTATAAAATAATGAGTGTTTATGTAATGTAAGTACTAATGTGTATGCACAATGGGAGATTTATCAGCGTAGCAAAAAAAAAAAGTTGCAATTTAGCAGTAAATCAAGAATGATGCTCTGTTGCTGCTTCGTGTGTATTGCATGAATTGTACTTTATATACTGTATGTAATTAATGTCAGTATTTTTCCATTGGGATTATTGATGTAAACTAGCACTGTGCTAAATACATCATATTTGTAGCCATAATTAATGCTTATCTGATGAATTTCTCTATTGTGAGATCAATAAAAGCTTAATATCTTATCTTATGGAGACATTCTGAACTCTGGACAGCACTGGATAATACCTTGTTATACAGTTGTGGTCAAAATAATAGCAGTGTCTTTAAAAACATTAGTTAAGCACAAAATCTTCATAATAGATTTATTTCGATGCCCATGGTTTTCTAAATCAAAACATGAAGAGAAATGTATAATTTCTTCAAGTACTTTGTAGAACATTTAAAAAAATGAACATTGGGTTTCAAAACAATAGCAGTATCTGCATTTGTCTTTACAAGCTCAATATGTACTACATAAAAAAGAAATTCCCCATAGGATTTAGCTTTCCTGTGAATCAATAAACTAATATTTAGTTGTATGACCACAGTTTATTAGAACTGCTTCACATCCGTGTTGCATAGAGTCAACCAACGTCTGGCACCTGTCAACAGGTATTCCAGCCCACGATGCTTTGACAACATATTCCACAATTCCTTGGTTTTGTATCAGAAACTGCATTTTTGATGGTCACCCCACAAGTTTTCTATGGGATTAAGGTCCGGGAATTGGGCAGGCCAGTCCATAAAATTAATTTTCTCGGTCTGGAACAAAGATTTAGCTTGCTTACTGGTGTGTTTGGGGTCATTGTCTTGTTGAAACACCCATTTCAAGGGCATTTCCTCTTCAACATATGGCAACATGACCTCTTCAAGTATTTTGATATATCCAAACTAACCCATGATCCCTGGTATTTGATAAATAGGCCCCACACCATAGTTAGAGAAACATGCCCATATCATGATGCTTGCCCCACTATGCTTCACTGTCTTAAGAGTGGACTATGGCTTGAATTCAGAGTTTGGGGGTCGTCTGACAAACTGTCTGCAGCCCTTGGACCCAAAAAGAGCAATCTTACTTCCATCAGTCCACACAATGTTTCTCCATTTCTCCTCAGGCCAGATGATGTGTTCTTTTGAAAATTGTATCCTCTTCAGCACATGTCTTTTTTGTAACAGTGGGACTTTGCGGGGGCTTCTTGCAAGTAGATTATCTTCACACAGGCGTCTTCTAACATCACAGTACTCACAGGTAACTTCAGACTGTCTTTGATCATCCTGGAGCTGATCAATGGCTGAGCCTTTAGAGTTCTGGCTATTGTTCGATCCATTCGAATGGTAGTCTTCCATTTTACTTCTGCATCTCTGTGTTTTTGCTTTCCATTTTAACGCGTTGGAGATCATTTTAGCAGTTTTAACCCCTCCAATCAACCTTTTAACAAAAGAACACAGTACTTCTGAACAATGTCTTGAACGACCCATTTTTCTTCAGGATTTCAAAGTGAAATGCATGTATAACATGTGCCGACTTCCTAAAATAAGGGCCACCTGATTCCAACCTGTTTTTCCACAGAATGATCGACCTCAATTGAACTTCCCACTGCTATTATTTTGAACACACCCCTGAATATTCAACTACACAGAAGTAAGAGCATACATACCATGAATGCTGGGTCTGTCTGTGTCTGTACCTACTGGTAAATTGTTGTCCATGTAGTTCTATGATTTATACCAAAAATAATCTGTGAATAATCTAGTTAGTCATGTTGGACTGCTATTATTTTGAACACTACTGTACATTCTTCCACTAACTATTAATTCTTACAGACATTAAATAAGAGTAAAATAAGGGCGGATGTCATTTGTTATTTTCATATATCTTAGAGACAAATGTCAGGGAAAATACCTGCGCTCCAAGACTTAGTGACAGGATGGGGTCTTCAAAGGCTGAATGGGTGTCTACGTGAGGAGGAATGCCTGTGAGGGAAAACAATGTAGCTCATTTACTTTTTATATCTTTAAAGGTTTTTCAAATTAAGTCATGATAATTTAAGAGTTCATAAGGTGAGTTATGACATTTACAAAGCATGATCACTTGAACATCATTTTGTCATATACTGTAGTTTCAAATATCCAAACTAGAGATTAGTCCAAAACTGGTTTAACCTCTTACCCTTCGCCTTTAACCAAGCACATTTTCTCCAGTTCGGCTTTACCCAAATCTAAAAGCTTCTCGACTGGAGCTTACAGACTATAGGCCAGAGTAACGGCTCATTTAAAAGCTAAGACCTACAAAACTGATTGTGACTTTTTGTCGTGTTTTAGTCTCTTTTTGTCTGTTTTTTGTTGCTTTATTCCTTTGCTTTTTGAAGCATTTTTATCGTATTTTCGTCAGGTTTTTGTAACTTTTTAGACGAGATATTGTTGCTTTTTTGTGGCTCTTTTGTTGTCTTTTCATCCTCATTTTTGTTGTCATTTTGCTTCGTTCAAGAAGCTTTTAGATTTGGGTAAAGCCAAACTGGAATGTGCTTGGTTCAGGCAGGGGTTAAGAGAGTAAGGAATATTGAACAGTGAGTTTGTAAAAGGCTTCTATGTGTTTTTTAGTATTATATATTTCATTTCACTGTTATCGTCATACAAGGGCAGCACGAAAAGGCAAAAAAAAAACTTTTTTTCTCACATTGATCGATTTCCGATTTTGTTTATTTATCATAAAATAAATACATGTAGCTGATTCATTCACTCCTTTTATACAAACCTCAGCTAGAACAAAAACAAATGTTTTCCTATACTATAATTTAACACACAAAAATCTCCCATTGTTTTGTCCAAACTCCAAAACTAGGTTCTGTTTCTGCCAAAGAAATGGCTGTAAACCTGACAATTATAAAGACCCGTGACGATTATTGAGAGTGACCAAAGAAGAGATTAAGTTTAAATTAATTGCCCAGCCCTCACGTCATGCCATGGTATTATTGGTCACAGTCATATCATAAAAATCTAATTTCGTTCAATCTGTAATTTGAACTAATGTATAGTTTGAAATGCAAAGCTCTGGGTGTAAAATGACACATACCCTGCCCAGACTCATACTGGTTGACAGTCAGCTGGTCTGGCATTTTACTGACATATCCATTCTTCAAACACCGTTCCAACACAGGCGTACACTCTCCTGGAAGACCTAGAAAGAGCAATAAATAAATAACTAAAAGCCTTTCTTTACAATATTTAACTATGGACCTAAATACTTTATTTCAAAATTAAACCTTTCATTTCAAGGTCAAAATATTCAACAGTGTACTGACCGGTCGGTAACGGCTTGTCTTTGTCCACATTGTTGTTGTCGTACCGAAACTCATAGCCGTAGTGCTTTACCCTTCTGTGCTTAAGGGTTTTCTGCGCTGAAAACAGGTATCGCCAACAAAATGTTATACTTTAAAACTTTTCCTATGCCAGGGTATATATATTAAGCTACCGAATTCTTACCGGTGTCTTGATCACAGATTGAAGGCCATTCAATGGATGTGAGCAGTAGCGCCTCTTCCTCCACTGACACAAAGTCTTCTACAATCGTCAAACCCTCTGGTAAAGGGACCGTTTCTTCCTCCATGCATTTAACTAAACAAACAAAGAGTACATTTAGACTCATCAAATTTAAATATAGTTCATCAGAATGTTCACATCAATAACAAAACAGACCTGATTCAACAAAGCTAAAATAAAGAGTGACTATGTCTTCTCCACATTGCATCTTGAGCCCGTTCAGGTCTATGTGAGCTTTCTGTGCACTTTCCTCTGACCTGAAAAAAGAAAAAACAACTTCAAAACATGCCCGCAATTTGTTTTTCTTTAAAACTGAGTCTCTACCTATATGTTACGAAGGCATATGGTTTGTGCGGGGGCATAACAAGGGTTTCCAGCTCTCCTATTCCTGTCAAAGTTGTAGAAAGATGCTCTCGACTAACACCGTTCCCCAGGCCCCCATTTGCAACCACCAAATGCTGCAAAACAGAGTATTCAAGCAAGCAGGGGGTATTTTTATCTCTCCAACATGGGTAAAGAAACACTGAAAGCGTATTCTTTGTGCTTGTCAATATCGTTTACCTTCGTAGGCTTTGTCGTCGTGTGGATGCCTTCATGTTTCAGTAAAATATGACTGGATTTTATTTGTTTACGCAACAATTTCTTCTCATCTTTACTTCTTCTAAATGCTTTGGTGGTGCTCGCTTCCACATGATCGGCCATGGTACGTCTTTATTTTGTGTCCGACTACACAGACTTCCGTGAGAAAGGTTCCGCGACAATTACAAACTACGCTACGTGTATCTTTGATAATAATCCAGCATCATCTATGTGTGTTGCATTGAATAGGTTTTTTCAATCAATTCCCTTAGAATACTATTTTTTGTGTGTGTTGGACTATGCAATCGTCAGAGCGCTTTTCTAAAGTGTAGCCTATATGATTTTACTATTTTAAGAGTTGTATTTCTTTTCTGCTTACTATCTGTGTAAAAGCATTGCAGCTAGTGTATGGGTTTGCTGCCACCTATTGGTCCATAATAGCCTTGAAGGTGGTAGAACTCTACAGTAGGCCAGTGTTTCCCAACCAGGGGCATGGGGACCCCTGGGGTAGCTTACTTGTGCAGTTATCAGGGGGTATTTGGAATTATTTCAAGTTAAAAAGGAAACTGAAAGAACGTCATTTTTTAAAGAAAAGGCTGTTTACAGTAAATCATACTTTTCAGGAAAAATAGCTTAATTTTGAACACATAACATTGTTTGTTTTCTGAGTTTTAATGGATTCCTTCTAAAGACTTTGTAATAGCTATACGCTTTATGTAGGAGGTGCATCGTGTACCACTGAGTGAAGGATTCAAGGGTGTGAACTACTACAGTAGGCTACAAAAGATGTTAAAGGTAAGTCAACATAAGAGGGTGCCAGCTGTCAAAGTAAAGCTGCATAGGCTACAAAAGATGTTAAAGGTATACTCTATGTGTACGTCAACATAAGAGGATATACAAGTAGTCGGCTGTCAAAGTAAAGCTGCACATAGGCTACAGTATGTTAGCCTACATATTTCTTCCACCATCACATTCTACACGTTTGGTTTATATGGCACCTTTCCAGAAGCTTTAGTCCTTTGTTTGTGTAATATTATTCATTATTTATTCCTACTGTAGCCACAGTTGTCTTGTGGTTGGCTGATGGAAGAGCTGCGATGCCTAAGGACCATGTTACACCACAGTATTGCAAAGTGGGTGTCTTGCCCAAGGACACACTAAGGCACTCATCGGGCTACGATTGAATCAATTTTACATCTGTGAATCAATGCTCAAAGCCGCTGTTTTGTGTCAAAAAGCTCCTGCGCTCTCAGCTTGCTTGGTGTCTCAGAGGAATCAATTAACTTCCACCCAGGATTTCTTTACACTGCCAGTGCCATAATAATGGTGGATCTACTACAGCCAGTGTTTCCGTCGTGTTATGTGTGTGTAGCGCTCATGTTTGTGTGCATATGTTACATAATCAGGCCATCACCTGTTTCCAACCATTTCAGTTATTATAAAGCTATGCAGTGATTCGCTTGTGGAACGTCTCCATTGTCTCAACTGTACATTCAGTTAGGTTTCATAACAACAGCTGCTTGGAGTGCAGACAAATCCCCTTTGGCCGGGCGCCTGGCTGTTTCTAAACTGCTCACCAAGTGAATAAATAAGTTAAATCCACCATCGTTATAGGCGTCTTGAAACTCACAGCAGTCTGTAAAGTTGAGGAGAACCTTGAACTGGACGCATTCACTGAACACTTATTTCAGATTTAAAATAAGTAAAAACATGTTACTGCAAAACATCTGAAGAATTATCACTTTTATCCACAATTAATCATGTTCTCTGAAATAAACATTATTGCACCAATTCCTTTTTTCACTCAATTTAATTTGCAGTTTGCCTGTTTTACTTTTTAATTCTCTCGTTATACATTAGGGAGAAGATCTTGGTATTTTCCTCTGTTGCAGTCAAGGACATTTCCACCTCAGAGACTCATCAAAGCTGTGGGGAAAAAATGTGTGAACTTCAGTGGAGCCGCTTTGGTGCCTTGCGGCATCCCACCAACCTCTGAAATGCAGGAGCAATAGTCACAACAAAGTACTGCTGATGTCTGTATTCTAATTAACAGGAAACATGATGGAGATAGACACCTAAAGCAACCGGATACTGCTTTTTAAAATAGTGTTCCTGTTTGCTGTGTCCCATGAGGAAGCTATAGCTTGTAGCTTGTGGAAATACAGCACTTGCATTTTTTATTCGGATAATCAGGCTGCTCTCTTTCTTCTGTCACATTCATTTTTCTAAATTCTGTATAACTCTCTGTATTGGCCACTGTCAAAACTGAGAGAAGAGGGAAAGTCTGATATGTTATATAGAACCTGCAGGGACTGGGCTGCTGCTTGTCCCAGAGTAAGGACTAAACACGGTGAGGCTGTGTTTCAGTTTCACACAGCAAATAACGGTGAAGCACTTTTAACTGTCCTTTTACTTTCACAATCCACCATAGCAAGTTTGTATTTGTGTTTGTATCAGCTTCTTGTTTTAGCTTCTGCAGGTTACCAACATAGAAATGTCAAAGGGCATCATCTTATTGCCAGTGTAATTTCTCAGAACGAATGGAATGGTGTCTTTGAAGCCTTGTTGACACCCCTTGTCTCGTTCTTTGATTTGCAAAGAAAAGCTGCCAGAACTTTTTATATCTTACCTCCACACACTTGCACCCACACCTGTCACAGCGGGCTCAAAGCCACACACATGCCTGCACACCCCGCTCTGTTTATTCAATAGGCCCCATGTGACAATGGCAATCCTCAGGCTCGAATAGTCACAGGAGCAATCCTTGCAAAATGTCCAACCCAATGCAAGAGATGCCAGTTCTGATCAGACTGAGCCGCTGAGGAATGATCTTGAATTCCCCTGATGTGGAAACACTGAGGAGAATCAGCTCGTGCGCACTGTCTTGCCCTGACCATTGGGTGTTCACGGGAGAAGCCGAGTGTGTACAAAGGATTTAACAGAGACACAGAGATAAGCAGCTGTCAAGTGTGAGAAGAGCTGAGAAGTGCGCTGTGGTCAACTGTCAAAGCCTGATCTTTGCACTCGCACAAGGTAGACGGGCTACAAACAAGGAGCTAATGCATGTCCCACGAGTAATAATAAAATGTACCGCTTCAACTGCATTCAGGAAAGGCATTCAGAGGAAGATGAAGAGAACTTTATACTAGGCCAGTGGTTCTCAAACTTTGATACTCTATACCAGGGGTGTCCAAAGTGCGGCCCGAGGGCCAAATGTGTCCCTCAGATCAATTTTTGGTGGCTCTCGGCCTTCTTGCTGAATCGTCACACATCACCAGAGATTGTCCTTTTTGTTTCAAGATTATTAATGCTGCACAATTCTAACCTAACAACTAACATTTTATTGTGAGACATAGCTGGCATTTAGGTGTTTAAGGCACAATTTAAACCTCTGCTAAATACACACAGTCAAAGGTTTCGCCACCAATCTGTGGCACTTCTCCCAGTGTATGCTTCAATATGCGGCCCTCCATAAGGTTTGGACACCCTGCTCTATACATCTATACAACAACCAGACCTATACTACGAGCCTACTACTGCAAATTACGGACACACTAAGTGCTGAGAGTGGAGTGTGCATAGCAAATACGTTTAGCTGCCAAAATAAGTAAACCAATTGGTATTTGGCTGCTTCTGCACAGTTATGCAAATTGAAGGTTAAAGGTTGCAGTTGCCATCCCTTTTTCTGTTTATGTATCTGCAAACCTCTTTTGTTTTGCAGTGACACTCCTCTGATGACAGCACAAAATGACCGGCTTGCCCGGATGATGAATTGCAGCATTTGTTGGATTTAAACCAGGTTGCCCCGCCATTATTCACTGCCTCTGAGTTTAGTTGCTCCCTTGATACTGAGTGATACAGTTACACTTTCCTAAGTACACTAAACGACGCAAGTATTGTGTTTGGAACAACTGTAGTCCGGCCTACTATCTGCAATAATGTTTTAAAAATAACCTCGGGCCAGTCCTGTGGGTCTGTGTGTTACTGTGGACCAATATGGATGGGAAACACTGCTCAGGATGATTGTGGCAGAGCGCTGGTGCATTGGCTGCTCAGCTGCTTTGTGACATCAGGCGGAGTGCATGTGGTCCCGGGGCGTGCCTCAAAGGCCCCCCAGACTCTTTTTATGTGTGGTACGTGCCCCCAGCATCCACAGACAGCCAGACAATCTGCAAAGGAGAAGAATACCAACACTGCAGTTTCTCGGATGTCGGCCTGAAGAAACCGGCGTTAGTGAGGAGCTAAGACCAAAACAAACAAGGTAAAGATATGAGTAGGATTTGTTATTTTTTCTAAAATTCCTGTTCACGTCGTATTTGACTTGGGAAAGAAGTTAAAACCATTTGTTGACTGGCAAAAGAGTGTTAGATATCATGCTACAATAGACAAATAGAATTATCATAATTAATCATAATGAGCATGTTTGCAGCAATGAACAAGGGCTGCACAATATACCGCAAAATGATTATTATTACAATATTATGGAACACAATATTCATATCACAAGAAGCTGTCGCAAAATCACTGAGGTCTTCCATCTGCCAGAGATATGAGATATGCACATGCACGCACACAAATATTATATGGCAACTTAAAAATGTGTAATTCCACTTTAGCAATTTGATGAGAAAACATATTCCTTTTCATTTTAATGTACTGTGGTGAAATCGTTTTTAGAACTATTGCAACAATATAATAATAAAATAATAAGGTAACACTTTATTTTACACTACCCTTGATAAATTGTACCTAACTAAATTTAGTACAATGTAATGTGCTCTGTATCAATGTGTAATAACTTGTACCTATGGGTTAGACACACAATGGAATAATATGTATTTGTACTTTGTAGGTACATAATGTAATGAGACATAACTTTAACCCTAACTCTAACCTTAAGCCCTAATCCTAAGGGTCTTGTGTCCTATTACATTATGTACCTTCAAAGTACTAATACAAGTAATCCCATTGTGTATCTAACCCATAGGTACAAGTTATTACACATTGTTACAGAGCACATTACATTGTACTAGATTTAGTTAGGTACAATGAATCAAGGTACTATAAAATAAAGTGATACCCAATATAATCAATGTAATAATCAGACAGTTATTACATATCTCAATTTGTTCTCATATTGCACAGTCCTCAACCTTACAGTCTAAATGTATATGAGAAGTACAATGTTGTGACTCTTTTTCGTGTTGATAAATAATTGTACAGTATAATCATATAAATACATTGTAAATAGACTTATTTCTTACGCTAAGGCTCTAAAACCTGTGACAAAAATCTAACGCAGCAGATCTACATGCTTGCACTTTCTCCTCACGTTTAGGTCTCTGAGAAGAGACGGTGACTGCTCCTCCTCTGTGCCTCGACCTTCTGCTGTCTGCGTTCACGGAAACACCATGGATCGCTCGGTGCAGGAGCTGTTCCTCAACTTCATGATCGTCTTAATCACTGTGCTGCTGATGTGGCTCTTGGTCAAAACCTACCAGGCTGATTTATGAGAAGACAAACAGGAGGAAGAAGATGGAGGAGAAATGCAAGCGCCGTACTGAAGGACTCTGCTGCTCAACACTTTTTTTAAAAATCTAAATTGTCATTATCTGCCATTTTCCGCTACAAAGTTGTAATAGTTGAGAGTTTGGAAAGTTGACTCCTGAAAACATGTATTTACTGTGGCCGCGTGGTTCTGTAAATGTCACGGATAAATATAGAAGAGAATGGAAGTCCTTTAAAAAGTAAAGGGTGTCATTAATTCTCTAAAATAAATTGTTAATGTTTTTCAGTGCAATTATTGACAAAAAATGCTTGAAGTGTATTTGTTTGTTTTGACTCTAAACTTGCCAATCTATTTATCTAATAATATATTGTACAAGATTCAATACAATACAATACTGTGTTGCACTTGACATTTTATTTCTTAGGGCACTTAATACCATACAGTATGTGAGTGCAAGTCTTGTGAGTCAACAGCCACATACATGTATAGCAAGGGAGGCTTTACAAAGGAATAATCTGCAGGATCTTGGCAATGAAATTATAAAAAAAGAAAGACACTTCTCTAAAGAAATCTCTTGGAAAGCAAGACAGCTAAAGAGTTTGATCTGAAGAATTGACTCTACATTAACAGTACTACTCCATGCAACAAAAAGCATTAAAATACAAAACGTATTATTGGGGTCCTCCATGGGAGAAACAAAAATGCATCTTGCACATGCCTTAGACAGCACAAGCTATTTTCACACACAAAAAGTGAGAAATAAGGTGCAACATGTTGGGGAATGCATGTCCTTTTTAAAAAGTAAGTTTTGTTCTGTTTATGCCTCATCTTTCCAAGGGTCTCTGTCTCTGTTGAAGCTGATGATCTGACAGTGAAACTCAGTGAGTCCTCTGGGCATCGGCGACACTTCCTCCCATTGGCTCTTTCCACTGTGATACACCTGTGCGAAAACATCAGAAAACACTTGAAGGGTATGCTGGCTAGAACATTTTAAAGCAAGTTTAGAACATGTATTCAAACAATATTCGACTGGATTTCACAGTTATATGTTGTTTTACACTAAAAATTATACAAAAAAATGTTGAAATGTTCTTTTTATTTTCCCCCTGGAGGTCCTGACCTCCACAACAACGACCTCCAACTTGTTTTATCCCATGTTTCACTTGAACCAATGAGTTCAGAACAAAACAAAACAAAAAGTTAAATCTGACTTTCTAACCAGGAAACTTGGAAAGGACTGGATTACCAGATATTTATCTCATTGTAGTGAATGTACCTGAACTTCATCAGTGATCTCGCCAGGTGAATAGTCCCCTCCCAGGATGTAGATTCTGTCCCTCGTACCAACGGCCCCAGCATTGAACCCTGCACTTTCGAAAGACCCCTCGCCCTTCCACACACACGTCTCTGGACAAAAACTGTACACCTGAAAGAAAAAGAATAATATATAACGGTATTACTGAAAAGCAGGTAAATTATTGTCGCAAATCTGACTTTTACACTCAAACAGTGACTTGTTCTTCCTTGAGTAAACATTTTGGCCGCTCAGACCACTTCTGCAGCAAAGTGAGTTCAGATTTCTCACCTTATAAGTTGACAGGTCACACAGATGTAGAGTATTGTTAATGGAGACTGTCTTGACCAGCGTAGCATGAAAGAATTGCCCAAACTCTGCAACTAGCCGTGTCCACTGGTCTTCTGCGGCATCGTAGCGGAAGAAGCAGTCAAGTGCAGGGTTAAAAGAATCTCTGATCTCCACCTCAGAGCCCAAAGTGTAGAAGATACTTCCACAGGAGCTGGTCTCTGGGTAAAATATCGCCGTGGGCAGGGGACTGACGGAGGTCCACGTCTGAGACAAAGGGTTGAAGTACTCCACCTGTGACCGTCGAATAAAGGAATATCAGATTGCGGTATTCACGTTATTCGCGTCAACAATAGTTACACAGGTATAATACAGTATGCAGAGCAAGGGGTTGCACGACAGGAACATTTTGGATATTTGATAATGTGCTGAATATTGAAATAATAATATTATTGTGGCATTTTATCGACAATGTTGGCTTACACAAGAAACATGGCAGATTTCCATGGTAACAATGAAATTATAACATTCCATCCCAAACTCTATTGAACAAAATTAGAAAGTTATGTTTAAAATCAAACTTTTGCACATTTTAACGTTTTTATTTTAGGCTGCATTTGCAAAAACTGGAAGCGTATTCTGGAAAAAATCCCATCTTATCTTAAATAAATGGCTTGAAATGTGCTTGAATTCACACAATTAATGCTGATTTTGGAGGTTTGGACTGTCTTGAAATAAGATTGCCAATGGAACAAGCTTTTATTCACTTAAAATAAGAGACAAACTCTTGAAATGGGACAAAGAAGTCAAAGGCAAAAAAGATCACCCTGGTTCCATTGGCAATAAGAGAGAAAATTACAATAATTCAAGCACTTTTAAGTCATTTTCGTCAAAGATGGCATTTTCTCAGTGTATAGAGTTTGGGATCATGATGTCATATTGCTAAGCATTATGGGATTTGCAGCTGACTTTTTACATACTTTTATTGTTCAAATTAAAACCTTTGGACACTAGAGTGTGTTCAATTCATTTACCAGCAGTGACTTTTATACTGTTTCCAGCCAATGTTAGTCTATGGAAAACTTTTGCTAGTGCCCACAAATAAGGTGGATTTCCATGGTAACAGTGAATTTATAACAGTCCATCTCTACGACGGAAACTTGGTGATATATATTGTGCAGCTAGTTAGCAGCTTAAAATGCCGTACCTCCAAAAGAGGAGCTTCACCCGTCGGCCCTTTAGTCCGTCCTCCAATGACATAAACCCGATCGAGGCACGTCACCGCAGTGTGCATGGTGCGGGGTGTGCGCATGGCAGGACAGGGGCAAACGTCCTCGTCACGGGGCAGAGGCACCACACCTCGTCTGTGGCGTCGTGGTACGGCTCGGCCACGTGGAGGCGTATCGTGCGGCAACAGTTTCCACGACAACCACCTGTGACAAACATCTGCACCAGAAAACTTTAGATTAGAAAATTGTGCCTAATTAGACGGGCAAGCTGTTCTAGTAACTGTTGCTGTGACTTGTTCTGATAGTTTGATGCATTGGTGACTAAAAAGACTTTTGCGGTTTGGAAAAAATATTAGAGAACCATACTTTTTTTCCAAAGTAATACTAATTATTTGACAATAAACATAAAAAATAATTCTACACTGCTCAAATGACAAGGATCTAATTGCTCACACTGATACACCCTATACATTTTCAGGATTACATCAGCTCAAATTGGTCTCATTCTGGAGCTCTGTTAGGATGATAACACCTGATTTTCTCTCTGCATGTCATATTAAAACATGCTGCATACGTGTTTCAAAGCGTCAAATCAGCAAACGCACTTTAAACTTCAAAGCACGCTTCAAAACCCACTGTAGGGGAATGCATGCAGTGTATTTCTGGCATAAAAGTGCAAGTGTACCTTTTCTGCGTAGCTAGTGAAGTGGGAGCCTGGTGGATCGGGCACAGAGACAGACCCCTCCTCGGTCCTCAGTACCTTCCACTCGTGTGACTCAAGGGAAAAGCAGAACATGTGGCAGATCTCATTGTTCTCCTCCGTTTTGTGGATATAGATATAGCTTTGTGTTGTGGAAGGTCTGGCGTCTGTCATTAGACCAGTATATTGGCTCTGCGTGTGTTGGGCCTTTAAGAGTAGGGCACGGCATTCGTCATTGGAGAGAAGAGGATTCAACTTCAACAAAGTCTGGAACAACATGCAAAAGATAAATCAAAAAACAAATGGCAAGACAGTGTATAATGATCGACGCAAAAAATAACAATGTGCCTCAAGCGCAGAAGCAGGAAGATGGTGGAGTCTAGTGAGAGACAGCAGTTTTGGCATCAGCGTTTGTCTTTCTTGGCGTTGGTGTTGGACCCATGTTAGAAGTGACATCAGCACATGCTCTTCACTTGGCACATTTAGAGACTCTGACCTTAGACATGTCTCCAACACATTTACCTATTACAAGCAAACATGACAGGGTAAAATGCAACTGCAGATGTTTGAATAAGAAGATCACTAAGGTTAAAAAGATTTGAAAAGGCTAAAGTCTTACCTGCATGTCCAGAAAATCCCTTTTTTGGGACAAATCATAAAAATTCTCAACAATGAAATAATTGGCACTTTGAAGCAGTGAGGTTGAACCATATGCCTCAGCGAGGGACAAGAGGGACAGACAATTGGAAAGATCTATGGTCCTGATGAGAAAATCGCTGCATGCTTTAGAGAGGACTGAGCACTGAGAGAGAGAGAGAGAAAAAATCACCCTTTAAGTATCAGCGTAAGGTATGAAGTACATGGGAGTCCAGATATGCAAACCATGACATGCACACTAGAATTTTTTACTACAAATAAAACCAATATTCACCTGAAGAAAGGAAGCTATCTGAAACAGCATGTCTACATTTACATCAGTGATGAGAGCTTCTCCAGAATAGGCAAAGTCCAAGAAAGCGGCCACTGCATCTGGACTCTGGTTAGTCAGAGTGACCGAGCCATCTCCACGCTCACGCATATCCACCTCAAACATGGCCCTGTGTAGGAAACAAATCAGGTCAACTATCAGGGTGGAGAAAAAAAAGGCTTATTCATAAAAGTAAAAAGTAAATACTTGAAGAAATCACTTGATGCTGTGAGCACACAGCGATGACAGGGAAAACTGTGGTCCTGCACATTGATGGTGAAGTCAAACATCAAAGCTTGCTCTCTGAAGGACTGGAGTACACTGAGCAGCTGGAGTCCAAGAGACTGTGACACGTTTAGGTGGGTCCTGTGCTCTGGAGCTCTGTTACATTGCTGTGAGATGTCCGAGTTTGAACACTCATTCATCTTTAAGTCTTTTAAGGTTTAACAATCATAGGGGTAAGAACAATTCTAATATCTAAAGACTTCAGCAAGCTATTGCACAGAGAAGAAACTTACATGAGCACAATACACGTTTAATGTAGCTTCAGACGGACGATTAAAGTCATTTTGTCACAGTCTCAACAAAGACAAAACGGTGCAACTCCAAAGCGAAACAAAATACCACAGTACAGTCTACGCGTCATCAGCACCCTGGATAGTTCCCTCTTGTGTCACTCTTACTTCCGGAAACGTAAATATCACGTGAGATCTGTGACATCATACATTTACAAGTGATCTGAGCTAAATCCATGGATTCACGGTATTCTCTGCAGATTTAACAATATACGTTTTGAGCGCAATGACGACAAGGGAATTTTTTGTCTGTCCGTTTCATACAGTAAATCATATATGATAACATGTACACAGATTTAGAAACGTGACATGTGTGCGCTTGCTATTTCGTTTTACAACACACGATCATACTGATATGATATAAAACATTAAAAAGACAAAACAAAACAGACAACACAATTTGCAGTGCCACGCGTCTTGGTCGTTCATTATGGCGCACTGATAAAGGAACCACTAGAGGGCGCAGTAAACCAATACACAAAGATCTATGGCACATAACAGAAAATCCGAACGAACAAAAAACGCTGAATCTGAAAGAGTGACTGTGGAATCGTATCCACTGCAGTAGATTGTGTACCACTACTATTTATTGACATTTTATTAAGCATTATTATCATTAACTCAAATCAGTCTTGGTATGGTAGAATGGTAGCATCTTAATAAAACTAACAGAAGAATCATTTAAATAGTTGTGTTTCAAAACAAAGAGTTGAGGGGGGGGAAAAAAGGCTAGAGGAGTTTCCATTTGGTATCCCGCAGCACATTCCTCCACTCGCCACTAAGACTATTGTTTCTGGACCCGTGATAATGTGCATATTAATCATAGACTGTCTGCTGTTAAATAGGCGAACCCCCTCCTCTCTCCTTGCATCACCGTATCCCTCCTTCTCACTCGCTCCCGGCAGTGCATCCCCATCCCCCACACGGCGGCCGGTCTCTTCCCAACGCTACTGGCCCAACAAAACGCAGCTGAAGCAGAGCCAGTCCGCACCGACCAAAAGCAGAGCGCATACACGGACAGCAGACAAGAAAAAGCTCCGTACTAAGGAAATTCTTTTGTACTAAGTCTTTGGCTGAGTCCACTTGGTAAGTGTGCTGTTCTTTAAGCAGAAGAAGAATATCCATGTGCCGACTTGCTAGATCGTTTTCCTTGTGTTTTTTCCCCTTCGTATCCCTTTCAATTGTCCTCCGTAGTGGCAACAGCGGCGGGGAACTAGCGAGCTAAGCTAAACTGGTTAGCTTGATGAGTGAGATAAGCGACCACTGCATACTTGGTCTTCTGTTGATGGTGTGTCTGATGCAGTGCTTTTCTCGAAGATTACTTGATGTTTTCAGAAGCAGCTCGGTCTAGCGTGATTGCTCTCCACTGCTGTCATTTATCCCACCTCAGCTAACTCGCTAATTAGCATTTTGAGCTGCAGCGTGTGTACTCCGGGATGCAGGGATGCTATAGTGTGTTAGCGGCTGTGTTTTGAAGCTATCTGACAAGCTAGGCTAATGTTACTATTATGAGACTTGAGGAGATTCCTGTAGTTGCGCATAGTTATGAAGTAATGGCTATGCAAATTGTAGAAATATGCTGCTGATAACTGGTAAGATGGCATCTCGGTGTTGTTATCGAGAAATCTGAGGGTTTTCAAAATGGTGTCTTAAGCTTGTTTGAGTGTATCCATTTTTGTCCAACGATGGCTGTTTTGGCGTTGCTTCATGCAGTGCACTGCCAGACTCTGATGGACATTTATCAGGTTGGAGTTGTATACGTCTAGGCACGTTTACAGTCGGATATATCAGTGATTGTTTTGGTTGTTATAATTGATCATAATTAAAACGGCTATATTGATTATTGACATTATGTCAATACAGCAAAATAATTAGTCTATATTTTTAGCTTTTCGAAACTATTACATTATTGTGCAAAAATAAAGGATTAACACTAAACGCTGACGGAGTTTTATTCTTACTCTCACTTTGGCCTTGTCTCAGCTGTGAAATCGATCTTCGTTGCCTTTTTGGAGGAACTATCCTCTAGCCTTTGTTTTTGTCCTCCTGCCTTAAGGAATAGATAAACATTAGTTTTAAAGGTTTAACCAAAAGTTCAGTCAAGTTTGAAGAGCCTCATGTCCCGATTCCTGAAGGATGTACAGGACTGGAGTAAAAACTAATGAAGTGGCACCTTTAAATAATGGCTTGTTAAATTGTATTCTCCCATAAAGGTGACCTCCGTCTTCACCCAAGCAGAAATCTGGTGCCATGAACTTTCATATGAATGGTGGGCTGTCCTGGTCGTAAAACTGTCAGACATTAAAAAGCATGGAGTCAGTCACTTAATCCTCATGAGTCTACACATCTGTATCTGGGCTGTTGGCTTAGCTCAGTCCCATGTGAGTCAAGTCACTTGATGAATAGCTCATTATGAATCTGTGAACTCGTATAGACTGGTTCTTCCATTCAAAAATACTTAATCCACTGAGGACATCTCGTTTATATCAGGCCGTAATGTAACATAAAACAACTCATTGAAAGTTTTGTTTTCAAACAGAGATCGAGAACTTATAAAGGCAGTATTAATAGACTGTAGAATAAATGAGTGAAGGATAACAAACTGTTAATCATCATCACGACAGCATCATCTCAATGACTTGTGTGGGTTTCAGTGCTTTGCTCCCTGTAGCACATGAGTCTTGACTGCCATTCGGCTGAGCTATTGATCTGTGATCAGGTGAGGCTGCATGTGCAAGTTGTTGTGGCGCATCATTGATCAGTTGCAGATGATTCTTTTCACTGGGAATAAAGACCTTTCATAAAAGGTCTGGAGACTTGTTTTTCATGGAGCTAGCTGTCACTCTTGTGTTTATTATGCTCCTTGACTTGTGTTCACCTGCACTCAGACACTAATGTATGTGGAGGCAGCTGGTCTGAAACGCAGTATATTTGTGAACGCTCTGCAAGGAAAAGTAATTCTAAGAAATTGCGCATCAGGCCATAGTTTTCTTTAGTTGATAACACTGTTGATATAATCTGAAAAAGATAAATAGTGACTTTGCATTTTCTCCCTTGTTCAGTAGTGTTGGCACTTTTACCTAATCCCAAACCAGCTATTCACTGATTATAAATTGTTTCTCTAATTGGCTCCCGTTGCTGTTAAGATAAACATGGCCCCCCTGAGTCCTAACTGACAATTAACTTTTGTGGTAATTTTGTCTAAATGGCACCTAAAATGCCAATGTCCCAGGTTGATTTATGTGTCTCTTAGCCCTGTGTTTGTTAAGACTGCTTTTCTTTAGGATCAGCATGGTGTCTTTAATGCTAATCAATGCCCTCTTAAACAGACTTATGACATTTTTAACCCATCCTGAGATGTTTATCTGATTAATAATTCTGCAAATGAATGAAATGGGCGTAAGTGGCTCATTATTTACTCTTCCTCTTAGTGCAGACGCCGTGGCATTTGCTAGTAATCAATTCTATCTCAAGCACACATTTCAACCAATCAATACATTGCAACAGATGGGGAAAAAAGGCATTGCTATAATAATTAAACTTTGTTATTTTTGTAATTTAAATCATAATAGTAATTTTTATGAGTACCATCATTGCAACAGCA
Source organism: Neogobius melanostomus (assembly GCA_007210695.1). Taxonomy (NCBI): domain Eukaryota; kingdom Metazoa; phylum Chordata; class Actinopteri; order Gobiiformes; family Gobiidae; genus Neogobius; species Neogobius melanostomus. The sequence goes on from VHKM01000568.1 coordinate 1,944,926, forward strand.
CAACTTGTATAAAGCTGCTAACCCTGCAGCGGTCAATTTAATGCTTTTCGCTCAATGTGTGATCACTTCCTTGTATCACAATCGCTATGTGATTTCTGGAAACTAGGCAGCATTTTGCTTATCGTAATCTATCATATAATTTGTGATGACAGAGGAGAGACAAGGATGAATACAGGAAACAGTATCCTAAGTGTACAGACAGTGGTGTCCTAGATTGAAAATAGCCCAGAGCAGTCTGGAGTTGATTGCTGCAGGGCAGGTCTACTGTGGATTGTACACACCATACCTTTTGATCAAGGTGTTTATTTGGCACTTGAACGTTTCAGTGATTTGAAGGACGGGTGGTGGGAAATTTTTAGATTGGAACGACAATTTTTTTCATATGTACATCCAAAATGAAGAGAAACACAAAAGGATGGGGACAAACACATTGTTGTCATTGGTGCAGGTAGGATCTCCTGTATCAGACTGGCATTGTTGTTGTAATGCTAAACGCAAAAGTTTAGCATTACAACATTACACACCATTTTTCCACCATATTTCATCTGTAAAATAGCATTACAAATATTTTGCATGGACAGTATTTACTATTGGGACCCTAGTGGGATCTTCGCATTGATAAGTGGGGCGTGACTTTCCAGACTTTGGGAATGACCGTTGCGTAGAGTAGACAATTGGTTGTTGATGCTTTTTGCTACGCATTTGTAATGTCTGGTAATATTTCTGTCTTCCTGTGGTGTAAAGAAGTGCTTCTCTCCCTTCTGGAGGATAGATACATTGTGCTGAGTTCTATTCTTTCCGGTGCCCAAGTGCGATAACGCCCACCACTGGTTTGGTGCTGAAAGACTGTACGGCAGGAGAGGTATTCTGTGGGAGGCTGCAGTCGTGTGGGGGTTGTATTGTACATATTCTTCAGGAACCCTTTGTGTGTTTGTGGAAGTATAGACCATGTGCACAATCTCCTCCCTCCTCCCCTCTGATTCCTCATTATTGCCTCCTCTGCAACCCCTAAGGCTTCAGGAATCCCTCTTTGAAACGTGACTCATTTATATTAGCATGTGCAAATCAAATAAGTGGGAATAAAGTTTGGGGGGGGGGGTCTGAGACGGTGTCAAATGTCGCTGTCAGATGTAGACACAAGAGCCTGGCTGCCTGTGCCCTGGGCTGATGTTGCCCATGAGCTTAGCCTAAATGAAGTCCCCCTCCAGTTTATTAGGCGGCCTAACAAAGTCTGGGGAAATGGCTCGGTTTTAGTCAAGGATCAGGAAGGTCAGCTTAATGATGTCGCCCAGTGGAGTCCGTTCTGTCTTTGTTTGAGAGCAAGACGAGACAATAAGGTGGCAGCGCAGTCGTTTGGGACCCGCAATCTCCATAATCAAATAGATGGAGCTAGAACAATGCTCGATGCTCAGGAGGAAACTGTATAATTTCCTAAATTAAAAAATCTAGCGCTGGGCCTTAAGATATCAGCATTTTAATAGGCCTGCTTTATTGAGATCGCTTTGGCAAATGTTTGGATAGGGATCTGTTGCTATGTAAATATAATCACGGCAGGAAAACTGGTTGCCGCTCTATGAAATTACTTTCTTGAATCTGGAAACCAGCAACGCCTTTCATTAGAGCTGCATAATATTTGCAAATTATCTTGATTCATGACCTTTTCTGTAAGGCTTTTAGAACTTTTTATTCGCTTGATTTCTTAACTAAAATTGTATCTATTTATACTTTGTAATTTAAAACAATTCTGCTTAATGGTTTGGTTTTTGCATTTTCTTAGAACTAATCTCTCAGTGAATGTCAGCCTCTGCAGTAGAAAGCTTCTTTTTTTTTTTCGTGTGTAAATCCAATTTTCCCATATCACCTTTTCATCATCTCCATTTCATTGATGCTTAGCCGAAAATATCAAGAGAGTCTCAGACGAACGTTGAGAATGCCAAACGTGCCACAACACGGTCTTTGTCATGAGCCACTGAAAGCTGTAGCTGTCAGAAGATGCAGAGTGTGCCCTTTAGGCAGAGCCGGCGGATCTTACCTGCAGCGTCTGTGAGACAAGAGAAGATTAATAGACATCTCGGCAAAGAAAGGGGCTAAATGGCTTTCTGTGAGTATTTACAAAGCCGCAATCCCCGGTGATAATGCTTGGGTTACAAGAAACTAAGATATTTTAAGAGATGTCTGTGTGGCTGCCAGTAATGATTTTCCGTGGCTTAGTCTGCATCTAGAGCTGCGCAATATATCGCCATATTATTGTTATTGCAGTTTACAATATTTTTGCTTTATTTAGAACACGACACTCTAGGCACGAGTTTAGTTGATCACTTTGTAAAACTATTGGCAGGATCCTCAAGGTAAGGGGTCATTACTCGGGAGTATAAACTCAAGGGGTGCGCGAGACAATAAACTAAATCATTATAATGTTTTTCTTTTATTGTCTAAACCTCCCATACACGAGGGGGTTATGCAAACTCCACACAGAGGTCCAGGAATCTTACCTGGTATTGATGGTCTTTGAGTTAGTTCAGCAAAAAATTCACTCCCCTTTTAGAGCTCTGCAGCATGGCAAAAATATAGGATTCAGTTAAAAAAAAAAACGAGTAGCTCTTAAGGAGTTTAGAAACATAGATTTTGGGCTTTTATAGATAAATTATTTCTTCTTTCTGGACACAATTTGATGGAAAAATAAAACTCCACTTGCTCATGATGGAACGTCTTAAAGCAGAACTAAGTAACTCATGCAAGGGAGAGAGAGGGATATTGTACATTGTGCCACAACCATAGACCGTCATTACTCACTCCTTACTTACCACAATGACACGTTCGAGGGGGAAATCATGGCGGATTTACAGACTACTCCTCCCCAGCTCTGACGAAGCCTGTTTCTAATAAGGGTATAAGGGCGGGATCTTCACTGTAGACTCGGCTCGCGCAGCTCCAATGCTAACAGTCCGACCCTCATTACGTGCGAGATTTCTAAAATGTATCCTACGATAAGCAGCCCGGTGCCTCTGATCTTGTCTAACCCAGCGTAATCACAGGAGGAATCTCTAGCTGTAGACAGTTCCAAAAAAATTACGCGCCGGGCATTAAAGTTGTTTTTAACGTGTCTAAAGTGCAATGGATTCCAATGGGGGCCTAGCGGCTATATGGTGGTACTACAGCAATGGCGGCCTCCAGTGGCCACAACCCAATTACACAAGGAGATAACTTTTTTCACTCAAACTTGGCTGTAAATACTGCTAAAGTGGTGCTAGCCCTCAGTTAGCTTTGCCCGTTAGCTTCTTCTTTTGTGATTCCATTAGTGTGTATTGGTGCTTCGACCTGGTGCAGGGAAAGTTGCAAGAGTGTTTTATTTTTTATCTATTTTTTTGGCCAGAGACGGCAGCGGGAGATGAAATCCTCCCATTAACACTTGTATTACCCCCAGAGGGACTACGAAAAGGATTTATTAAGGTGAACAAGTTACTTAATTCTGCTTTAAACAGTTGAGTTAACTGTCTTGATATTATTATAATATTTAACAAATATTGCAGTGAGCAGCTATGAATAAGGCAGGGTCAGATCGATACTCTGGGGTGAGCAGGTTGTTAGAGACGCTCTACTTCAAAGGCGTTTACCCACAGGTGAGAGTAGCTGTGATTAGAGGGGAGGAGCCGGGCCAAGCTCAACTCCTCCTTGTGGTCTTTATCTGGACTGCGGGCTGAGCTGAACCTTAGTTCGCTGACGAAGCCTTTTGGATGAGAGGCGAAACGTTCGAGACTTCCACTACAGAATACAGAAAATGACTCGAGTACCTTCATTGAAGATGGACAACTCCTGTACGACTGAGAGCTTACACAGACATTTTCCAAATATTGTAATTATTTTGTCATATTGTGCTGCCTAAACTCCTTGAAGGAGCAAATTCAAGATAAAGCAACACGTTGATTTTTCTAGTTCTGAAACTGAAAGCAATTTGTTTCTCAGCAGTCCATAAACTGACTGAATGAAACTCCTTTGTCCAAGTGTTCTTAAGACGTCTTCAGTTTAGACAAAGGGACTTGTCGTTGGGCACTCCTCCTCCTCCTTTTCTCCCTCACACCTTCATTAGACACGTTGTACTGCTGTCTTGTTCTCACCATTCACTTTCATCATCTGGTCGCTCCGCCGCACAGGCCGTCTCTCCTTTCAGACATGCTTGTAATTGGGTATCGGGTGAGTTAGCAGGTTAAAACCTCAGGATAGACTCGGCCTCCCGTCCATGTGTCAACAGCCATTGTTCCTTTCTTACATTTGTGCTATTAAAATGATTCGTCTTAATGGCAAAGTAGTAGATTTTTTTTTTTTCCTGTATCAAGTGCGTCTGATGTTTGTGCCAGGAAATAATGAATAGCTGGCCATTAGAAAAATCGTGTTGCTTGAGCTTGAAATAGATGTTCTAATGGATCATGTGAATAATGGAGTACATTGGTGTTGCATGGTGTTCAGGCTGTTATTTTTACAGATGGCCTTATTTAGTTTCCCTTTCGTGATTCAAAAACAACTCCGGAGCAGCCAGAAATTATCCATGTAAAAAAAAAAAAAAAACATCTTGGTGTGTATGGAGGTTTCAGGTAATTGAGGACTCTTCAAAACATTTTCTCAAAAGCAATTTAGTTTTCTCAGAATTTAAGGCTTGGAAATGTGTTCGAAAAGGGCACAGTGAACTTGATCTAGACGAGGGTCATACAATTGTGCATTTTATGAACCATGTGTAAAAGTGATATTTTATTAGATTTTTAGGAAATAAAGTTAAAGATTGCACAGTTTGTTTTTTGCATGATTTAGTATTAATTGCATATAATATAATTGCAATTAGAAAGCAGCTTCTATGTTAGTCTTTAACCCTTATCTGAAATGATGTGTATTATTTAAAATTGACTTTTTAGAGCTTTTTTTTTTTCTGCGTTACAAAAACATACCTGGACTTGTGTTTCGGGCCACTCGCGCATCTTTGAGTAAGCTCTGAGTCTTCTCTAGTAGCTATTCTTCTCGGGCACATGCTAAGCTTAATCCTGTCATTGCGGAGTAAAATCGCCATTGATTCTTTACAGCCACTCACGCCGAGCAGTATATTTTGATTTAATTTTTTCTCTTGATTGAAACGGCTGCACAGCGAAGGGGAGCCAGAGGAGGCACGGTGAGAATACTCCCTACTCCCTCTTTAATACAGTTTGCAATAAAACTGGGTAAGATGCAGATAGTGATGTGGGCAAGAGAGATATTTTATTTTTTTTGTACAAATTCGTTTGTGACTGTCTTGGCGATGAGTAGAGAGGCTGTAGTCACATGATTGCGTGTATGAACTATGAGGAGTATCTTTGAGTGTTTAGAAAAGCGCGATAATGGCCGCTGATGGCAGTAATGGCCGTTTACAGTTTTTCTCAGTTGACAGGACACTGTTCCTGACACGGCACACGTTTCCCTCAAGTGCTTGCTATTTTCTTTTATTAGGACCATTCATACAGCACTGCACTTTGATTTTAAAATGTGCACTATAGCTACAGTGCAAAACTCAACGTTGTTCAAGCTGTGCGTTTTACATGGAACTGCAATTTGAAGGACATTTTTGCTCTGAATGAATAAGGTGTTTTCAAAGGAGAAAAAAATGTGCCCCGTGCTCTGACAAAGAGTAGATTAGACCAATGTTTTTGAGAAATTGGTTGGTGCAGTCGGGTGAATTTTTTTGTTTTCAATGGATAAAAACTGTCATATTATAAACGTGTGGTGGTAGTAGTAACCCAGCAGTCGGTAATCAATGGAAATATTTGTATTTGTCGTCAGCTCAGTGTGTGTCTGGATATCACAAAGGCTTTTTAACATTTGGCAGTGTTTTTCAGTTGTTACCATCACCAACAGACATCACTTTACCCCACTTAACTCCACATTCAAGTCCAATACTTCACTAAATCGATTCAAAATGGCCGCACATTTGCACACACTCTCTCGCACCTGTCCTCTTGATTTAGCTGTCCCACTCTGTGCTCGTGTCTCTCGGCTCATAACGGATCATGCTTTCTCCCTTGCTTATTTGTACAAATTTTTGTTTGTGGTTTGTCTTGTTTTGCCGTCAGTCGCCCGCTCACAGGTGTACGGTGCTTTTTGCTCATTGACCGTGTTGTTTGCTTTGCTGCTTGTGGTCGGTGTTTGGTGTAGCTTCTCTGTATCACGCACACACGCACATTCATTTTGGCTAAAGGAGCAAAAAACAATGTCGGCTGCTGAAGTGTTGGTACCACATCGGCCCAGCTTGTTGATGTGAACAATTCATAAAAGTAAAATAAGTATGGGAATGTTCCTAACGATAAGGGCTGCACAATTTATCGCACTTGTATTGAAATCATCATTTGAATGGTTGCAACAATCGTCAAACCCCGGCAAGGCAAGTTTATTTGTAGAGCACAATTCATACACAAGGCAATTCAAAGTGCTTCACAGTCGCATACAATTATTTTCAGGCAACGAAGATAATTCCTATGAGAGTTTCTCGTGATGATCGCAACTGGCGTGATCGTCGCAAGAAACTGTTGAAATTGGTCTAAAAATGTAAGTTCTGTTCTTTATAAACCTAGAAGATAAACACGCATCATTTGAGCTTTTCACCCTTTGCGAGATTGACAACTCTTTAAGTTTTGTTGTACACTGCCTGACCAAAAAAAAACAAAAGTCGACACCTGGACTGTTATGATCTGGGGCCGGTGCAGTTGGTCAGGTCTAGGTTCATAAACACTATGTGCCCAAAGAATTGGATCAGCTGACGACCTGTACGCCTGAATGACCAGGTTATTCCATCAATGGATTACTTCTTCCTTGATGACAGGGGCATATTCCAATATGACAATGCCAGGATTCTTCTGGCTCACATTGTGAAAGAGCAGTTCAGGGAGCATGTGACGTCATTATCAAACATGGATTAGCCACCACAACGGATCGGGCTGTAATCAAAGCGAACGGTGGTCCAATGAAATATTGTTTGGAGGTCAGGCAGTGTATTTGTATCATTACTCTGATATGTCAACGGAATAGGGCTGCTTAATTTTGGAAAGTGTCTGAATGCTAAAGGGCCCATCTCACCAGCCTGGAGACTAGTTGGAGACTCCAGTTGCTGCTGGTCACAGAGACGTCTAAGGTGAGTCTCCAGATAGTCTCGGTGAAAATGAACAGGTTCGATTTCAGACTTGTGAAAATCTCTATGTGGTCTCCGCATGGTCTCCACCTCCGAGAGGTCCACGCGGTCTCAAGCATTTGTGTCTCGATTTCTATTTGTTGTCCTCAACTTGTCAGACGTTTCTGTGACATCCCTGCAATGTCTCAGAGACCTGGAGATCTCTTTGGTATCTGACAAGAGTCTCCATCATACGACTCTTTGAGATATTGCAGGGACGTCACAGAAACGTCTCACAGGTTGAGGACAACAGAATAGTGTTCGCAACATTGCCACAGCTACTTGAGACGGTGTAGACCTCTCTGAGACTATGCCGTCTCCGCTGAACCTGTGCCTTTTCACTGAGACTACCTGGAGACTCGCCCTATTGCAAGGGGACGTATCGGAGACATCTGCATGACTAGCGACTTGTCTCCATCTAGTCTCTAGGCCGGTGAGAGAGGCCCTTTGTATGTGCGCAGTCAGTCAGACTTTCCAACAACGTCTCTGCAACACTCTGCGGTGAGATAAGCCCTGAAGTGTTGCAATTGAGATTAGAATTACGTTTTGAAATTAAACTTTCAGTTCACAGTGCACATTATATGTCCAGGAGCATTAACATGTCAGTGAACTGCTTACATTTCTGAGCATGTTTGTAGAGGTCTAAACTACAGGATAGGCAGGTTTTAAATCGCTCGTTGTAATCATTCAAATTTTGATTTAAATTGTCCAGCCATACAAGTCAATTATCAATGTTGCATCTTAGCACATTGTGGGACATCAACAAGTAAAAGCAGCAGAAACCAATTTGGTACCTACAGCAGCGGCGAGCTTGTGCACAGAAATGTACATTCACACCTCTGCGCGACTACTACTCTCTCTCCGCCGCCTTGGAAGGACACTCCATTTGCTGTTTGCACTGGTGCTTGCTTTGCAGTTATTTTCCCCCCCCTCCTTTTTCTTGTGTTTGTGTAATCATGACCTCTCGCTGTTTTAATTTCAGATTTGCATATCCACTTCCACTCCTTCCTCATTTGCATACAGCAAGAATGGCGAGCGGGCATCCCACAGACAAATTCAGTTTCATGTACCAACCAGACACGCACAAGAGGTACGGGGCACGCATGCACACACACACATACACGCACAGTCACGAAATCACAAAATCACCTATGATCACGCCCATGTTTTCACACGCCAGGTGAGTCTATCTATATTGTGCTTCCTGCTATGTTGAGGTCACCTGTTGCATCTTGCTTCATGTTGGCTGGATGTTGTATTTGGATTTTTGGGGGATATGGAATGCGCCTAAGCAGTGTTATCAGATTAAATTAAGGTGTCCCTCTTTCTCCCCCTCTCTCTCTCCCCCCTCTGAACCTCTGCGCCTCTCTCTCTCAGTAAGAACAGGTTATCTTCAGCCATGAATCCAGTCTACAGCCCCGTGCAGCCGTCTCCATACGGAAACCCCAAGAACATGGCCTTCACAGGTAAAACGTTAAGACCTCTACTCCCTACTGCGGTGGGTTCAGTTTATGTTCCTCCCCCTACATGTTCCAGCAATGTCCTAATGTGTATAATGAGCCCAGACCTATTCATAACTGCCTCTAAACTCCTGCACTGTCACTCAAAAAGGTGTTAATTCGAGTCTGAATTGCCGTCATGCACGAGCTTAAAGGGATATTTCAGGATTTTTGACATGGGGCCTCATTTCCTAGTTATCCAGAGTGTTGTTGATGTCTGATATTTTTTTCTTAGTTTCATGCCGTTCTTATATTTGAAGAGTCTAGTGGCGCTAGGCTAATGCATTTCTATGGTATCAGTTAGCCTGCATTAAAAACAGTCTGACCCACTCCACAGTGCACCTGAGGCAAATCACTTATAACGCCAGACTAACAATATAAATGTCTGTGTCGATAGAATAATTTTTGAAATATAACTGACCTTGTATCACAGGAATTACCGCATTGTGAATTTGTGAGGGACTATTTTCTCGCAGATCACTCCGCGGCTGCGTTAGCTTACAGCCACGAAGCTGATGCTGCTCAAATATAAGTTATTTTAAATGCAAAATGGTTATAATTATTCTATCAACAGACATTTATATCGTTAGTCTGGCGTTATAAGTGATTTACCTCAGGTGCACTGTGGAGTGGGTCAGACTGTTTTTAATGCAGGGTTGCTGATGCCATAGAAATGCGTTAGCCTAGCATTAGCCTAGCGCAACTAGACTCTTCAAATATAAGAACTGCATGAATTTAAGAAAAAATATCTCCAGACATCAACAACACTCTGGATAACTAGGAAATGAGGCCCAATGTCAAAAATCCTGAAATATCCCTTTAATAAAGAGACAGCAGTTGCGCATAAGACCTGAGGTGGCAGTAGTGACTGTAAAAATGACCAACTTGCATCTAGTCCCTTTAATTATTTTTTTTGGGGGGATGCACTGCTAAACAATAATACATTTAAAGCAGAAAGGAGATCTATGCTACAACTAGGCCTGTCACAATAATAACCATTATCCGCTTATCGTTCAATAAGTCCCACACAATCGATGTGTTTTTGGGCTACATTTAGTTGCATTTTCCTCCTGGATTTATTTTATTTTGGTAATACTTTTACCAAAGTAAAAGGTGTTGTGTTTCTTGTTTATTGCTTCTCCATTTACAGAAGAGACTATGTTGGCCCCCATTTTCTTTGCTTTAGTCTGAAAAGATACAGAATAAAAGCTTTGGTCACTTTATTGGATTATGAACATATTACAAGATTAAAGATTACAAGATTAAACAAAGGAAATATACGTAATAATTTTCTCCCAGAATAGTATTAAGTATATTGTTGCCTGTGCCACAGCAGTCTCTTCAGACGACTGTGGGAAATGTGTGTAAGCTCTTAATCGTACAGAAGTTGTCCATCCTTGATGAAAGTTCTTCAGTCATCATCTGTACTCTGCAGTTAACGTTTAGGACTGGATGAGAAGCGAAACGACCTACACTTCAACTGCAGAGAACAGATGATATCTCGAGGACCTTTGTCTCGTATTGGATTTTATTGCATAATACAGCCCCGAAGCTGGGGTTGGGGCACCTTGGGGTTTGCAGGACGCTGATGTGGGGGCCGTTAGATTTCAAGACAGTATTTTTTAGTAACATTAATTATTCACCTTGTGTGTATATATATATATTTTATTTTTATTTCAAATGGTATATTGTCTTGACGGCACGGTAGCACAGCGGTTAGCGCTCGTGCTTCACAGCTAGAAGGTCCCTGGTTCGATTCCCACCTGGACGGGGCCTTTCTGTGTGGAGTTTGCATGTTCTCCCCGTGTCTGCGTAGGTTTCCTCCGGGTACTCCGGTTTCCTCTACCACTAAAAACATGTACAATAGGCCAGGATGAAAGAGTGTGTTTGAGAGTGCGCATGGGGGACGACTGATGCAAATTAGCCCAAGGCTACAATCCGGTGTGGCTTGTTTACATGCATGAGACCCATGTATGTTCATTAACATACACTGTCCCGGCCAAATAAATCGAAATCGAAACAAAGCCAGATACAAAATATTGTATCAAAACAAACTTTTTTAAATGTTTTGCTGAAATGCGCATTACATTTTACAGTGGGGGATCCCAAGTTGTTGTTCTGGTTATTTTGGGATTGCAGCCCAAACGGTTTGGGAATCCCTGGCATAATAAATGTATTACACAGATGTGTCCTGTTCTCTGCATAGAACAAGTCCATAAACATCACCAAATGTCTGAGCAGTGTCGTCTATTTGTTTCAAATAATAATGAGATTGACCCGTGTAGAGCGTGTTATCTAAAAATACAGCAGCCTGCAGTTTTCTGTTGATTCACCAATTAAGCTTATTCGCCTGATTTACAAAAACAGTTCATCAAAAGTATATAATTGGCAAAGTCCACTTTTAAGAGCCACTGGTCTAGAGCAAAGTAAAGACACCAATCAATTAGTCTTTCACTTTTATAATGCACAATTAATACACAGCAACCGGAAATCTATCTACTGTAGCTCTGGCTTACGACAGAGTGATTGCCATTTATAGCCGACAGCGGTGCCGCACTCACACCTTCAAGCACTGCCTGCAGGTTTTGCTTCCAGCTCCGCTTTGTTTGACCGCTGTGTAATTGATGACGCACGAGCCTTATGCTGTGTGCGTACATGCCCGCCGTCCACACGTGTCCAACGCTAATGCCTCGGTGTGTATACCCCCTCCCGCAGCATACTGGCAGGTGTGTCTCGTCTGCCGAGGCTGTGTATGGAACATGCATGCGGCCAACTGTGTTATTGATGCAGACATCTTTGATAATGGGCGCCATCTGTGCACAAGCGGACCAAGTGCCAGTGTATACGTCTGTGTGTATGTGCGGCTGTGCGTTCTGGTGGCTTTTCACTTGATCATTAACGCTTGCTTTATGTTGTTTGTTCCCCGCAGGCTACCCTGGAGGTTACCCAGCTACAGCCCCAACCTATACGCCAAATATCTATCAAACAGGAAGTCCCGGGTACCCACCAGGTGAGACGCACGAAGACATTTCGTTGCCTAGAGATCCATGATTTATATTTAGTTCATGAGGTGTTGTTTTTCTTTTCTTTCATGAAACAAACCCTGGCCGGTAATGTGCAAGGCGGACAGTTGGTTTATTAGATATCATGAGAGATGTACCTCCTTTTTATAGAGCTCACGATTGTGTTGAAGTTTTCTGGGAAAGGCGTCTCATTCCATAATAAACTAAAGGATTCGAGAGCCTAAAATGTAAAAAGTAGAATTATCTTTCACATAAAAGCATTTTGTAAGATTGCAAGTACCTGTGTTTTTAGCTTATGCCAGTCTGTGGACAACGTGTGCTAGTTCCCTGCAAAATAACATGTACACTGTATTAACATTTAAATTATAACATTCAAACTCTTTTCAGCAAAGGTTTAATGACTCATTTATGTAAATACCGCACTTGTTTCAATGCGTTTTGGTTTTATTATGCAGAATGGGCAATTAGCTCTATGTGAAGAAAATTGACTTGTAAATCTAGGTTATTTTGAGCGTGTTAATGTTAATTCGTTTTTCAGGGAAGCTGTAAGCATTAAAGCAGTATTCTGTTAAAAGGACCTATGCAAAATCAACTTTTAGTTTTTAACCTTGTCCGAATGTTACATCTTACTCTTAAAGGCACACCGTATAACATTTCACCATAGACATATTATTAATAGACCGTCATTACTCACTCCTCCCCGTTTACCACAATGACCACGTTCGAGGGGGAAATCATGGCGGATTTACAGGCTCCTCCTCCCCAGCTCTGACGAAGCATGTTCCTAATAAGGGCATAAGGGCGGGAGCTTCACTGTAGACTCGGCCCTTGCGTGACGTGTAGCTCGCGCAGCTCCAATGCTAACAGTCCGACCCCCGTTAAGTAGGAGATTCCTAAAATTTATGCTACCATAACCAGCCCGGTGCCCCAGATTGTTTTTAACCCAGCGTAATCACAGGAGGAATATCTAGCTCTAGCCACTTCTAAAACATTAGGCACCGGGCATTAAAGTTGTTTTTAACGCGTCTAAAGTCCAATGCATTCCAATGGGGGAATAGCGGCCATATGGAGGTACTACAGCAATAGCGGCCTCCAGTGTCGTAGTCACAAAGCAGAGCAGTCAGCGGCCATTGCATTTCACCCATTAGATAGAATAAAATACAAGCATTTAGTTTATTAACAATATTGTTATCTACTGAGAAAAATCCTAATAAATGAACAAATGTACGTGTTTTTGCTGTGAGCGGCTCAACTCTCCTAAGACTTGTAACATTACTGGGAGTGGGGGACGTCTCCAGCTCGACTCCATGGAGATTATGACTAAAAGCCAAAAGGTTGGGTCCTCATCCAAATCCATTCATAAATTACCCACTTGGCAAAAATAGCATTTTCTGTTTCTATCTGGTCATAAGGACTATTGCTGGCAACAGAATCCAAAATGTTACTCGCTGTGCCTTTTTTAATTCACACATTTTAAAGTTAAACCCGTTTTAAATTGACCATTTGTTTCCTAATTAGAAGTGCCCCTTGAACCATCACTAGTTAATATGTCGCCATTGTATGTGTTACCATGGCCATCAGCAAAGCATTTGTATAATCATTAAACTTTTACTTTGAGATCACAGTTCATGCTAATGTGTCATCTCCATACACACACACACACGCACACTACCGTCAGTTTGAAAATATAAAAACACAATGCTGAAATGCCCCAAAGCCAGTTTATAAGCCACATTAATGCATGATATTTCCACTTTTAGGGCATGAATGACGAGGGAATGGGACTGCAGCCAGTAACAGCTGTCAGCAGCAGATAGTTGCTCTGCTGGGGTCCGTAGTCTGATCTCATAACAGATGGGGGGGGGGGGGGGGGGACTGTGGACTTCCTCAGATGGGCTCTGTCTGTCAAGTGGTGCAAAATGAATGAAAGCGCCCAGTCCAAAACCTTCATCTTGATTATGTGTTATTGTGGACAAAGAGGCACGCTTGTACACTGTACGTTACCATAGCGCTGTAAGACTGTATCCTTCAACATGGGGTTTTGTGAGAGCCAGTTACTTGAGGTCATGAAATATTAAACCGTTGTATTTTTCCACCAAGATTATTCCCGAATTTATGGTGCAGCAGATATTTTATTTTTACATTTCCATCAAAGCCCTTTTGAAGACGCGCTTCTTTGTCCCCTCCCCCTCATTTCTGATGTTTTGTGAGTCTGTTAGGATACTAGGTGTGCTGTGAGCTGCCAGACGTCTCTTAAGCTTTATTCCCACAAGGACTACATTTCTAAATAAGATAGAAAATATACAATTATTTTAAAAAGATATGAAAAATGATTTTAATTACCATTTCTCAATACTTGTCCAACGGGTCTGATCTGAAACGGTGGCCAATGTCATTATTTCTCAAGACCAAACTGAATAGGCAGACTGTTTTCTATCAGCAGGGCTTTTGTAATTGTCACACGCCATTGTCCCCTAATGCCCCGCACGCATGTTGGGGCAAAAGAATGTGTGTGTGTGAGAGTATGTGCACTCTTTTGGTTGCACACAGCACCGCTCCAGCATCTCTTTGTTCCCTTGTCCTTGTGTGAGAGAAAGCCTTTCATAAGCCAGCACCAGCAGCCCTAGCTAGCATGTTTGACCTTCAGGCTCCTCCAAGTGGTCGCGAGGCGGTACTGCACCCATGAGAGCTGAACTCCATCAGCAGCGATAGGTTTTATTACGCCAGGGTTCATCAAGTACCTCATCACCACTCCTGTGTGTGTGTGTGTAATGTGTATATATTAATACATTTATGAGCTTTGTTTCTCTTGGCACAATCTCCTTGTATTAAACATTACCGATCTTTTGTGTTTGTTGTGAGTTTTCCACTGAAGGTCACTGTTTAGTCGGTGGTCTAGTATTAACCACTGTACATACAGTATAAGACTCCTGAGAATGGTGTCACCAGGGCTCCATCTAGTGGGTAACAGAGGAATAAGAGGCTAATAAACAAAGCTGTAGTGTCCATTTTAATAGTAATGTAGCCTAGACCCCCATACTGTGGGGGAGGCTGCTATGCATTTACAACACATTCTTCCAGCAGCTGCGTTGTGGGTTCGAGTCTCGGCCCCAGGTCAATTTGCTGAATGTCTCTCCCCGCTTAAAGGAATAGACCACCTTTTGTGCATACTGAGATGTGTTCTTACCTGAGCTTGGACAAGTTGATGCGTAACTGTCTGGTCTTTACGCATGTGCTCAGTCACGCAAAAAGACCAAAGATGATGTTAGCATTTAGCCCCTCCTCTCCTCTATGGACCCAAACGAGGGTCCACGTTTTCCCTATTTAAATACGGTTACGTGAGTAGTTACACGATCCAAGTATAGTTACACAAAATTAAACATGTAGGCTACTAGAATATACACTTAGAAGTAAAATCAATTCATTTTACAATTAAAGTAAAAGTGAAGATTTTAATGTATTTGTTTTAAAATACTTTTAGTTGTCATTTGCAAAGCTAAATAAAACCATTTTAAGCCAGGATTTAGTTTTGTCATTAATGTTTTTCCTCTTTTCTTTTTCTTTTCTTCAGGATACACTACAGCAGGCAATCCATACAAAGTACCCCCAACCCAGACGAATGGAGCACCCCCTCCTTATACCCCACACCTACCCCCTACCCCACAGCCATGTACCCAATCCGCAGTGCCTACCCTCAGCAGAACCTTTACGCACAGGTACTGACTCCCTTATCACACTGTTCAATACGGTTCGAGTGTTTCTACCGAATGTAGCGTTACCCGACCATTCATGACATGAATGGTCGGGTAACATGACATTTAAATGGAAAGCGTTTAATTTTATTTGATTCCGACAGGCATTAAATCCCAATGTCTGTCATAATAGCGACATGTCTGGACTGTTTTACTTCTTAAATTCATAGGAAATACGAGAAACATGGTCCCAAACTGTAAATTTTACACAGCTTTGTTCTCAAGTTGTGTCTTGTGTCCAATTTCTTTAGAGATCTAGATTTCCTCACTTACTACATTTCACATGCTGCTACCTGCATAAACCCTTTGAGAGCCTTCACAGACCTATAGTGATTGGTAACCCTTTTGGAATGTGGAGCCAATACCAAGTTATTTAGGCTTCTCTGAAATGTTGAAGGAATGATGGGGCTTGAATGATCTTAATCTACTCCACTTAAAAAGCTGAAGAAGAGCTACTAAGAGCTCCCTGGTTTAGAGCCACAGCACTACAAACATTGTACCTGTCTATGCCATGGTATGACTCTGGGTAATGCAGTGTAGGGAATGCAACAAATATGTGATTTAAATATGGGTAAAAGATTTGTGTGGTTGGGGAAAACTTAAATAATGTTACTCCTCAAATGCTTTTGAATGGTACGTGCCATAGACATGATAGAGTAGATTCCTTCTGCTCACTCCTCCCCATTTACGTTAATGACTGTGTTCGAGAGGGAATCCATGCTGGATTTACAGACTCCTACCCAGCTCTGACCGAGCATGTTCCTATAAGGGCGGGATCGTCACTGTAGACTCGGCCCTCACGGGGAGTGTAGTTCAGTCGTAACAGCCAAACGGCCTGTCAAAGTCAGGCCCTCATTTATACACAAGAATTCAAAAATGTACCTTACGTCAAACCCGCCTGGTTTCATTCATTGAACCTAACCCAGCGTTTTCACAGGAGCAAAATAGTAGTAGTAGTTTATTCAGTCATTCTATTCCTACAAACATTTCCATTATTTCGTGTACAGAACGACCGAAAGGGTTTAGGCTGAAGTTAGCACTTATTATATAGCAGACCGCAGTAGAAAGTTCAACATTATTGGAAACCACCAGGCTTTACATTTGTTTAAAACGTGTGTAAAGAACAATACTTTCTAGTGCAAAACTAGCTTTTTCTGCCGCCACTAGATGGAGGCACTGCAGCAATGGCGGACAATGGTACGCGCCCCTAATTTCATGATGAGTATCATCCGCCTGTAACATGTGAATATTATTTGTTCCTGGAGTGAACTTTACTGTTGTTGTTTGTGTGCGACAGGGAGCGTATTACACTCAGCCGGTGTACGCTGCGCAGCCTCACGTCATTCATCACACTACCGTGGTGCAGCCCAACAGCATCCCCTCCACAGCCCTGTACCCCGCCCCGGTCCCTGTTACCGCCCCCGCAACAACGGCATGGCTGCTATGGGGATGGTCGCCGGGACAACCATGGCCATGAGCGCAGGTACAGAAATATCTTTCATGAATGTGGTTATAGACTGTAAGTAAACATGTTGTGGATATGTGGAGGGTATTAATGAAGCCCAATTCTGTGTCCAAATCTGTAGGGACTCTCCTAACGACACCCCAGCATGCTCAGATCGGAGCGCACCCTGTTACTGTGCCAACCTACAGGCCCCAGGGGACACCTGGCTACAGCTATGTACCGCCTCACTGGTAGAACCCACCGTCATGTGAGTACACCCCATAGACTGTAAAAAAGAGGTACACCCACACGGTTAGCGGCCCAGTTTCTGCTGGGCATTAAAAAGCATTCAAACTTATTAGATGAACTGTGCCAAAATGAATTTCATAAAGTTCTAAATTCCATTTCAAAAGGAACTGAATTTCTTTAAAATTATTACTTTTACCTAATCTGTATATTTGAAGTAATTGATTCCAAAATGCATTAAATTAGGTGTTTTGCTAAGGTTTTTGTCAAATTTCTCTTTGCTTTTCATTCTCTGGATTGCCGAGTTTGTAACACACGTTATTGCTTTGTCACTTGCAGACATGTTTAGTACTTCAAAATATAATATCACTCAAGTAGAGGTAAAAAGTATGATTATGCGATGAAGTACATCCCCTTCAAATTGTCTCTAAACTACAGTTGTACATTTTCTTTATACTCTTGGTTGGTGCTTGTGTGAAGCCAGTCATTGCAACTGTGTTTACTCCTTTCAAATCATAATGGCAACAGAAAGTATCCATCAGGGTATGTGAACTTATGAGCGCGTCTGTACATGAGTAAATGTAACTTGGTACTCCTCTCCTCCTGAGCTGCGTAAACCTCACCCTGTGAGACCTCCCCGGACGCCCCGCTCTTCCTCGTCTTCTCCTGTGACTAAACAAACGGCCGGCGAGTCTTAAATCACTCACCAGTGTGTACTTTGCCTCTCGCTTTCCCACCAGATCTGGAGTCCACCATTGTATGCAACTGCTCAACTCTTCGGCGGGGGCTCCCGGCGGACACCACGGGAACTCTGCACCTGTCTGTCGGCAAGAACAAAACTAAAGTGCAACAGCCACTTTACTACTACTATTATTATTGTTATTACGCGACATTCTCTTAAAAGCGTTTTACAAAAGCTGCTTTTTTATTTTTTTTTATTATTTTCTCAGTTCATTTGCCAACCAGTCATTAATTTGTATGGCTATTTATATATATATATTTTTTTGGCTGTGTCCATCATTGGAAACTCCAGAGGGAAACTTGACCAATCACATGTGTCGGCTGCACCGTGTCTGTGTTGTGTTGTGTGTGTGTGTGACCCTGCCTGCACCTAAGTTTGGTGGGGAATTAGCGGGCACTTAAATATCATCATCATCTCCTGTCATACAACTCTTGTCTTTTTCTTTTCTTTTTTTTTTAAGTACAAGCCAACCATTTTTAACAAATTACTTTGGCGCCGTTTATTATTATTATTTTTTTACGTTTTTTTTATTTTATATATGGTCAACATTTCTGTAAACTTGCATTGTTCTTTCATTAATGTCTTCCAACATGTTGCTGTCTCTTTGGACAGTACTCACTTGTTCTTGACCTGAAATCCAGGTTGTACTTTACCACACAGTAATGATGGTAATAGGATGACATGTGTTATGATGGCATGATAGCGCGGTATCTACACATAATGCACTTAAAAGCCCTGTTTACATATTACTATTGAGGAACTACTAACAATGTTTCATGGTTTATCGACACTATACCGGGCTAAGGTTTGGTTTAGTCACATATTACCCTGAATTAAAATGGATGTGTTTCATGTTTGATTAGAATTATTACATGGACTGAAACGAACATTTTAGTCATGATCTAAATGCACAGGTAAAGATTCCTAAAGCTGACATTAAGTAAAACATTTGTAGAAGTGCAGAGGCGCATCAAACGCGTGGTGGAGATTGTAATTCAACCTTCGTTTACCAGTCAACACCAACACTGATGGCCTTTAAGGTTAGACACATTTTATTATGTCTGTAACTTGAGCACCAAATGTCCAGACATACTTTGTGTCCTAGTGTTTAGTTGACTTACCTTAAATTCACAGTGCTGCCCTCTACTGTCCTGGAAGAATTCCTGTCCACCATTGACCCAAAACAAATTGTCTTGTCATCAATGCAATACTTTTTGGACACTATACTCATTGCGATTTCCTGCAGGGCGACGTATTGTCTCATCAATAATTGCCATGTTATTACACCTTTAGGTACCATGCCTTTGCCATTCTATTACTGTGCAGTAAAGTGCGGTCAAAACCCTTTTGTAAGTGCCATGTCACAGTGACCAAGCATTTACACAGCCGTTTTTGGGTCTTGTATGCATCGTGTGAACATCTAAATATTTTATGCCTCACATACTATGCAGTTTGAGTATGTTGTCAAAACCATAATCTAGCTAGAGAATGTGGGGTTTTATGATCGTGGTTAGCGTAGGTCATTACAATAGCAAATAACTCTAATAAACTACTTAAGGATATATAGGTGGATGTGCTCACTTCAGAATGCAGACACAATCGCTTAGTGGCACTTACTTACTGTACAATGCTATTAGTTCTGGTTGTGGACTGATGCATTCACACACAGCATAGTCTAGCGACACTTGTGCTAGACAGAGCCAGCAGCAGCGAGCAGGAGTTTAAAGGGAACGGCGCTTAGATGAAGAGGCGATGAACAGACTGAAGGGTAAAGGGAGGAGATGGCATTTACTACATCGAAGTGCACACGAGACTGCACAGACGCTGTTTGCACTATAACATTGTACCTAATGGCGACGGCGACATCTCCTCGTTCTGTTGTCAACTTGAGGACTTGTAAGCAAAGATGGTTAAACGTACGAGTGGAAAGACTTTTAAATTGTTTGTAAAATGAGACACAATAAAAGATGATCAATATTTGTCAACCAGTGCAGCAAAATATAAGATCAAATGTAGAATTTCAAATATCGCAGGCTGTACTATTAGGTAAAAAGAGGGTTGCGTTTCAGACCACATGCCCTTCATCCCTCTGGAGGATGAGCACCTCCTTTTACATATTTTACTGTCGTTTCATTTTGGATCCACCACACAACTTGACCTACTTTTGGATGTGCGTGTCTATTTCTATTTAGCCAATTGTACTTGTAGGTAAACCTTGCAAGTGCATGGTTTGTTCTAAATTTGGGATTCCTAAAGAAAGTGCCCATTTTGTCACTGTGTAAAGTTGCTAATCTTTCAATATCTAACTTGACTCATGGGCAAAGTCGCAATTGTTTTACCTTGAACAGTAGGAAGTACTGTGTTCAAACGCTTCCTGTGATTGGATAAGAAATGCAGCGCTGATACGACTTCTGCGGGCAGCAAGTTCACACAATCATAATGCCTTCACTCTACAGAAACTTGAGAGAGAAGTAGAGCTGAAACGATCTTTGCTTGTTCGTCCTCATCTCGGTCTTGTGTTCAAAGTTAGCGAGGCTTGTGGCGGTGCTAGGACTGATCAAAAAAAAAAGTTAGAGTACAGAAGGCTATTTACAAAAGCAGTGCGTATACTGCACGGGTATGTAGTAACAGTCGCAATAAAATATGAGGGAACGCCTCCTACTGTTATCAACAACAGTAATTATTTTAGCAACATTTTAATTGATTTTGAAATTATCAATGTAATCTCTTTAATATGGATTACAGGCTTTGTATGCAGCCAGGTAATTATTAGAGCTATGAGGAGTTGAACATATCAGAAATTTGGGTTTTGGATAACTGTGGAATTATTGCACATTTTAAGACGAAAACGCAAAAAAAAAAACACCTTATGAACTATCATTTAATGCTAAGTAACCGGTACCGTGGCTTTGTAGTGCAAGGGGAGAGAATAAGCAAGTTATATTGTAATTACAGATTAAAAAAATGTGGTTTGAGATGATCTTCATATATTTGTACACACTATTAGTCTTGGAAAATAACATTGCAATAGGCCGCTGAATGAAAGCCAGCTGTACTTGATTTGCTTATATATTCCCACAGAATACCCTTATTTTTACAATCGCAAGCATCATAGGCTTAATTTAAACTAACTTCGTCTGGCTAGGGCTGCGCAATAGATGGTAACAGTGTCGCAATAACAGTGCTGCAATATTTCACAATTTTTCATCAAAATTTGTCAAAGAAAAGAGTTAAAAATGCTCAGTCCGGCTAAACTTGAGCGTACTTTTAAGTTCCCCATTCATTTTTGTTCACGCCGTTTGCAAATGTGTATATTGCGATAACTTGGGCGATCTACTATTGCGCAGCCCTACTTCTGGCAGTATTTCCAAGTTCTTCTTTTTCCCCCTCTGATTTAGGTGTCTCACTTATAGCATTTTAAGTGAAAAAAATAAATGCAGTATACGGCAAAGTGGTACCGTAATGTAATTCTAGCTACGCATGGTCGCATTAGTGTGGCAGCTCCTGTTTGTGCTTGCCTTTTTGTTTTACCTCTGTTTTGAATCTTATTGCGCATAATGTTTTTCCCTTAATACCGAGGGAGTTACCACAAGGTCTGTGAGGGGAAAATATAGACGTTGTGTTGTCCGATATATGCCAGCTGAAGACTAGGCTACATTCATCTTGGGTTACGGGATGTGGACTAGTCTTTAAAGGTTGTAGGACTTGGACCAGCATCTTTTTTTGCAGCCAAAACCTTAACACATGTTACTCATTGGTTTTATGCTCAGTCAGTCAGTCAAGTTGGCCTCACCTTCAATTGTACTAATAGAGGAAGGTCTAACTTGGTCCAGGTGCTTGTCTACCGGGTGGCCAGGGGGAGCACAAGCCCCTTCTGGATTCTGTTGAGCTGAAGGGGAATATTTGGGGGTCAATATCGGTAATCTACAATAACATATCACCAAACTATAACACATTTGTGAAAGCTAAACTCTAGTTAAATCCTCAATTCAAATTCAGCTTTGAGAGTCGGCATTTCATCCAAGTTTCACTTTTTTGGAGCTTCGAACCATTTTAAGCATCGTTTCTTTGTGGAAAACGTACAAACGTTTGAGTAATCCTGTTTAATCTGGTTGGTTGTTTTCACTGGGTAATACAGAGAACAATGGAAGTATCTTTTGCTTTGTTTGGGCCCAATATCCATCATTGACACTTGTGCATGATAACCTCAAAGACTAGGGCTGGTCCTCATCTCGCCCTCGAGAAGGTAAATGCCAGCCCAGTGAAAATAATAATAATAAAAAAGAAAACGCATTGACTTTGCAGACCTTGTGGTTGTAAATGAATGATTGAAACAAAAATGGGCGACGCCATCACCTGCTGTCCATTACGTTCACGTGCTTTAACGACCGCTCTTAACCCTCTTTGCCTTTCGTTCGGTGCCATATTTCTTTACAAACTGCTGTTCAGTACGTATTGGTTTCTTCTGGTGAGTCCTTGTTGCGTCTTGCTTCTCGTGATTCTGTGTTCTCCTGTTGCTTGTCCTCTTTCACATATTGTTAAAAGGTATTTTTGCCTGTCTTACTTTTGTATCCTCGGTGTCTTCTCGTATCCTCTCTTCACTTCTGTGCCACAGCTCCCTCTAGAGGCCAATTTTGAGTGTGCAGAAATAACCATAGCATCAAAAACACTAGTGCCACAGAATTTTGCCAATTGGTGTCCGTTGTTGCTGATTATCTAAAAGTGTTAATCTTCACTAAACCTAGTATAACGCACTCGATGTTGTGCAGTTTGCTTTGTAAATTTCATGGACTGAAACCAAAAAAAAAAAAAGGGGCCAACAGTCTTGCGGCTACAGCCAGAATTACAATTTGAGCACTGAAAAGTAAAAAAAGAACCAGACATTGTTCTATTGGTTACTGAAATACATGTGTGGACCAATGCCTCACATCTGACATATAGTGGGGACTTTTTTTTTTTTTTTCTTTAAACATTTCTTACCTCCTTAGTGATTCAAATTTGCACTTAAAATTTTAATTAAACTGGGACGGGAATTCTCATGTGCTTAAGAAAACAATGTCTTAATCACTGTCTTTTTGCTTTCTCTATCACTCTGCACTCTTTGACATTGTGAAGTGTTGAAAGGTGGCTTTGAAGTGGCAATTTAGTACATTATTATTATCATTATTATATTGTATGCCTTCATTTCGATAGTCCAAAGGTGGGCTGAACCGTAACACCTCTTATCTCTCCTCTCATTTAGAGTCTTAATCCTTTCCACGCGCGCAGATGAAAAACACTGCTGTCCCGAATCCTAGCGGTGGCTTAAACCTGTCTTTGATGCTCTCCCCGCAGCTTTCTGATTTGTTTGATTTGACACTAAATGTGATGCAAAAAGTGGAAAATTCCTTGTCTTCCGAGAAAGAGAAAAAAAAAAGAGAAAAGAAAACTATACTTGCATCCTCAAATAGGAGCGGGTTTTTAGAAACACCCCATCTTTGGAAGTTTTCGTTTGGTAACCCAGTTTGCACATGCTATGGTATTCCTGTTACCGTACGGTTGTGTCGAAACTGAAGCCCAACGCGTGTTTAACGTTGAGAGAAGTGAACTGTATGTTAGCTGTTAGGTCCGGAGTGAAAGGACCTGCGTCAGGCTTGTGATATGAAGTGTAAATCTGTTTTGTTTTTTTGTTAAGGTTTTATTTTGTTTTTTGTTTTGTTTTTTTGTTTTTTTTAAAGATCATTTAGTGATCTTAGTACTATAACTAAGCCAAGTTTGTAATTGTATATTTACTGTAAAATGTAGATCATTGAATAACTATTAAAATTTTCCTATAAAAGGAAACCGTCTCATCGCAGTTGTTTGTACCTTTTTTACTCGTCTTTTGTTTCTCTTACAGCAGTGGGGCTCGGGACCCTCCAGTGGGAATCCCAAGATGATTTCAAGATACAAATGAGATAAAGATATCAATACGATATTCAGTCAAACTCTTAAGTGCATTAGACAGGTTTTAATCGTTTTTGTAATTATGACTAAGACGGATAACATCTGTAGTAAGTAATAATCGGCTTTGTTTAGTAAAGCAGCCATTTAATTTGATAAAGAGAAGTTGGGAAGAAATGTTTTAAGTTGACATCGAGGGAAAGTTTCATAGAATTCTGACTCAATTTGAAATTGTTTGCCTCTGTCTGTCACTTCCTGTCAGTGTGTCCAAAAAGGAAGTGAAACAATAAACGAAATATGTAAAACTAAAAAAAAAAACCTTAGAGGGACTATACAGAGTTTAAAAATGTTAAAACAAAGTATTTTCCTCCCCTTACATGTTCCAGCAATGTCCTAATGTGTAGAATGCGCCCAGACCTGTTCACCACAACTGCCTCTAAAATCCTGCACTGTCACTCAAAAAGGTGTTACTTCGGGTCCGAAGTGCCGTCATGCACGAGCTTAAAGGGATACTTCGGGATTTTTGACATAGGGCCTCATTTCCTGGTTATCCAGAGTGTTGTTGATGTCTGGAGATATTTTTTTCTTAAATTCATGCAGTTCTTATATTTGAAGAGTCTAGTTGCGCTAAGCTAGAGCAAGGCTAAAGCATTTCTATGGTAACCACTAGCCTGCATTAAAAAAACAGTCTGACCCACTCCACAGTGCACCTGAGGTAAATCACTTACAACGCCAGACTAACGATATAAATGTCTGTTAATAGAATATTTTTTGAAATATAACTGACCTTGTATCACATGAATTACTGCATTTTGAGGGACTATTTTCTCGCAGATCACTCCGCCGATGCGTTAGCTTACAGCCACGAAGCTGATGCTGCTCAAATATAAGTTATTTTAAATGCAAAATGGTTAAAATTATTCTATCGACACAGACATTTATATCGTTAGTCTGGCGTTATATATGATTTACCTCAGGTGCACTGTGGAGTGCGCCTGACTGTTTTTTAATGCAGGCTAGTGGTTACCATAGAAATGCTTTAGCCTTGCTCTAGCCTAGCGCAACTAGACTCTTCAAATATAAGAACTGCATGAATTTAAGAAAAAAATATCTCCAGACATCAACACTCTGGATAACTAGGAAATGAGGCCCTATGTCAAAAATCCCGAAGTATCCCTTTAATATAGAAACTGCAGTTATGCCTAAGACCTGAGGTGGCAGTAGTAAGCATAAAATGACCAACTTGCATCTAGTCTCTTTTTAACCAAGCACATTTTCTACAGTTCAACTTTACCCAAATCTTAAAGCTTCTTGGAAAACAAAGCGTCAAAATAGCTACAAAAACTAAATGTAAATGAGGAATGAAACGCAACAAAACGGATGGAAAAGTGATGAAAAAGCAAAAACATTCCAAAAAAGCAACAATAATGGAGCAAGACGGGTGATGTAAAAGCAACTAAAAACACAAAGACGATGCAAAAGAATAACTCCAGGAAAAATCTGATCAGTTTTGTAGGTCATGGCTTCCAAATTAGGTGTTACAGGTTTGGGTAAAGCTGAACTTGATCAAATGTGCTTGGTTAAGGTGGGGGTAAGAGGTTAAAGGCACCCTGCGTAACGTTTTGAGTCATACATTTGCCAGCAACACAAGACATGCTCCTAATCAGCTCGAAATACTTTTTTGTTCTCAGTGGGTCATCAAAGAAGCGGATTTTTAATAAGGACCTAATTATTTAAATCCCATATTTGCCTGCCTTTAGTCAACATCTCCATGGAAACGAGCTGGAGACGTCCCCTTACCAAAAAGTTAGTCAGGTCTTAGAAATGAGCTGCTCACAGCAATCGCACACTTATGGCATTTTTATATTGGGTGAAATATTGTGCGGTGTGGCTTTTCTCAGTTGATAGATTTCTGTCTTATCAATGGTAGAATCGACAGATCTCTTTGAAGAAATGTGTTTACTGATATTAAATTGAGAACTAGTCTGGGGCCAAACACGATCTTTACAGGGAAACGATGGGACACCGGATGCTTGCCATGGACGTTCCTGCGCCCCCATTTCACTGGAAATGAGAGGAGAGCACAAGGTCTGTTAAGAACATATACACTCCTTGGCCCAAATAAAAATCCCATGCACTGTAATGATTCGCTGTACCGCCTTTTGCCTTGGCTACATCACTCATTCGCTGTGGCATTGTTTGGATGAGCTTCTGCAAAGTCACAAGGTTTATTTGTATCCAGTGTTGTGCTGATGCCAAAATCTTACATTGTATTGGCAACCTTTTATTTGCATTCACAAGCGTTGTGTTTGTCGTCTGAGTTCACAGATCCCAGGTGGCTTGCGATATTTTTATAGTGGGGTTATTTAAAGTACCAGCTCAAGCTAGATAAATAGAGCTGTTATAACAATTGGCAAAGTACTTGGAACATCCTGGTGCAGATTATACATGGCATTATGCTGTAAAGTTTATGAGCCCACAGCTGGAAAAAATTGTGAAAATGTGTTTTAGGTCCCGAGTAACTTCAGCGGGAAGGTTTGTGTTGATGCAAAGCAATTTTTCACTGTTTGCCCGGATTTGTGTTTGAGAAATCAAATGTAATTGCACAATTTGCTGATTAAGCCTGAATATTGTCACTGCAGAAGGAAATGAGTGGACTTCTCTGTCTGCGCTTACAAAATCTGACGGCTTCTCAGGAAACGATAAAAAAAAACGTAGACTGTAGTTGTTCTCAGTAAAAAGGAAAGAACTTGTAGGCCTATTAATGTTTTTGTTTAGTTTTTTATAAATCCATACATTTCAAAAGGAAAAATATACTGCTTTAACCATACTGCTCGACATTTCATCCAATAAAATAAACAAATTAAACAAATGTCTTTCCATTACTAGTAAAAAAATAAAAATAAATCAGGTATAGTGCCTAAGCAGGAGCACGCTTGATATCATTGGCATTTTATCAATCTTTTGAGTTTAGCTGCTCTTGTAACTGGAACGTTTAACTGCAACTACTATCATTGTGACTCCGGATCGTTTCAATAAGTGTTAATACTGTAAATGCTTGAGTATTGTGTAATAACTTTCTTTTTTTTTTAGAAGATGCCTGGGCTCCTTTTACGGTGTCACCTGCCCTGATATTGAAGTCCCTCCAAACAGGAGCTTGCCAGTTCATGAAGCTTCCAAAGGCTTTTTATATTTCTACTTACACTCGATGAGTCAAATCAGCAGATACATTTTCTCTTTGTGCATCAGACGTGTTTTTGAACACACTTAACACGATCCTGCAATAATGTAGGTAAATATAGTCACATGGGTTGTAGGTTCCTATCTTTATGACTAACTGTCCAAACTGTCCAAGTCCCATAAAAATTGTTCTTAGATGAAATGTTTAATTTGTACATCTTTACATTGCGGCTTTGTAAAAAACAACAACATGCAAAACAAAATATGCAATTTACAAAATGGCTTTCTTTCATTTAGATATTTGCTTATTTATGTGTCCTTTTATATAACCAGGAAAGTCCCTCCAAACTCCACACCGAAAGGCCCCGTCCGGCCGGGGATCAAACCTGGGACCTTCTCACGCTGAGGCACAAGCTCTAACCGCTGCGCCTACGTGCCGTCCCATCGGCGTTCATCTGTGAAGCCAGGCCTCCTCTGTGAACTGAAAATGAAGAGGGTCTGGCAGCAGATGCACAACACTGATGGGAAATGTTGATCTAACAGAATTACTGTCCAAATCAAACCAAACAGACCCCTCAGATATGAAGTACCCTGGAAAACCTCCCAACATTTATTTACAGAGTTAGTTTGTTTGAAACTAAAACAGCACTGTCCTTAAAAGGCGTCGTACTGTAAATGGAGTTTTTGTTTTTTAAGTAAGAGCAACATTACTTTAAAATATATATACTTTTAATTTAATTGTAATTGAAGTGAAGAGTAATAATCCAGAAAAGTATAAAAGTAAAAAAAAGTGCTTGATGGAAAAACTACTTGAGTACTGAGTACTAAAAGTCTGATTTATGTTAGCGTCAATGATGTAATCCGACTGACGAAACATATAATAATGTGAATACTGTGATAATTCCTATACAACTATACCAAATATTCAAATACAAATGTTCTACCTTCTTCAGACCTAAAGCGCTTTACAGGAAAGGAACCACTCACCCATTCGCACTCTCATTCACACACCAATGTTCGCAGACACTGGAGGCAAGGTGGGTGAAGTGTCTTGCCCAAGGACACAACGACTATGTGCATCTGCAGGAGCTGGGATTCTAAGCCCCCCGACCTTCCGATCATGAGACGACTCGCTGTACCACTGTCGCTACAATAAGAAACATAACATTTTCATATCTGGCAGCAGACTCCTAAATCTTGTCTCTTTTAATGCACAGCATAGGACACCTCACGAACGAATGATGGTCCTGTTGCTCGGGGGCTGCTCCCCTCTGGCAGCAGGTCCAGACACAGGAAAGAAAAAAGAAAAGCCCCGAATCCTTTTTAACACACATCATTAAGACTACTCTTGTTATCATGAGCATCAATCAGTCTGCGACTATTGTACCTTTCATGAATAAATGTGGAGTATATTATGTATCATTCAAACACTTTGATCTTATATGGGCTGTGGTGATAATGGTGAATAACAGTAATACCAACGTGGCAATAAAATAGGTATAGGGAACAAAATTATACACTTGTTGTGTGTGTAACATACTATGAATGTGACTTAATATAATACATTGTTGCGTCTGTAAATATGTAATTAACTTAATTGTTAATTGTTCTGTAGGATAATAAGTACTAAGCAATGTTATTGTTGCAACCACATTATTATTTAAGTTTATGAACAGGGGTGGGAGTCAATAAGCTTGTCTTCTTCCCACTCCTTTTTCGAGCTTGAATGTAATTATTTATTTTTGTTTTTCTTTTGTTGTGTTTTTTTCTGGCTTTGTGCCTGTATTGTGTGGCTCGAAATAAAAAATCAATCAATCAATATCAACATATCTTCTTAACCTTAAAACTACTATGAAATGTAGAGTTAAAAAACAAAAAAACAACATAAAACTCAAACAGTCTATATATGGTGCCTACTTCAGTAAATGTAGACTAATAAGTAAAGTATCTACTGTCCACCTCTGGCTGAGGAGGATCCCATTGGTATCACTCATTGAATTATATTACTGGTAGCACTTTGATGATACGCCCAGCAGGTGGCGTAGGCTGCAGCGGGAGGTTAAATACAGTTGAACCTGATCTTGATGAGCACCGGGGTAATTTTACATGTCCGCAGTCATTTCTGATATTCATTGCACCTTAATTTAGAACAGATGACTTGATCTTCCTGGAACTATCCACAGCCAGGGGCGACTCTGCTCTCCGGCATCTCTGCTATCTCACAAACAGGATAACTAACACTTCTCCCAAATTCAACTTCAGATTCTGCTACTCATTGGTCGCTACACGTGCTCTGCTGCTGCTGTTGTGACACTTATGCGCGTGCGCAGCCAGCAGCAGCGCGCGGCTTCACTCCGGGGGGGGTGCGGGATTCATGCTTTCACTCAACTCCGAACTGAGAAGTGTGTTCAGCCAGTGCTCAGTCAGTATCGATCGCCTTCTGCTGCGGCCAAAATAAGTTGACGGTAAGGATTCAAACTAGTACTTTGTTCTGTCTTTCCAGTTTATAGACGATTTCAGTGTGTGTCAATAATACACCTATTTGCAGGCGAAGGGAGCAGAATAAACAACGCGATGCCATGGCTCTAACTTGTTGATGTCACTTCTTCGTTTCACTGCAATCTCTCAAGGTCAGTGTGTTTTCCTTGTTCTTTCTTCTAAAATGCCTTGAGGAGGAGGGGAAGGAGTTTGATGTTACAACCTGATCTGAATTTACTGCGTGTTGTTGCGGCAATGTAATGAAGCCATATCTTCATGATTTATTATCATCATACTCTTAGCCGGCCGCTGCAGGCTGTCTATTTATCTGTGGCTATAAATTGAGTTTAAATAAGCATTAGGCAGACATTTGTATGACCTAATGTAGGCTATAACACTACGTCTTCACTTTTTACATACACATATATTAATGGAGCTACTCAAGTACCTTCTTTGAAGATGGACAACTCCTGTACGACTGAGAACTTACACAGATATATTAATGGAGGTAATTGAATGTGTAACATAAATTAATGACATGTCATTTTATATTTTTGTTTTGTTTCTATATCCAAATTGGCAAAACATTGGATGTGTCTTCAATTTAGGCTGCTCCCTTTTTCCAGTTAAAATCTAGTTCAGTTGTATTGTAGACAGATCCCTTTAGTGATGTGAACTTGTTATAGGTGGCTGTAACACATAGTCAGCTTGACATGGTTCCAACCTCAAAAACAAATCCACTGCTGTTCACCAGATGTTCATTGTATTTCCATGCCCTGACTGACTGAGAGGACTGCGGTTTTGCTCGGCGCATGCCAAAGTGAGAGGAAGCTGTGTAACGCTCGAGAAAGTGACACATGTATACATCGTAAAAAAGCTCTAAATGTGTCATGTACAATATGTGTATGCGGTAGACGGCCGTGCCCTCTAGTCCAGTGTTAATTTTGACAACATATTTTAATTTAGTTTTAGTCTTAGTCTTTTGACGAAAATGCAATTCAATTTTAGTCGAGATTTAGTCTAAAAATATCTTCAATTTTAGTCTAGTTTTAGTCGACTAAGATTGCAAGTCAATTTGGTCGACTAAATTTAAGACAAATTTAGTCTTTGCATTTATAATCTTCATTATAATCATATTTAATGAAGGTCCTCTGCTTCGCGGAGCTGCTCCCACATGAACAAAGCTCAGAGCTGCTCCTTTGGCAGTGAATTTACATGATATGATGCAATGTGGTGATTTTAGTCTCTCCTTTTCATTGTTATTTAGTCTTAATTTAGTCGACTAAAATATCTGGACATTTTAATCATAGTTTTAGTCTCATGAAAAACTTTTAATTTAGTTTTAGTCCAATTTTAGTCGTCAGAAATATCACTTTGACTAAAATTAAGACTAAATATTTTAGTCGACGAAATTAACACTGCTCTAGTCTTATAGCAGCCATCCAATAGGCGTCACTTTCTGCAGGAATGTGCCTTGTCCAGACACACTACTGTCACATACCGTACATCTGTTTTTGTGGATCCTGCCATTGCATCAGAGAAAATAGTTATTATTCTCCCCGTCAGGTGGATTTCTGTGTGGCTTTGGGGAGTTCAAGTTTTATTTAGCGCGAGTAAAAAAAAACAACACACACCCTAAGCCTATAATTACCACACATGCTGTAATTTGTAGAGTATTAGCGACCACACACAATCACATTCACCTTAAAATGAAAACACTGATGTCAGGAAAAAAACATGCTTTATCTCCATAACAACTATTAAGATCTGGACCAAAAAAAAAACACTCTTGATAAAATTACTTTGTTCTTAGGCTGCACAATATATCGCCAAATTATTGTTATTGCCAGTAAGTCAGGTGACGCAGTATGTTCCATCTGACTGATTTGCAAATACAACCAAAAACAACAACCCACGGTAACTTGTGCCAAGGTTCAGTTTAAGTCATGATTTCCTAATTTTAATGGAAGCGGGTAAAGAGTGGAGTGTTCTGTAAATTGTTTAAGTCAGGACACAAAACGCCATATGTGCAGTAGCCTTAACTACTAAATGATTCATATTGAGCGTGATCAAATATCTCTAAATATTTCTCAAATCGTGCAAACCAAACATCTTACTCCCCTGAACCAGAGCACATGTTCTCCAGTTTGGCTTTACCTAAAGCTAAAAGCTTGGAGAAAAAAAGCATCATAATAGCGACAAAAATCAGGGATGAAAATGCAACAAAATAGTGACAAAAATGTGCCACCAAGCGACAAAAAGGCAAACAACAAAAGCGACAAAAAGGTGGCGAAAATGCGACAAAAAAGCAACAAATAAAGCAATGCAAAAGCAACAACAAAAACATGACAATAAAGCAACAAAAAAGTGACACAAAAAAGAGACAAAAACATGACAAAAATGCTTATAAAACATATAGATTTATTTGGTCGGGACAGTGCATCTTAATGAACATACATGGGTCTCATGCATGTAAACAAGCCACACCGGATTGTAGCCTTGGACTAATTTCCATCCATTGTCCCCCATACGCACTCTCAAACACACTCTCATTCATCCTGGCCTATTGTACATGTTTTTAGTGGTAGGGGAAACCCGAGTACCCAGAGGAAACCTACGCAGACACGGGGAGAACATGCACACAGAAAGGCACTTTCCAGGTGGGAATCGAACCCGGGACCTTCTAGCTGTGAAGCACGAGCGCTAACCGAGGCGCTACCGTGCCGACATGGCAAAAACACGGCGACAACGAGACAAAAAGTTACGATCAGTTTTGAAGGTCTTAGCTTTGAAATAAGGCGTTACACTGTTGCTCTGTCAAGCCAACCTGGAATCAGAATCAGAACCGGAATAGTTTTTATTCCCATTGTTTGAGACCAGGTTCACAAACTAGGAAAACTAGGAGAAAATGTGCTTGGTTAAAGGCGTAGGGGTAAGAGGTTAAAGCCAAGCTGCAGTGAAAGCTTTCTCCTTTGCCTTAACTGGGAAAGGAAGAATTCATTGCAATCATAGTATTGCTTAGAGACAGTCCCAGCCAAAACATTTGTCTTTGTTAATAACTTATAGGCAGTCTTTGGAACTGGAAGCGGGTCTTCAGCTTGTAAAGTGGACGTCTGGATTGTGTTCAGTACAATTTGCCCCAATTTACTTCCACTGTTTGTCTTGATTGGAGCCCGGGAGACCAAAGCTAATGAGAAAACGCTACAGTTAAGATTACCGCAATTTATCAGGGATACAGTCGGGTCTATTTCCGTTCGTCCTGGTTGTTATTCATTGTCTTGGCTGGATTCACTTGACAACCTGAACATGACCACTATAAATCTGGATTAATCTGTTGTAAATAAAGCAAATGCGTCGCGGTCGGACAATGTCACACCAACTATCTATGGCCAAACAAAACAAAGCTCTCGTTGCCGGCATCCATAGAAATCAAGTGCT
Organism: Neogobius melanostomus; assembly: GCA_007210695.1. Lineage (NCBI taxonomy): Eukaryota > Metazoa > Chordata > Actinopteri > Gobiiformes > Gobiidae > Neogobius > Neogobius melanostomus. The sequence continues at coordinate 1,977,830 of VHKM01000568.1, forward strand.
TGGATAGTCTAGGTTTCACTCTTCAAGGCGCGGAGAACAGTTTTACTAAGTTTGTTCCTCCGCATACTTCCCCATGTGGCAACCGCTGTCCTGTGGTAACACTCAGAGCTTAGTAGAAAAGTGTTAACCTAGACTATCAGAGTTCAAATCCTCCGGCGTGCAGCGACAGGTTTCCGTCGACAAGTTTTGGCAAATTGTTACTTACTGTTGTCACCTGCAGGCTTTATGTATAATCCACATCAACTCACCTTTTTTCCACTCCTGCTTGGAATTGTCAGGCTTCATTGCACCATGCCAGACATTAAGAAATTGTGGCTGTGTCTGCAAATGCTGTGCTTGCATTAGAAGCACATGAGGTGTCTTTTCTCAGGGTTCATGTATGACCAGTGCTATCTCAGTGAAATGCTTCTTGTCAAAAGTTGTTGACAAATATAGAAATAAAAAAGTAATAATGAAAATAAATAAAAATACATTTCACCAATTTAGATTGTACTTCTTCTTCTGTCACTCAATTAAATAATTAGGTAAAGACCATGTAACAAGGTCTGTGTTTACAACATACTCTGTGGTGGTGAAAACTAATTTACTTTACAACAACAAAAAGTCAGGCTTTAGCTTTAACCTTCACCTGGACTGAGGACATTTTCTCCAGTTTGGCATTGCGCAAATCTAAAAGCGCCCTGGAAAAAAGTGTTAAAATAAGAGGCATGAAAATGCAAAAGAGCAACAATAGCACAACAAAAAAGTAATAAAAGAGTGAGCAGCAAGAGCAACAAAACAAGAAGAAAACATGGTGGTGGTGTAAGAGGTTAAGAACATAAAGTTTAATGCAATTAAAAGTATTAATCAAAATTAATCACATTTTCCTTTAGCGGCACTGACACTTTTTCAGTTTCCTTTTTGTTGCATGACGTTGCTTAGGGACGAACACGGCATAAAGCCAAAAACAATTTTACTATCAAACTTGTTTATTCACACACCTAATCCTACTTAAACCTATTCAAAAAGATCATTCTCCAAAATAAATCAAACTGCTTTTTGTCTTTGAAGTGTTTGAAATGATCACACAGGCCTCACAGCTCCATTTAAAAGAAGTTAAAATGTAGGAAAATGGAAAGAATCGCGAGTAATTAATTACAAAGGCCATAATTAATTTCGATTAAACATTTTAATCGAATTCCACCTGATTTAAACCTAATGTTCAGCTACCTGTAGCCAAAGCAAAGCAGCAATATCTCCATGGAGACAAGGAGGAGAGGCAGCGCCCTGACAGGAACTCCTGAAAATAAGATGTATACCTGTATTCAAGCTTATATGCACATAAAAAATTATTCAGTTATCATTGGTTTCACATTACCTATCAACATTACCACTTACTAACCTTATAAGAATGTGTTTTCTCTTTGTGAAAGGGAATTCAATTTCAATGACATCTTGATTGTTGTCATTAGGCGTGGGCCATATCGTATCGCAAATCGTTATCGCGGTATCATTTTTGGATATTGTTGTAATTTTTATATTGTTGTGGACACGATATAATTTATGTTACGCTCAGCTCCATCAGAGCAGCATAAACACAGACTGTAGAACACGGGGACAGGTGCTTCAAAAGTAAAATCAAATGAAGAATGTAAAATGCAGTAGATTCTATTTGCGAGGAAATTAGTATGCCGTTTAAAAAAAAATTGTATAAATAAAATATCACTGAATTAATCTTCCCAACAGGCGTAAGGCTGGGATTTTCATTCATTCATTCATTTCATTTATTCATTTATTTCAGGCAGACAATGGTAACAAAGAAAACATATACAGTATATAAATAAAGTGATAAATTTCTACCTGAAAGGGAGTGGGAAGAAGATAACTTATTTAATCCCACCCCCAGTTCCCCATTCAGAGCTTACTACATTCAGCTTCACTGTTACGTATTTCAAGGATTATTTTACAAATCATAGATCATGGTGGCATTACCACAGGTAACAATAATTATTACATTGCAACAAACTGTATACTAACAATATAAAGAAAATTAACAATACCAACAATGAAGTAATTTGTCCATTGTCAATTATATCGTAAAACATATAGTTATCGTGATATTTATTTTTAATATCGTGATGTAGATTTTAGGCCATATCGCCCAGCCCTAGTTGTTGTTGAAGAAAGCAGCTTTTTAAAGGTAAACAAAATGCTAGCTTATCAGCTAAACCCATTTGAGACCCACAAATTTCTTCTTCTGAGACAATGAAGAGGCACCAAGAGCCCCACACCAGCACAGTGGAGGCGTCACAAGAGGAGCTACAGGAAACAAAAAGGGACAAACGAGGAGATGGTGAAAGACTGTTGTGGAGCGGAGGGAGCTGCAGGAGGAAGAGGAAGGAGGAGGTGGGGGGCAGCCAGGTTTCTTCCAAGTGCTACAGTTTCCCCGACCTCCAAGGTCATGTGGGTCAGGTTGACACACAGTGGCAGCGCGGCTCAGCCGACACCTGAACACTATTTCGTTGTACGCTTGTACAATGACAATAAAGCACTTATTTACTTGGCTCACTGCATTTGTCGGTATTGAACTGTCTGAAGCCGGAATTTGCTCATAATTAATTATGTTGACCACACTTCCCATTCTATTGTTGCTGTGGTTCATTGGAAATCCAGAGACCTCCCTCTTCCTGTGACCATTGGCCACTTGAAGTCATTTTCTTGTTAGATATTTTATTACTTGCAAACACTCCATGAAGACATAGAGGTAAGTGTATGAAATGGTGCAGTAGGTGTCTGTCTGTTTTTATAGCCTGCTGTTGTCAATGTGTAAGCTGTAAATTGATATGTTTATCTGCTCTCCATTTCCATTGTAACATTGTTTTGAAATCTGAGCATGGTGCGACCTGTGTGACTGTGAGAATAGGCTGTGCTCATTGCTAAATAACTTAAAATTGAAGTCTTTTTGCTATTAATATACAGATTTTTTTAGATGTAGTTTGTGGTGAATGACTCTGCAATCCACATGGCACACAAACTGGCATAAAGTTAGATGCTTTATATTTTAGCAAAAGTTATCCAAGGTGAATTTTCTTCATACTAATATTACAAATTTGGAATGTTAAATCACAAATTGTTTTTTACTATCACAAAGATTTTTAAGTCACACAGAAAATTGTAAACTTGTGAACCCCTAGCCCTCAAATGAATGCTTTCCGCTCCATGACCATTTAACAAATACAAATCTTCCATTGTGCTCCTCCAAACCCCAAACCAGACGTACAGTAGTTACTGGCACAGATTTGACTGTAGACTTGGCGATTAAAAAGCCCCATGAGATATTAACCATAAACCGGGCCAAAACGAATTCTACCATAATTCTGGCCTGTCTTCCACCTCACTGTGAAGATACTGTATAGGCTCTGTACAAGGCTCCAGTCTGGTGCGCCTATAAGCGTATAAGATAGCAGAGAAAACCATTATATCGGTATGTGTAATTTACATGGCTGCTGAATCTCCTCCTGCGACCGGCTACTGTATGTGCCTTCATAGTGCTTTTTATGTCTTATATACAGAAGCCAGCTTGGTTAAAAATATGATACATAGCCCAGCGCTGTCACATGGGTCATAGCAATTTTTAGAAAAAGAAAAACTCTTTGGAGCCAGGCTTTAAAGCAATGCAAAGGACCAAAGAGAAGGGCTTTCCTCGCCCATTGGGTGTGCCTAATCATCCTAGGACATAATTTAGGTGTACCACTTCAGAAATGCCTCAGAAGCGTCCTAAAAAACGGGTTCAAGGATATTTAGTAACACCAAATACAATTTCAGATACATGTCTGCCTAAATTGGTCTCAGTCTGGAGCCCTGTATGTTTTGTCCTTGTGAACACTCTATCTTTCCCCACACTTCCTTCTTAGCAGTGAAAGTAGGATCAGGGGGGAATGCGTGTGCTGATTGTTTAAAGTTTACACTTAGACTGATGGTGACTCGTACAATAACAAAGGCCGGGAACAGTTTCCTTCAGTTTAGTTTAGTTTAGTTTAGTAGTTTATTTGAGCAGTTAAAAATTCTGCTCAAAAGGAGTGGGGTGGGCTGAAGCAAAAGCTTATAAGCGCCCACCCCGACATCATTGAAATAAAAACAATTGATCAAATCACACTAGTACAGGGAGCATGTTACAAAGTACAAGTCACAAGAGCAGGAACACAGCATGCACACACACAACGTACCCCTCCGTGACCCAACAGTTTCCTTCTATTGCAGATGTATCTATTTACAGGGAGCGTGATTAGTTTAAAATGTCCCCTGTGTCTTGCTCCCGTGGACTGTTATTACTCTGATCAAATTAGTGAGCGTAATATATGATAATTAGCAAAGCTTTTGCAATCCTGATTAAGAAGGATCTGAAGTCTGCTGATAGAAAATGATGCCTTGTCTGTGCAGCTGCAAGGGCCATCTTTGTTTGGAAATGTCCTTAGTTTCCTGTTTATTGATGCTAAAGTACTGTTTATATTGGGATATTTGGAGAGTTTCTCTATATGCTCTATGATACTACAGGAACCATTTTTCCCCTATTTGAGCCAATAGTTTTATTTCAACATTGCAGCAACTCTAGGGCTGCCACTAAAGATTTATGTCGTAGTCCGTTAGTCAGGAGATTTTGCTTCCATAAGTCGAGTAGCCAAACAATGATTTTTTATTGAGCTTTTGTCAACCTTTGCCAAACTTTAAACATGTACCGACCGAGGACGTCTAGATTTGGAACTTTCAGAATTGCAGTGCTTAGGCCTGTCACAAATAACACAATTTGAAATCTGATATATTGAGGCAGGAAATTATTGTGATAAACGATATTATTGAGTACCACTCAATGGCAATGAAACTCACTAAAATAAAGTTGTTTTTTTTCTTCTCCTCACAAACATTTAATGACACATGAGTTACAATAAACAACTGAAATTGTTCAAATACAGTATTACAAAAATAGAATAAAGAAATAAGAAAATATTTAAGTAAATGTACTAACGATGAGCCAAATGTTGTGTTATCTCATTTTTTGAACAATATTAAATCGATATAGTTATTATTAGGGCCAGGATGACACTTTTGTCACGATCTATTACATATCACGATGCTCAGGGGCTGATCCGATGCATATTGCAATACAGTAAGTATCGCAATATGCAATATATTTCATTAATATAAAAACTGAGTTGGCAAATCAAATTGATATTTTCAAAAATTACTACAGACGTTCACCTTTGACAAGAGTAATCACGTCTTGCAGGTGGTTAGAGAAGAGATGATTCAACTAAGACCGGTCAGCAAGTGCATATACACATTTCAACCTGGATAGACTCAAACAGACAAAAGCAGTGATTAGGAAGATTTATTGACATGAGTGTTAGTTTTGGCGATCAGACCCCGGCGGTAGACATCAATGTACTGTATAAGTCAGTGTAGGTGAACAGCTTGGAGTTAGGGATGTCTTCCCCCGGAGCCTGGACACTGGTGGTGGTATGGAAGACCCGTGAAGATGCAACAGGTAGAAGCCGTGGACGAAAGAGGTGGAGATGGGGTGGAGGCGGGTCGCAGCGCAGCTGGGAAGCGAACGGACCATGATTGCTGGGATTAAAAGCGAGACCGAGGGCAATGATTGGCTGCTACGGAGGTGCGGCTCTTACGCTGATGGCTAAGGAGGAGGTGTGGCCCTCTCGGAAGCGATCATTGGCTGGAGGTCGGTGATGCTGAAGTTAGTCTACCAGGTCTACTAGGCTTCATATTAACAGTCTGCAGTTATTTTGTAGTAGTAGAAGTAGTAATTATTGTGACAGGCCTAGCAGTGCTGTCTTTGTGATGTAACCTGTTTGTCTGCACAAATAATCATAATCAAACGGTTGCAGTTTCCAAAATAGGGCAAGTTGATTAGGTCATAGAATTTCTTTTGCAAACAACAAGATATGTTGACTCGGACTTCATGGTTGTTCTTATATTTAAATTGGGGTAAATCTGTAGTTTAGATCTCTAGAAACATTATTTGAAATCTATTAGGGATTTGGACAAAATCCTGAAGACGTCACCATTGTTAAGTTAATTAGATTGCGTCTTTTTCTGACGGTTTTCTTGACAACTGTCTGTGAGATGTACAGTTCTATTTCTTTGGGAATCCCTCAGTCCTTTGTTACATGCGCCTCTTTATCCACGGTTTATAAATAGTCTGGCGTCACCTTCATCTCATCTGTGTTTTGCTGGCAGTGAGTCCAGCAGATAAACAGAGCTGCAGCGAAATGTGTCACTGTCAAAGATGTCACATGTCCAGCATCTGGGTGAAAGGGATGTCACTTTCGATAATGGTCAAAAATAAATTTACTGCTCTCTTTTGCAAAGTAAATATATCTATTTTCTTTTTAGGATATTTTTTTGCTAGCAGGCTTTGATGGTAATGGCAGTATCTACTGTATAGCCTCAAAGGGAGTAAAGCGTGTACAGAACGCTTTCACCAAATTGATTGAGCAAGGTGATTGACAAGATGGTGATTCATAGCTGAGTGGAAATTAACAACCACTTTTGAAACTTTTTGAAGTCTCGTTGCAACCATTAGTTACAAAGCCAAAGACATTTTACATTTTTTAACAAACCTACATTATGTTGCCCCACATAGTTGCAATGACCTAATGCACTTTCTGACCGGTCTTAGTTGAATCATCTCTTCTCTAACCACCTGCAAGACGTCATTACTCTTGTCAAAGGTGAACTTCTGTAGAGATTCCTGTTGTGGACACTGAGTCACACTCGGGGGCAAAATACAGAATAAAAGGCTTTCACTCCTTCTGACGCAAACAGTCCGAGAAGGTGCATGAGTAATACATGATGGGATTTAGCATTTGCTCCTCATTTCATCACAGAGAGAATATGTGAGTGTGTAATATAACAATAGGTTTGATATATTTATTAAAGTGAAATCCCTATTGGCTCTTAAAGGTGTAGTATTTAGTAACTTTAACATTCCTAGAGACACTCAAGATGTGAGCGATGTGGTCATGGTAAGCTCGTAAGGCATTGTTTATGGCTTAAGTCAACTATTACCGCCGCGTTACACTTGCACTTATGGGACTCGCTGGGTGGATGTTTTGGTGGAAACTGGAGTAAGATAGTTATTCAGTATAGAAGAAAATACATTAGCATTGCCGGCAGTAACTAGTGTCTGCCCACTGATCCACTGATCCCGGCAGTGATGCAGTTGTTTCCTTGGGCAAGACATAGATGTAAACTGCTTTGAATGCCCAATAAATTTAAATGGAAAAGTTGTGCCTTTTCCCACTCTTCCTGTGTGTGACCTTGACTCTTTCACTTGTAATCAGTGCCTATTTTAAAAAAAAAATCTGTTTTTACTGGAACGCTTTGGACTTTGTGCCGTGTGACGGATTGGGGCCACAATCCGGACAAAGCAGTTACTGGAACAACAATAACGCGCCATTATATCATCCAGATTAAAACATTTCCCAAATCCTTTTAACCCCAAATAAAGCAGCTCGTAAATTTGTTTGACTTGAACATGTTTTCATATCTTGGGACACAGTTTTGCAATGTTTATTTTGAAATATAACCACACATTACTTATAAATGACCTTCCTATTCTTCTTCGTTTCCTATGAATTCCTTAGAGTGGTCCACTAGTTTTACTCACATCCTTTTTTTTTTAACAATTCTGTCATGCTCATGTGTGGTGTGCTTTCTAGAAGCTGTGACACGGTTATAAATATGTTTATCTATAAAGTGCAGCTGCTACACTATACTTACCTCAGTCACCGTTTTCTTTGGAAGCGGTCCCAAGTTGTGAAATGCCTTGAGTCACTGCCTTACCGTGCTTCTGTGGTAAGTAATCAGGCTGTGAAGGAAATGCATAATGATTGATGTCGGCCGTGGGGGAGGTAATAAAAGATGGCTGATGAATGTGAAAGCTGCACTGTGGTGTGGTCCCGACGGTGAGTGGGAGTCCAGACAGTCTGCAGTGTTTCAAGCACCAGCAGCTCACAGAACCAGGGATGGGCTTTGGCGGCGCAGTGTCCTCCGCTAATATGAGCAGATGAGGCTGTAAAAATGTGCGTCTTTTACTGTTGTGTTGTGCCAAAACAGTTGGACAACACAATCTTTCACTTTCACTGAACCATTGGGTCATACTCCGACAATAAGTTTACAACACTAGGGTAACGATTAAGACTTAAATCAATGATGTGTCACTGGGCTGCAAGTTAAAACCCATTTGCATGACAAATGTTATAAGATTTACAATGGCTGAAAATCAGTTTGTACGGAGCCAGGCCCGATTTTGTTTTAAATCTTTCCTGCTTGATAAATAAAATGAAATGAAACTTATTGTTGTCCTCTGCAGCAGCTAAAATATTAACTGTATCCCTCCAAGCATATTCTGAGATGCTTTCAGTCTGGAGCCTTGACTCTTTTTTAAAAATGCGCACTGGTGAACTTAACCTGAACCGAAGACATTGGCTTTACGCAAATCTAAAAGCAGACGCAACAAAAACGTGACGAAAACACGACAGAAAAGCAACGAAAAAAGCGATGAAAAAGTGACGAAAGAAGCAACAAAAGAGTGACAAAAGCGTACCAGAAAAGCAGCAAAAACAAAAAAGTGAGAAAAGAGCACCCAAAACATGAAGAAAACATTAAAAACAAAACAAAAACCCAACAACAATGTGACAAAAAAGTTAGGATCAGCTTTTGTAGGCCTTTAGTTTTCAAATGAGACATTACACTGTTGCTCGCCAGTCGAGGAGCTTTTAGATTTGGGTAAAGCTGAACTGGAGAAAATGTGCACAGTTAATCTTATCTTACTGATATCTCCAAAAGTCCAAAAAAATCACCATAAATTGTAGGTGTCGGGCGTTGCACTTCCTCAAAAGACAGGATTACAACAGTCCAGTTTCAAATCCAGCTTTTTATCTAAAGTTGACTAAACTTTACATTTTGATTACATTTTAAGTTCTGTACATTTTTAAGTCATTATGTTTTTAACACCCACATCTATTGTAGCTCTATACTGTCCAGTGTGAACATTAAAACCACTGAGGAGACTTGCTAGAGTAGGCCATAATATTATGAGAGAAATTTAAAGCCACTAATCGAAACTCAAGGGCTTCCTTTTTGTTCGCTTACCCCCTCTGCTGGTCAAGTCTTTCCCCTACAGGATGTTGGTCGTGCCCATGTGTTGTCACATTTTTGCCACTTTTCGTGTTGAGATTTGGTCACTTTTTTGCTGCACTTTCATCCTCGTTTTCTTCTTGTTTTTGTCACTATTTTGATGCTTTTTTTTTCTTCAAGAAACTTTTAAATGGAGATAATGGATAACTGGAGATAATGTGCTCAGTTTAGGTGGGGGTTAAGAGGTTGATTTTTGTTAGCATTACTGACGGTGACCCTGAAACCTTGGAACTTGGTGGGATGTTAGAAAATCATTAGGAATGTAAGGAAGGTGTTTGGATCACAACCAAATTAAAAATTTTGCTCCCTCATTTTGTCATTGTTGTAAAGCAAAGGAAAAGTCAGGTATAGGACATTTAGGAAATCAAATATGTGCAGATATTTTGCGATTGTGGCGTTAAAAATGTAGCTTGAGGGCTTTAAAATGTAATTAAAGAGCATTACATTTGACTTGTTGCTCCTTATATAAACCCTGTTAGTGTACACCACCAAAACTGGCATTAATATTCAGTGCGTTATCAACTGAAATTCTCTTTTTCTCTCTCGTCCAGGCTCTGAGGATGTCGTTCTCCACACAACAACTCATCTCTGGAGCGTTTACCTTAAATTATTCGACTGAGGCTCAGCCAACGGAGCCCTACGCCTCACACCTGTTCAATGTCACGGATATAACGGACTTGTCCAATACCAGCCACTTGGGCCTGTCCATGCTGCCCCGCTGCACCTACAACGAGGACTTCAAACAGATCTTACTGCCTGCTGTCTACAGTTTCGTGTTCGTCCTCGGTCTCCCTCTGAACGCCGCGGTCATTCAGAAGATATGGAGGAAGAGGCCCAACCTGTCACGCAACAATATTTACACGCTCAACCTGGCCATAGCGGACCTGCTGTACGTGATGTCGCTCCCGCTGCTCATCTACAACTACGGGAGCCACGACTACTGGCCCTTTGGGGAGTTTACCTGTAAACTGGTCCGATTTCAGTTCTACAGGTGAGATTTTTGTTGACAATCCAAAATGAAATTGATTTAAAAAGACGGATAGAAATAATATTGAATACATCGATTTATTTATTTATTTTGATACCATTTTCTATTAATTTTGACTTTATTTAAAATAGTAAAATGAACATATTAGTATGGCTGAACATGGTTGAACGTTAGATAAAGCACAATTTGTAACTCTATATGGCTGCTAAAGCTGAACGTTTGCTCCATTGGCTTACCATGGTATTAAAATTATAGTACTTTGAGGAGAGGAGGACATTTTAAATATACAGAATATTGATTGGACTAGGTTGACTGCGGAAGTTTTGCGTCTATCTTCAGATGTTTCTTCTTGCTCAGTAGTCAGACAGATGATGTTTATATTGAACTACAAGAGCAGTCATCGAAGTTTGAACATTCGTTATTACAATTAAAATGTCCTGAACGGCTGAGAGCCGACACAAACGCCTGTGTTCTGTGTGCACAAGAGCTGGATGTTGTGTTACCAAGTTCTACTGTATAGTTGCTCTAGAATATTAAGATAACGCATGAACACAACCTGCTGTTATATTATATACTGACTTATCTGTGTAGGCTCTCAGTCGTACAGGAGTTGTCCATCTTCAATTAGGATCTTGTATCATCTTCTGTACTCTGACGTTGAAGTGTCAAACGTTTCACCTCTCATCCAAAAGGCTTTGTATGTGCAACTGAACTTTAGTGCGCTGACGAAGCCTTTTGGATCTTTTATAATCTTGATTATGTTTTCTGTTTCAGCAACCTTCATGGCAGCATGCTGTTCCTGACTTGTATCAGTGTGCAGCGCTACTTGGGCATATGCCATCCGTTTGTGCTGTGGCACAAGCGCGGTGGTCGGAAGCTGGCGTGGCGTGTCTGTGGCGTGGTCTGGCTGGTGGTCGCCCTGCTTTGTGCACCCACTTTCCACTTCGCAGCCACGGGGATCCAGAGAAATCGCACTGTGTGCTATGACCTGAGCACCCCAAAGCTCTCTGTGAAGTACTATCCGTATGGCATGGCACTGACGTTGCTTGGGTTTGTGCTGCCCTTCTTGGGCATCATGGCATGCTACTGCCGGATGGCTCATTTTCTCTGCCGGCCTATTCCATATCGTAGTGTCTCCATGGCAACCAGTGAGAAAAGGGACAAGGCGGTGAGGATGATTGTGGTAGTGGCCACGGTGTTCTGCATAAGTTTCTTGCCGTTCCACCTGACAAAGACATTGTACCTGTTGGTCCGCACTTTTCCCGGTGCTCCCTGTGAAACTAGGAACTTGTTTTCAATTGTTTATAAAAGCACTAGGCCGTTCGCAAGCATGAACAGCTTCCTGGATCCCATTCTCTTCTACTTCACTCAGCCGCGGTACAGGCAGAGCACAAAGAGGTTTATGCTCAAAGTCACCTCAATTAGAGAAAAAGGCACCAACGTCTGAAAGGTTGCTTACCACCTGACTAAATATCCATCCATCTATTTTCTTCCACTTGTCTGTTGCCGGGTCGTGGGGGCAGCCGTTGGAGCTGCCCAAATCACATTGCACCCTATGGCTCCTCCTGCAGGTGGTGGGTCCATAGAGGGAACCGGCCTCATGGTTCTAACCGAGCCTGTTGGTCTCTCATAAGGGGCTTCTGAACCGCTTTTTGTCTGACCCGTCAGGACCTGCTTGCCATGGGAGACCCTACCAGGGGCACGAAGCCCCCGACAACAGAGCTCCCAGGATCATTTGGGTGCTCAAACCCCTCCACCACGTTAAGGTGGCGGTTCCAGGAGGGGTGACTAAATATGACTGTATAATGTTTTTAAATGTACTGTATGAATGACTTTGCTTTGTTTTACTTGTTCACTGTGAAATTTAGTCCTAATCTGTAGTATTAATATTTAAATTATATGTAAAGTAGTAATGGGTTTAATGATACCAAGTCAGTACCACTCATTTGAGTTCTGATACTAATGAACATAATGTAAAATAAAAGGCAAAGTAGAAAGTAGAAGTTATAGATACTTTTGAACAACTTTACTGTTTGAGTCCTGACAGCAGCACAGTATTGGACTGATCTGTCCATGAGACATATTACTAAATAATGCCCCGTTACAGTAATACTAGTTTTACTTACACAATAATAATATAACATAACCATTACATTACTTTAGATTATAATGACTGAAATGCATTGATATGAAATGACCATTAACTGCATCAGCATTAGTGTTGACTAAAATGAACCCAAAAGTATTTATTCAAACAACAACAAAAATACAGTCTTTCCCACTGTATTTACTACTTTTATGGTTTAAGGGATAGTTTTTCAATTATATATTGAGTATGTAATACTAAATTGACCATAATTCATTCAGATTATCCCGTGTGACCTGTATTAGCATAAGTGCTAACGTAAGATAGACCCTGTTATCTTGATACAGTAGTTTGGTTAAAGTATTATGGGATTGAAACGAAAATTTCTCTGCCTATGAAGAAATGTATTTCATTTATATTTCTTTGTAAAATGAAGATGTGGCAACTCAATTGAAAAAAAAATACTGCTCATACATTTAATGGCACTATTAAACTATCAGACTATACTTAATGTTTATGTCATTGCTGTAACCTTTTGCACTGAGATGCCTTTAAAAAGGGGCCTCTGATATTATTTTGTACACCCTTAATGCAGGATCTAAACCTCATGCGTTATGTTTCTTACATTTGTTCAAGAAAAGAATATTACACAAGCTCATGAGAAGACAAACACTGTCATGTTTTTGTTGATTTTGCAGTACATATAAACCCACATGAAAGTTGTGACATTTTATTACTATGATTTTTAGACTGTAGAGAGTGCATGTATGTGCTGTGCATGTACTGTGGCACCATGGTTTGGGTTAAACATTGTTGCAAATGTTTAAGATGTCTATGTAATGTAATGTATCTGAACTTCTTGCTAAACCAGAAGCAGTATTAGCTCTGACAACTGTGCTTTAATGGCCAAACAATGTGCTACTAAAATGTATAAAGTTTTATTTTTGCTACACTTGTTTATGGGTAAATAAAGAAATTTCTCAAATGCACATCGCTTGATGGAATAATGCACTGTCCAATGAAATGCCTACATTCAGACTTCATGCGCTAAACCCTCACAGGCACTAGTAGCCTAATCTAATGTTGACAGCAGGGGGCACTGCCGCCATGCAGTCTACCTTTTTGTGAGTCAAGAGATTGTGTCCCTTTGGAACAAAAAGACCTGTTGACCACACGGGAAGACCACAGTTCTCCTTGTTGACCCTTCAAATGTCTGAACCACACTTTACAATCATTCAGCTGTGCAAAAAGCAAAACAAAGCCAAAAACATGTGAAACTCAAAAGTCTATAAATTAGTCTATCAGAGTATAGGCTGTTCAAGTTACATAATTCATGTATTTATGAATTAATGTCATATGTTTTGTTTGTGTCTATTTTTTTCTTTTGTTAACTGTCTCTTAGGCTATACATTTGTTTCTATTTTAACTGCACAGGGATGTAAGCCCATGCACATTAGCACAACAGGTGGTTATATTTGGGGATATCCAGGATGGACAGTGTTCTGGGCATGTTCTTTCTCTTATGGGAATGGGCTATAATTACACACAGTTTGTACAAAGTATCTAACTTTTGCCCTCAAAAAAGAAAAGAAAAAGCGTTTCCTCTCAATCCCCGAGGGGGCTATGACAGCCCCATACCCCTAGTCCCGCCCACACTCCCGTATCTCAGGCATTAACATGCAAAACACAACACAAGTCACGGAAACTCAAATCATGCCAAAATAAGGAATGCTGCACAGGATTTATCAGATGCTGATGCGTCGTGCAGGCCGTGCAGGCGCTGACACAGCCGCAGCATACTGCATGAGGGACATGATGGAAACGTGTCTGTGAACAGGTTATGGGCAGAAAAAAAGTTTAGGTCAGAAACTTGTTGCGCTTTTCTTCAAAACGCGAATGTGGATTCGGCACATGTAAGTTTATTTTGATAAAAAAAAAAAAAAAAGGCTACACTTTTCCATTGAGCAAAGTTTTGTTCCTGCCTCACCTTTTTAAAATGGGGATTATGACTTTGCCTGTATTTGTGTGGAAAAGGGGAGAGTAGTTGGATTATTGTGCCGTTATCATGTTGTGGGGGGAAGAGTTGACCACAGTCCAACAAAGTGCTTGGGTCTGTAACATTTGGATAATGGGGATGCTTTGAACGTGAACAATGGCTGAAAAGGAGCAGAAGAGGGTATACCGCAGCGTGTCTTTTAAGAACCTGGGGACTTGGAGTGCCAACAAAAGCGAGGACCTGCAACAGCAACACAAATCACAGGAGTCGGAGGCAGCTGGCGTCGCCCTTCCTCCGGAGCATTTGGCGACGCACAATGTTAGTCAGTCAAGAAAAGTTTCCAAAATCCGTGCCACAACCGCCAGCCTCCCAACCACAGACCCAAAGAGAGGCTCCTCCACTCCCATCGCTTCTTCTATTTCTCCATCCATCCGCCAACTCACTGAGAAGTTCAGCAGCGGCGGCTCATCCGGGACTCCCGTAACTTCAGCGGGGGACAGAGCAGCAGTGAAGCGGGGGAGAAACACTCTTCCCCGGATTAGGAACTCGAGGAAAAGCGGCTCTCGCCATTCTTTTCACGAGGACAGCGCCAGTGGGTTTTTGCTGGATAGTAGTGATACAGCTCCGGACTCGTCCACTGACAACAAAGTGCGAAAAGTTTTCTCTGGGACCGACTCTGTGTCCGGCTCTGACTCAGAAAGGAGGATTATAATACGGGTTTCAATCGACAGCAACACCGGTAAGAGAGATTACGCACACATTTGTCGTTCAGAACCTACTAAGACTTTAACAGATGATGAAGAAGAAGTTTCCAGGCGGCCTTGTAAAACGCACAAAACTTATTTGCATCCCAGTGATCTGCACTCAGACAAGTGGCCAAGTGTTACCAAAATTAGACGAATTTTTGATGAGAAGCAAAGTAAAGACCAAGACGAATCTGGCTCATGTGAGAATTTAAAGGAAGCCAATGAGGGTGCCCTTTTGTCAGATAAAAGTGATAAACTTTCCAGCTCTTTGTCTTTTCATGAGAGATGTGTAGTAGGTGGAGAAAGCAGAGAAAGCAGTCCTGCTACTGTTTGTGAAGATATGAACTTGTCTTTAAGAGCTGTGCCACAACAGCCTCCCGATGATGCGCACTTAAGGATTAGTAGCCCCAGAAATACTTTTCAAATTAGTCTTAGTCACCACCATAGGATTAACCCACTTCTGAGTGCATCGAGAAATCACAATACTGACTCCCAGACTGCACCCAGGAACACAGGGGTGACACCTGACCCTCACCCTGACCCTCTGCCTGCTGCTACTAGGAGCTCTTCAGTGAGCCGGGACACCTCCTCGTGCTCCACCTCTTTCCCCCAGACTAAGGTGAGGGAGGAGAGGGGTAGACAAGGGGTCGGGCTGCCCAGGGATAGTTTACATTCCTCACATAGCTCCTCTACAGAACCAGCCCCCACCTCCTCCGTTCCACCTCCAGATAAAGCCATTACCTCCTTCTCTACTGTAGCTCCCAACACTGAACTGAGAGGTGGCTCTCTCTCTATTTCCCGCTGGAAATTTAGCTCCGGAGAGGAGGAGGAGCAGTTCAACAGAAGAACAGGCAGGAGTCTTTCTTGCAGTCCTGTCTCCTCCATTTGCAATAGAGAGGAAAGAGCAGTCTTACACCGTGGAAGTAGCTATTTATCACGCAATAAAAATGGCCTCTGGGGTGCTAAGGGCATTGGCAGGTCCTCAGGCAGTGAGGAAGATAGCCCTGGCTGCCTAAGCCCACCAAGTCGAGACCCTGTGCGTCGCCGTTCATTAAGAAAGAAAAAGAAGGTTGCTCTATCAACTGGCCATGATGATTATGAAGATCGTGATGGAGAATCAGACGACAGTGACACAGATATGACTATGGAGCACATGGAGCGACAAAACACAAGGACTGAGTTTGGGGCAGCACTAACCCGAAGCCAGTCTGTAAGAGAAGCAGGCAGTTACAGTAACAAACTCAGAGTGCAGCAATGGGAGCGCCTTTCCTCTGCTTCAGCAGCGACTGCACGCCCATGTGTGTCCCGGGTGTCGAAAGTCAACATCCCACCGTTCCTCTGCAGCCCTGGTGGATCAGGCAGTAACAGCCGCTACTCCAGCACTGAAACACTGAAAGAGGATGAGCAAATTGGCAGCCATGTAGGAAGTAGGACCCACAGAGCGTTTAACCCATCCTCTTCCGTGCTTAGTAAAACCTTTCATGGTAATTTCACCATGTATCGCTCTCCCAGCTTTGGCCATGGAGACAACTTATCTCGCACTCCCATTCATGTGCGCTCTAAATTGGCGCCCATAGTCTCCTCCTCCTCTTCTAGTGTGTCTAATGCCAGAGAACGGGACATGTATACTGGAGCGAGAGCAAGTCACAATGTTAAGTTAAGAAGGGCAGCCTTTGAAGATGCAACCAATGAAAAAATATCCATGTCTGACCCTGATATAGCGTCTGAAACTCTGACCCTTTTAAATTTTCTCAAGTCTGACTTATCTGATCTCAAAATGCGAAAAACAAGTGAAAAATGTGGTGAAGGGTCATCTATATACAAGATGGGTTCACGCAGTCAGGGCAATCGGCCATCTTTGAAAGACCTAACAGCAACTCTGCGACGGACCAAATCTTTTACTTACTCAGAGAAACCCTCAGTGATGGGACATGGTAGCGTGAGAGGCAGCTCAGCTAAGAGGAGTTCTTCAGAGCAGCAGCTAGATCTAGAAGGGGAGGGGGGCGGGGGCGGGGTGATGGTCCCAGAAAGGGATGTCGAAAGTGACAGCGGTGACTTTAGGATTGGAAGAGGGCATTATAGTTTTGAAGATGAGGATGATGTAATGCCAACTCCATTACAGGAACAGTACGTTCAAGAGGCCAGACAGGTTATTCAAGACATCTGCCAGATGAGCACAAGGGAAGAAGACGACGATGATGATGATTTAGATATAACGAAAACTCAGAGTGTTTTGAAGATGAACAATTTCCAGATGAGTAAGACATCTGAAGAGGAACAGCACTCGAGTTTGAGCTTTAAACATGAGACAATGATGAAAGGAGAGCGTGAATGTAAGAATGTAAAGCCCAAAGATAAACATGAGGAGGAGGAGGAGGAGGAGGAGAACAGAGAGAGCAAGAGGGATGGACCATATGTGCAGTTAGGGGAGTTTAGAAGCCGGGGCACAGAGACTGAGAAGGCCATGCTGAAGGTGGACTCGGAGGAAAGCATGTCCTGTGAGCGCTCGCTGGATGAACTTTCGGGGCACGAGTCGAGTCTAACGGATGAAGGGATCGTGACTGAGCCAGAGTGTGGCCCCAGTGACCCCATAGAGAGGTCGTTTCTGAGGTCAGCTGGGGTTAATTCAGGGTCAGAGAATGCCACAGCCATGTTGGGGCAGCCTGTCGCCTTATGGAAGCAATCAGCCTTCCATGTGGTGGAAGGATTGCATCAGGATGCAAAAGAGGTCACAGAGAAGCTTGTGAGTTGCACAGATCGACTGACTGAAAACCGCAGATCTTTTTCTGAACGTAAGCCTGGAAGTGACGGTCTCATACTGGATCTGAGCAGCAGTTGTGCGAGCAAGAATGCCAACACTACAAACGAAGAGGTCACCTGCAATAAACCTGTCTCACCGGGGATAATGGCCCCAGCTGCAGGAGAGGGAGCTGAAGGGCCTACAACCCCCAACATGACGCGGCGGCGGCGCAAGTTCTCTCCCTCTAACGCTAACGCAGGCTCAGACGTGAGTCCTGTTCGTAACGCAGAGACAACAGCTGCTACTGGAAATGGCGAGCCCACTGTTTACCGCTCACTCAGTGACCCAATGCCTCAGAGATGCTGCTCGGAAACAGCGGATGGGAATAGAAACTTCTCATCTGTAGACAGTAATCTGTTAGGATCTCTGTCTGTCAAGGGAGGAGCCTCGGACACATCCGCTATGACAACTTTGGCAGAATCCAAGGGCAGCGTGGCCAGTGACTTGTCACTATACAGCGATGGAGGCTTGTGTGAAGATGACATTCAGGACTATCAGGTCATTCAGAGTATTGTTGCAGAACCAGGTGCGATGGACAGACTTATGGCGGATGACCATGGCAATGGCAAAGCACCAAAGAAGAAATCATTTAGTGACCCAAGTCGCAGAAGCGAAGCCCACATTGATCCTCAGCAAAGAGCACAGTCCAGCAGCACTGAGCCAATCGGTGAACTGGATCAGACTGGTCAGATTCCGCCCTCCAGCAGTGAGCCAATCCTGTGTGAGCAAAGAGAGGAAATGTGGAAGCCAGAGGGCAAGTCAACAGCACTGATTCAGCCACAACACCATGAGGGTAACAACACTATGAAGCCTCGTTCCAAATCAGATGTCTGCCACTACTCTGAAAATGATGAAGATGATGTCATTGATCAAGGTAAAGCAGAAGAGGAAGAGGAAATTAACTTTAACTTTGACCGCAAGTTTATTGAAGCCTTGACCCCTCGTATCATCCGAAGACCTGGAAGAAAGCGGCCAAATAGACTGGCCCATTATAGCCCACTTGAGGACCCATTTGAATCACTTGGGCTGGGAGTAGAGGAGCAAGAGGACAGCATTGAGGAAACTGATACTACAGCTCTTTCTCTGCCTGTACCCCAGTCACACAACAAAACCAAGCCCAAGCATGTCCGCCATGCCAGCGAACCCACAACATTCATCCCCATCTCTCCACCTCCCCTCTATCCGGTGAAGGAAACTGGCTGCCTCCCTGTTCTGCCAACTGCAGAGGCCCCAGGGCTAAATAAGTCTTCGGGGAACACTGACCCTGCACTGGAAGATGTCACAAAGACTTATGTTTTGGAGCGGAGTGTCTCGGAGGGCGACGCGGGGCAGAGGCCTGTTCCTGGCTGCAAAGATGGAGTGGAGTCTGCTGCTCAGTTGGAGAACTTTGCCAGTGCATCAGAGACTGGACCTCAGAACAAGGGATCAGAAGACCCCCCATCCATCCCCGTCCCGCAAAGGATCAAGCCTAGAGTGGTGAGTTTACCTGTTATTCTTTTTTTCTTCCATGCTGCTATGTGCTTTCTAATGTGCATAGTAGGGCTGCACAATATGAGAAAAAAACAACGTTCTTCAATATTTTACTAAAGCATTTAAACACAGTACCCTCCATTAAGTTTAGATAAAGGCTGCTAAACAAAAAAAATGTGTGAATTTCTGTCAGATGGATTTGTGATAACAATGATTTGGAGATATATTGTGCAGCCCTGTTTCACGCATTGTACGGCATATCAAGTGTAAAATTCCTTCAACACTACAACTTATTGCATAGTGAGACGTCTGTTTGGCTTTAGGCTATGCTGCAGCGAAAGACGTTTGCAGACCTTTTAAGTGCGTTTGACTTATGGCCTCACTGACACGTTTATGTCTCGGTGCCTTTTTTGACTGTTGTGAATTAGAGCTGGATGTGGTTTGTTCGAGTGTTGTTATGAGCAAGACCACACTACACAGAAGTAATTAAGAACTGAGGCTAGTAAGGAGTTTGTGTATGTTATTTTGCCCCGTCATGATAATTGCTACTGACTTCTCATTCCGTACATGGCCGATATACAACTTCGCACACATATTTGTAGTCTCTTCTTGTTTTTTGGCAATACTTAAAACGTTACTGATGCCAATTTAGTTTGCTTATTTTACATGTGGTTACGTACAGTGGCATGAAATAGCTTTCAACACTAATGTTTATCCCATTGTTTTCTGCCTTATCATAACATATCTCAGTGTTGTATATTGAGGCAGGCCTAATGTTATTCCACTGATAAAACAACATGCTTTACAAAGTGTTTTAATTGCTTTTTTGAGTTGGTTTGTCTTTCACTTTCCTTTTACTCGCTGTGGAAAAAGCCTAATGCCCTTTGTCAATGCAAAGTAACAGACTAATGCTGCGTTGTATTGTATTTTTGCTGCATTTATTTAATATAATGCATTCTGGGCTCCCTTTTGTAAAGCAAATTCATGTTGAAAGCTAATTTGATGCTGAAGTTTGTAGCCCTCCCCTTTGGTAATCAACTTCTTCCTCACATCGCTGTTTCCTTTCCTCGTCAAGTGCTCTCTTTTGTTGCTGTGGCGACTGAACCAGTGGCTGGCTCATCGCCTCCTCGGGCAGGAAATGGCTTTAGGGAAATGGGAAGTTGTTGTGGTCACAGAAGTGTTTGATGATATCCAGTGCTAATGGCTGGTGTGTGCAGTAAGATCTTCGTCTATTACAGCTGCGTATGGATGGCAGTTACAGTTTGCTATGATGCACTTAGGCCTGAAGCTCTGAGCCTATGGGGCACTGTGCAAAGATGTGCTACGTCTGAATTCAGCCAAGAAATGGAATGGCACAGACCAGTAGTTCTCCTTTAAAAAAAATAATGAGATCCTTCAATGAGCATAACTTAAGGAAATAACACATTGTTAAAAAAGAAAGCACATCCTCCAAAATATATATCAGACCGAGCTAATAGAAGATCACTAGTCTAGCACATAATAGACATTTGAATTAAGATGCACCCCTCCTCCCCATTTACATCAGTAACAGAGAATCGAGAGAACATCCATATTGGCAGATCTGACTGCTCCTACAGGGCATGTTACTACAGACAGACACTCAAAACTTATACTGGCAACACATCTCCACTGTTCTGCCCGACCAGACTCAATCAAAATTCATTTGCACAAACTAAAAAAAAAAAAAGCTAAGACCTGCGTAGTAAAATAAATAAATAAATAAAAACTCCCGACCCTCAGAGTTGTAACTCTAGCTTTAAAAACAATAATATTCTTTGGAACCAAGCTTTAAAATGATTTGGACAGTGACATGTGTTCAAGGAGTCGTTCCTGGCCACTATAATATTCTTTCTCGTTCATTGGGGCTTGGTTGTACCCCTATATAAGGTTTCTAAAACCCTGACAGAGGGTCCTGTTTTTCAAAAGTACCCACACAGTGGAAGTAAATTGGGTGAATGTCTGGGTAGGGAATGATCAATTGTGCCATTAGTAATGTATTGTAACATAACAGGGGGGAGAAGTATAAGATGGCTCCATAACTTTTTGCTTGTACTCTGTTTTAGTTGGACAGAATTAGGCGTAGTCCAAAAAAGAGCAAAGCAAGCAGGAAGGAGAGAATTGGCTAAAAAATGTCCTGGATTAAAATAGTACAGCGAGAGAGCTAAAGAATGAAAGCGACGGAGGGAGGGGGAGAAGCAAAACAAGTCTGTTCTTAAAACCAGACAGTTATTTTTAATATCTTTTTTTAGTTTTAAACTATTCAAAGTCCCCTGCATAAACAGTCAATCTTCCTTTTACCTAATATCTTTAGTTCCTAAGGCAACAGCTAGTCCAAACAGATGGATCATTGGACTTGACTCACTGGATTTCTCTATAGGTCTCCCTGCATATTTTGCCTAATTTTTAGCACGCTGCAGGAATGCGTTTTATCTCCTTCGTTACATAACATGGAAAAGGCAGCTGGAAAGCAACTAATGAGGACCAGGAGCCAGGAGTATTGATAGCCGTGTGCGTGAACATCTTAAACATCTGTTCTGTAAACCAAGCTTGACTGCCTGTGTTTCTTAACCCTAAACAGTTTGACAAATAAAAGATTAATATCGGCAATTTTTGTCTCCTTTGTCATATTGATGAGACCACATAAGGTTTTGACAAAACGATTGGAGTGTATTGTGCTCCATCTTGCATGGTTACGTGTTCAAACCACTGGTCCGGATTCATGACTGACAGTTTTCTATTAGGCCACCCACACAGAATTGAATACTTTCTACCTAGATCACTTTCATTCTTTTGCTTTTCTAACAAACCCCACTCCTCCTATGCTCCGATAGAGCATAGAATTACACACTAAAAATAGGCAGTTCTAGTTCACTGTTTCAAAATGATTAATTCTCTGAGGTGACCAACCATTGTGCCATGGCAAGAGTAAAGCTGGAAATCCCTGCAGTCATTGAAAACCTAGACAATGCAATAAGATTACATTTCATAAGCATCCTGCAAGCACTGTAGGGGTTTTCCACAGGCACGTATGTACTGTTTTTTGAATCCATTGCCTATTTTGTGCATAACATTTGAGTAGCTATAGTGTGTTTGTTTCACAGTCAAAAAGTATTTGGCTAATCCAGCGTAGTTAGGGAATCAACTTTTCCATAATGTCTAAAAGCAACATTGGCCTGTCACGTCGACCAGTGTGGTAAATGTCTGTGGGAGCTTAGGCAGATACTATTGCCACCATAACAATGGCAACAGAAAAACTAACCCAAAGCTGTTCTGAATTTTGGATTATTGTTCTGTATCTGAATTTCTCTTCTCTGTTATAAACAAACACAACCCTCAAGATTACGTCATGTCACAACTTTTACTATTTCTAAACCTAACCTTAACCGCTTAGAGAAACTTATGTTTATGTTAAGTATCCATGACAACATTTTTGCTAAACCATCCCCTCTTGGGAGAAATGTTGAGAATTTAATGAGGCCCGGTGTTTGAGTTTCAAATGGCCTTGAAAGCATCTTGCCAGTAAACGATGTGAACACAAGACGGCACGGGTCCTTGTGCCCTCTGATTACAACACTGGCCTTTTAGTTAATGGATTGACGCATTCGTTGTGTTATGCAGAATATAAGCTATAGAATGTTATATAGCAATATAAGGCATCCTAAAGTATTTTAACCTCATTTTCATCCTCGGTTTTGTCTAATTTTTGTTGCCATTTTGACACTTTTTTCAATAAGGTTTTTGATTTGGGTTAAGCCAAACGTGCTTGGTTAAAAACACAGAAAAAGGTTGGTTGTTGGACCCACCTTGGTTGAGTAGGCTAGAGATGTACTCACTTCACAATATTTCTCACGAGAGATCTCATATTACCACTTTTGAATGTTTATTCTTTAGGTTTATTATTACTTCAATGCACAGGTTTATTATTACGTACTTGGATGCTCAAAAGTGAATTCATGTTTGGAATGCAAAGCAGATTGCTTTCGATACCTCTTCAAGGCAATGTAATAATACTAAGTGTGCACAAGAATAGTAATCAAATCAAAATTGTGACCTGGGCTCGAATAAAATCAGATACTGTAAACTTTATGCCATTTCGCCCCCTCCTAGTCCAAATACACCAACGTACTGTGTCATCAGATATTGTCATTTACAAAAGGGAGCCTGGAGACATTTCAAAAGAGTGACCGGTCCCTTTTGAAGGTACACATAAAAGTCCAGTGCAAAGGGCAGATCTCTACGCACAGCTGCAGGATATGTTATGGGTGCACTTTAGACCAGCAAAGGTCAGCGCTGGGTTTGTGAGCTCCTAAAAGCTAGGGCCGCTGAGAGACGTAAAGGCGATGGAGAGATGAAAGCCTGCAGGATATGGTTTGTTCTGCCCGTATGGTTCCATGACTCAGCAGATGAGAGGGAAGACGTGGGACGCACAGGGACATCAAAAGACAAAGGGGATAATTGGAGGCAGTGGCGCAGACATGCAAAGATCTGTGAGGAGGCTAGATCGTGTTATAAAAGGCGGTGTTTTTCAATCGGTAGTCAGTTCAGGAATGTTTTACTCAACTTGAATACATTTCAAGCTAATACAGTAGTAACCCTCAAAATATTTAATGAACAAGAAACATTTTACATGATGGAAAAGATGTTTTATGTTGACACTTTTTGTTTGGTTCCTGAGCCGGATATTCAGTCAGAAATCAGAATGAGTAAAACACAGATCTCAAGGCTAGAACCAGTTTGAACTAAACCAACCCAACGACCTCTGACCTAAATGTAAGCAAGTCCAACATGGTGCTAGTGCCGGCCACCATTAGTGAAAGCTCAGTGACTAAATTCTGGAGATCTTAAGGTTTCAGATGAGGTATGACATGTTCCTGATATCACCAAGTAATTAAGAGTCCAGGATCAATGTCAAAGTTGTTTGCCCTGGACCAATGTTCGGGTTAGGGTTAGGCGACTTGGCTGGCTGTAACGGTCTTCCTGGGCAAACAACTTTACATTGATCCTGGACTTAGTTACTTGGTGATATCAGATCGACCCATGTTCACATACTAAGATAAAGTAGGTAAAGGTAAATCCCAAGTTGAATTGCTATTATTATAAGTGCCTTTTCAAACCAGTAAGATCCATAAATTGCCTTTTAAGGACTGTTGTAGGAGACGGATGATATGCTTGCCATTCTGCTGCACTCTGTCCCTTGCTCCTTATGAAGAAGCCTTTTGACTAGAGAAATAGATTCTGATATGCATTTTCAAAAGCAATGCCTCAGCACTTCTGATACTGTCAGTCCTGTAATAAGCTGTCTTTTGTCCAAGCTGCTGCTATTGTTGATGAGGTCGAGTTGGACTTTTTTGAGGCGGTTTTGAGTAAGCCACATAAAACTTTATACAATTTTTAAAATTGCTTGCTTTTTGCGGTTTTGATTCTTCTCATAAGCCCAATGTTCCGTACAATTTATGTTTTGACATAAGTCTGGTGAGTTTTTTTCTGGGACCACAACCCAAATGTTTGCCGGCCTATTATTTAGTACCAAGCCTTTGAGGTTTGATGGAGCGCTGCTTTTCAGTGTCCCCTTGAGTCCTAAGTGTGCCAATAGTATTGCAAAGTTAGCGTAAACCATAGTAGTGGCATGTAACACGAGGCTGCCGATAGATCACAGAGCGAGAGCGGCGTTCTGACCGGTCTCTCTCAGTCAGGGGAACATTTCTGTGGGAAAACTCTGCTGCTTGTCCTCGCCTTTAGTCGGTGACAGCCGTGCTATGAATATCTTCAACCTTTTAAGGCTTGTTCTCAGATTGGACAGAATGGAAGTGATGCTTTCCAGTTGTCTTCGCCGTGTCTCGGCCTTTGTCTCTTTGTTTGCCTGTGCTTTGTGTCCCTCCTCCTGGCTCCATCTCTCTCCCTCTCTGTGTGAGACTCTCTCCTCAGCGTGCGGATCCACCCAGTCTAATTACAGAGCACTTTGCTTATGTAAGGGAAGCCTCCTCTGAAACAGCACTTTCTAGCAGGGCTGCTCTTTCAGCGCTTTCTTGCATGCTCAGGCCTATTTGACGTGGACAAAATGTGGGAAATAACGCACACTGCATGTTATCGCAGTTACAAGTCGATGTTGGAAATGTATCTAATGGCGTTTTTGGGAGACGGTCGAAATATGAACTGCTCGCTAAACCAATTTAATTTAGCCATTATTTTCTTAATGTAGTTCCATTTTAGCCTTTAGTTTTTGTCTTGAAATTATATTTAAGTCGCTATTGGATGATAAAGCACATAGTAAAAAATGCAACAATAATGTTATATGTTGTTTGTGGTCTAAATTTCAGGGTTTGCAGGTTTTTTTCATAAGACTCAAAGGACACAGCATAATGTTTGCAAAGCGGATTTTGCAAACAGCAATTATGATTCAGTCGCGATCCCTGTTTCTTTGATACTTTCCTGACTCTGCATTTTGCCGAATCTTTGTTACAAGAGACCAGTGTAGGATTTGTGAATGACAACATTGTTTTCCCCGTCTCCTGTTCTTGTATCCATGGCTGATGTGACGTGATTTGAATGCTCTCAGCTTATTCACTTTTCAATGTCGTCACTTGTAATGCCTCCATATGCTCGTAGTGAGTGGGTTAGCATACATTTTTACCAGTCACTCACACAATACTTCCATCTGTCCCATTCAACAGTGAAGCATAGTTTGTGGCGTGGTCGTGAACACTCGCTTGGTAGACTTTCTCTTTTGTCTTCTAACCAAACATGACGGTAGGAATGCCCCGGCGTCTCCAGATGGTCTTTCGTTCTGGGCTTTGTCTATCCTATGGCATCGGTGCGTCGCTTCGGATCATGCTCTAGCTGCCAGTTGAGGAACAAACACGAGAACGGTAGACGCTGGAAATGCCGCAGCGTTGTTCCGGAGTGGCTTTTGGGTTCTCGGATTAAAGCCCAGGGAGAGGAAGATGTTTGGAAAAGGGAAAAGAAAGCGCCCACGCCTCTGCAGGGCCTACAGGCAGGTGTCACTCTTGTGCGATTGTCATCACCAGATAGCGAGATATTTGCATTTAATTAGATTAGATTCAACTTGTGCGACATGCATGTTTGAGCTCTGATTCAGTCTTCTATTACTCTACTCAGTACTTGTGTTTACAATAGTCATCCTATGACTTCATTCTTTAAATGTGGTCCACATTTGAACAGAACTGTGCAAAGATGACTCTGAAAACTACAGCTTTGACTTCCTAACTGAACAGCCATTTACAAACCTGCACGATCCGATGGATTCCAGGTGGTTCATTGAGGAAAAGATCTTTGTGTGCTGGCTAGTTCTTGTTGTTTAATTACTGTGAACAGTATTGCTATGAAACGTGCTTATAACCTCATCCTTGCTTTAGGAAAGTTAGGAATGACTTGGTTTGGACAAAAACTAACAATGTCAAATGACAGGTATAGGTGTAGTCTTTGGGTCTTTTCTTCTACTGCTAATGACATGGGTCGATAGATCCTGGAAGTTAATCTGTTCTGAGTCTTTCTGCACCCAGATTCTGTTGAGCTTTCAGGGCGTCATTAATTTGTTAGCATGTCGTTAGCTGAAAGTGATGACTTGTATCTTGTTTTATACTCAGTATTTCCCTTCGTTCCAGTAGATAATGCTCCAATCAACAAGATTCTACCAGAGCTGTCTTTTGTGTCTTTTCCACCCAGAGACATTATTTTCAGAATGAATTCACAGTTTCCAGCCTAAAACCTTACAGTTTTTGCAGCACTGGCAGCAATGCATGAAGTCCATCTTGTGTTCATCCTTATTCAAAGTAAATTTGCTCAATGACATTATATGACAGTAATCATTACAGTCAATGGATCTTGAAAGCGGTGTTGTTTTTAAGAGCACTCGCATAGTTTCAGTGAGCAATCTCAGTGTCAGGAGTACATGTTATTTTACCCCATAGCCAAACCCTACGCTGTAAGCGGGAGGCTCAGTGGGGGGTTTACCTTACTGCATTTTTCCTTAACACTTTGTTCCGACTATAATTATTAACCTTGACAAGCCTTCCGCGCACATGGTCTTGATATCCAACTTGAGACTGAATGTTTAATAAGTCGACACATTACATAACAGTCTTCTACATGCTGATTTTAGCTGCAACCACGCCAAGCTTTAGGTGAAAACATGTAATTTGTTCTTCATGGGGGCACTTTTTTCCTCCCCCTGCCCTCTCTAACAGTAAACCTAGTCTGCGTGTCTGCTGCTAACCTTTGTACTTAAGCAAAACACCGAGTCCCATGCAAAGATTTGACAAAAAAACCTCTTTAGTCAGCGTTCAAATATGTTGACCTTACCTCAACCGAGAGAACTTGGAAGGGAGCTTTAGGAGTGTGTGAGTGTGCGATGTGTTGCAGGAGTCTTTGCCTTGATTCCTATGTGTAGTTGCATGTAGCTTAATGATTTTCAACCTTTTACTTTTTATAGGGCGGCATGGTAGTACAGCGGTTAGAGTTTGCATGTTCTCCCTGTGTCTGCGTAGGTTTCCTCCGGGTACTCCGGTTTCCCCTACCACTAAAAACATGTACAATAGGCCAGGATGAATGAGAGTGTGTTTGAGAGTGCACATGGGGGACAATGGACACAAATTAGCCCAAGGCTACAATCCGGTGTGGCTTGTTTGCATGCATGAGGCCCATGTATGTTCATTAACATGCACTGTCCCGACCAAATAAACCAATAAATAAAAATAAATAAATAGACGAAAGGTCGATACCATAACTCTAGCATGACATTCAAAGTCTGTTTAATAGATAACTCAGTTTGACAGTACATCATTGATGGTCACTGTGTCAGGTTTGGAATGCAAAGTATTTTCATCATCATAGCCTCAAGTTAAGATATGGTAAGATTATTAAGTATGACCCATTTGTGTCCTCAGATATAAGGTAAACATGTTCAAATCAGATAATAACATGGTAAATGGTCTCAACTTATATAGCGCTTTTCCACCTATGTTAGGCACTCAAAGCGCTTTACAGCAAGGAACCACTCACCCATTCACACTCATTCATACACCAATGTACGCAGACACTGGAGGCAAGGTGGGTGAAGTGTCTTGCCCAAGGACACAACGACAGTGTGCATCTTCAGGAGGCGGGATTCGAACCCCCGACCTTCCGATCATGAGATGACCCGCTCTACCATCTGCGCCACCATCGCCCATTATTATAACACTGATTTATTGACAATTGGAAAACACTTTTAGCATAATTTAAAGCTGCAATCAGCTATTCAGTTTTGCCGGCCTGGAATGGCTGCATTCCAACATTGCATCGCTAGATGCTCCACCTTCAAAACGACGAGCTAACTTTGTCCCACAGAAGCTCTTAATGGAACATTAATGTTCTAAATGCCAAAAAACACAGACTTGCATGAAAGTTGCAGTGTAGCGAATAAATATAGGTATCAAAATGTTTACTTAACTTCATATCTTATTTATTCTGCTGATAAATGTGTGTTGCACATAAGATTAATGATATTTCCCTTCTCTCTTTCAACGCACCGTAAGGGCAGCGTGTGGAGGAGGAGTGAGGCGCATGGGTGAGGGGGAAAGCCAGGTGGGGGGAGAGGGAGCAGGGTTCACTACTCCACCTACTGATGAAAATAAAAACCAGTGTAGCTGAGGACTGCTTTAAAGTTTATTGTTTTGTTTGAGTTTTCCAGAACCTACTATGCTAATTCTGCTACTTAACAATAAACACAAAAATCAGTATTAAACTACAAAAACAATTGCAATACATCTTTGAACCACAAACATAATCTTCTATCTGATCTACGGACTTGCTGTTCCTTGGCAGACTCTCGCATTCATTCAGTCTCAAGGGAAACTTTGCCAAATACAACTTGCTGTCATCTCTGTGGCATTGATGACAGTTAATGATAATGACCACCGTTTATCTGCAGCTTTGAGTTTGCTCAGAGCTCCCACAACTGTAGATTCTGGTCCATGGTGACTGTCTGCTTGCAAACAATGCAGTCCTTCTTGCCTCGATGCTCAATGGGCTTCTTATGTCCTACCAGGCAGAGTCCAAATACTAGTCTTACAATTTGCAAGTCCAAGTTTTGAGTGCGAGTCAGGTTCTAAGTCCGAGACAGTAAAATAAAGTCAGAGTTCAAGTTGAGCTACTATCGCTATGTCACAAGTCCAGCACATTAAAAGGGAGTTTTCTTACAACTTTCCTAATTTTCCGATGCACCCTCCTGTGAAGCTTAACTACATTTGAACTCACAGTAATATTTGTTTAAAAGCTTGTTTATAAAATGGTATAATCGCAGGTCAGTAGTGCCATTGAGCTGTATCAATATGAAACTATATTGATATTAATCCGAACTTCACATATTCTATTGTGACTGATCTATCCACAAGTCCAAAAGGAGAAATAAATAAATATCTTTCCTAAAATATAAAAGTCTCTAACTTGAGTTAATCATTCCACTTTTTGATTATGGCTCATTATTATTCCTGGACAAAGCTCTTATTTATATAAAATGTATTGTGCAGTTAATCAGTTGATCAATAATCGTGACCAATCAAATTAAAGTAGTAGATCCCTGCTACCAGGCTTGACTTTTTCCCCCCCCAGTCTTTAATACATTTTATTCGCTAAGTTGGCATTTCCAGTTGTGAGGAGAGAATTGTGTCAGGTTCGCACAGTGCGCTAAAGAGATTCCATTCACATTAAACTCTGCTCTGGTTCCTGTAGTTATCCGGGCCAGGACTGGATGGTGGTAAGTGATCACTGGGGTAATAAAAACAGCAGGGGTTTGTCCATGTAGGGCTGTGAAAACTACAGCGCGGTAACATTTAGTGCATTCAAAGTCATAACTAACCACCATAGTCTTTCGGTGTCGTTCCGTTTCCAGTTGTCAGATTTGTATCGTGTTTTTGTTGCTGTCTGTGGGCTAATCGCCGCGGACTTCTCAAACTCCCCGCTAAAGAGTTACAAGACTGTGGCCGAATGCAGTGCAGACCCAAATGTGTAGAGATAAGAAGATGACAAGCCGCTTGAAATAGCATCAATACTGGCCTTGGGATTAGTAAGTGTTCGTGAGATTCAAAGAAAGCTTTGAATCCTTGTCAAGGCAATTTAAGTCAAATTTTTTCTGAATGTTTGCTCCTCATTGGTGCATGTTTGACTCTACTTTATGATTTCTTATAGGCTTTTACACACACGGTTTAGCTATTGTTTTAGATATATCTCCAATTTAATAAATTCATGTTGATCCATTCACAACTTTATTCTGTCATGCATCCTAGCATCATTGGCTTTGTCATTTTTCTTTAGCCAAATAATGTTCCACTTGCCCAGCTACCATGAAGTGGTGGTGGCAAGATGATTTTGAGACATTTATTTTTTTTCCATTTCTGACATTGAGTTTAATGTGTTTTTAAGTGAATTAAGCCAAAATACAGCATCAAAATACAGTATGCAAACTAACATCGTGAAACCAGATTTTAAATGTTTTGCACCGTAAAGAAGAACTAAGTAACTTGTTTACCTTAATAAATCCTTTTCGTAGTCCCTCTGGGGGTAATGGGATGACTGGGGGGTCTTTCATCTCCCCCTGGTGTCTCTGGCCAGAAAACCACAGTTGCAACTTTCCTGCCTCTGGGTCAGAACCACCAATACA
Source organism: Neogobius melanostomus (assembly GCA_007210695.1). Classification (NCBI taxonomy): domain Eukaryota; kingdom Metazoa; phylum Chordata; class Actinopteri; order Gobiiformes; family Gobiidae; genus Neogobius; species Neogobius melanostomus. The sequence goes on from VHKM01000568.1 coordinate 2,008,788, forward strand.
CACTAATAGAATCACGAAGAAGAAGCTAACGGGTAAAGCTAACTGCGGGCTAACGCCACTTAAACTGTATTTACAGCCAAGTTTGAGTGAAAAAATTATCTCCATTGTGTAATTGGATGTACAGTATCCCTCTCTCTTTGTCTTTTCTGTCAGCGTAGTATTACCCTCATGGACAATTAATGAGTAAAAAACACAACATGCTAGCACCTGCAGTGTCGCTTATGGCCTCTAGGGACATAAGTTACTTAGTTCTGCTTCAAATTAAATGCTTATTACATTTTTCAGAAGTGGGTCCTGAATTGTTGGTTGAGTGATTTTGGGGGTCGCAGCCTGAAAAGTTTGGGAACCCCTGCTTTATTATTATATTATATTATATTACTGAATATCTAGATGGGGCGGTGGTGCAGATGGTAGAGCGGGTCGTCTCATGATCGGAAGGTCAGGGGGTTCCTTGCCTCCAGTGTCTGTGTACACTTTTGTATGAATGAGAGAGTGAATGGGTGAGTGGATCCTTGCTGTAAAGCGCTTTAATGAAGGTGGAAAAGCGCTATATAAGTTGAGACCATTTTACCATTTAGAACTACAAGGCTGACAACAAGGTTCAGTTCAAGAGGCCAGAATAAAACGACTAACGCGCTTTTGTTTCAAGTCGTCATGTTGCAAGCGTTCAAGGAAAGCCTGTAATCTAAATTGCCCGTCACCTGCAATGCTTTTAGGTCATTTATTTATATTTGCAAAGCATGTGGTTTCAAGTTTAATTTGAACAATCTGCTCTGAGGTGATGGCAACATGGACTCTGCCTTTTAAGGAGCTGTTTCTTGTATGCTATCCGTCCAACACGGCCATAATTGTCTTCATTGACAGGGCAGGGCAGGAAGTGGTTTTTAGGGAGGCTGTCACACATACACACTCGCTTAGAATGGTCCGTGGCTTTTGTCTAATGTGTTTTAAAGCCACTTCTGAAAATGGTCCCCCGAAAAGGAATTGTGTTGACATGTGAATTGTTTTCCATCGCTTCCTTTTGACTTGAGCTGCTATGGCCCGTATGTGTACATTTGGTCGCCCTTAGCAACCATGTGTGCGGTGTAAAAAATGCCGCCGGAGGAATGCAGTGACATCAGAGGTGCTGGAGAAAGAAATTAAAGACCATTAAAAAAGATATTTCACGAACTGCCCCCATTAATTTAGGTCATGGTTCCGCTACACGTTCCAGCCTTTCCTGTGACTTTGATCCTCTCCGTCTACATCCTGACCTTCTCGATTTGTCTTCCTCACCTCTTCAGCTATTTTTACCCCCTCTCCCGTCGAGCTCACATCTGGATCTTATTGACAGAACGAACAGCCCTTGAGCCATAAAAGCTCTCTTAGCTGTGTGTTTGGGCAGGCCACATGTGCCTGAATGTGCCAGTCAAAGCATGGCAAGCTATGGAGAAAATAAACACTATTTTATTGAATTAATAAAGAAACAATTGTACCCTGCAATAACTGGAGCTCGCCATGAAGACGGCAATAACAGAATGACTTATGGTTTAGAATCTTACAAATAGTTAAACTTATCTGATCGCAGCTCATTAATTCCCCAGTAGCTTGCTTAAAGGTGGAAAATGGTTCCTTATTGTGTTTACTGTATCATTTCATTCACTATAACCAGTGGCGGAAAACTATGTATTTAGCCACAACTACCCTTGAGGCTGATGCTAAACCAATCTGTGCCATCAGCCCTTACTGACCAACCACTCACCCCAAGCTACTGTCCCACACAGTCTTCCATCCTGTTACACACCAGGTCCAGCTCTGCTCCACTTTCTTTATCAGACAAGATCAGGAATTCTCAAGATGGCTTTAAATCAACCAGGTCATCTCCTTCTGAAAGTTTAATTACTCCATTGTCCTTGAGGGTAACGGCACATTTGTGTATTGCATTTGACCTTTGCAGGTGGGAGATAACCTTTCAGAGCCCAGGGCCCTTCTCCAGATGTTGCATGTTGAGCTCTATACTAAGGATATTTTGCAACAGATTTGCAGGCCAGTGCTATTGTTAAGACTCTAGGCTGCTTTATTGTTCCACAAGTACAAGCCATATTAAAAAGGGTTTTTAGAGGACTGAGTGGTTTCACTGAAAACAGTGCGAGGACGACCGGTCACACACTCAATGAACTGGAGGCTTCTCGGAATTCAATATGGCTGCCATCATCCTAACAACCTTAGAGCTGTAAAAGACCCTGAGCCTTTGTGCCTGAGGCTGTTTAAAGACCAACAAATCGTTCAGCAATACAGAGCATTCTAAGGGATAGTGTTTTCTAATGAATCATAAACCATGCCTAAGGTTTATTAGTTACTAATAGTTACTGGATTCTTTTGTATGACCTCCTTCTGTAATTTATAGCCCTATAATTTAGGCACATTTTGTTAACAACATGTGACACAAGAATCATTTTGTGGTTCAAACTTTCAGCTGGTGGGACTTAATCCTACAACATACCATTAAAAAATAAAACAAGTATAGATGTAGTTTAAAATCCTAATGTCACAATGCAATACAAAAATTTCAAATTCAATTTTGATACTAAGGAAAAGGTTTAAGACAGATTTTGATATGGCTGCATACATTGTTTTTTTGTGTGTGTACTGGTTGCTGGCTATAATGAACTCTTCTCTCGCTTTCCATCTTGAAAAACTGGAGATTCTTCAGAAGGAGGTTACGCATGTTATATCATGGGCAAACTTTAACACTCCCACTAACCTTTTATTAAGAGGGAAAAATCATCATCTGAACTGTACCAGCTTTAGTGTGGCCTGTAGAGGCCCGGAGATCTGGACCGAGATTGATTGTTCTGTAAAAGACTCCCATTCTCTTAAATCTTTTTAAGCAAAATTCATTGCTACGTTATACTTAATTACCCCATATGACTGATAAGTCACATTGGTCGCACGTTGGTCTGGCCCCTAAATATCCTGCAAATCTCATGATATATACATAACTATGTAAATCTGATTTTAATACTATGATGTGTAGTGACTGGATGGGTGAATTTCACAGGCTCCTTTCTGTAATGTGATCCTGTTGGTGGGTGGTTGTGGGTGGGTGAATTTTTGCAATTTCTGTTTTCCTTTTGTGATTCTGCATTTGGTTGTTTCTGTCTTTTGGTTGTATGTTGTATATTTTAGCTGTGGGTCCCTGTCCATAAGCATTGCGCCTTTTGGGATTCCCTTTTACAAAACAGACTTCAATATCAACAAAACTGAATGATATAAATTGTCACGTTAAAATATACAATATTAAACATAAAATGTTGATTTTGTTGAGGGAAATCCATGAAGAAATGCCCGTGCGCTAAATGGCTGTGCCTGGTGAGAGGTGAGCGAGCAGCTTAAAATAAAATTTCAAGAGCTGTTTTGTTGACAGGATTTTGTGCTGCACTGACGGTCTGCCCGTCATCCTCCTGCACACTGCTGTGAGCGGAGGGCGAGGCTGGCCATGTCTAACACGCAAAGGGAAAGACAGAGCATCGATACCTGTTCAAATGAGCGGCATTTATAGATAATACTTTTAATTGTTTTTAAGCTTACCTGCCACTGTTCAATCAGAAACGTTCTTAAACATCAGAATCGTTTTTTTGAATTGCACACTAGCATATAACACGTTGTTACTATGTTCCTCAGGGCCTCTCTGACCTCTGCGCTCCTCACCCGAGCTCACCCGTCTCACCTCTACAGCCGTGGCATTAACCCCACATGAGCTAACTGCTACCTATGACAGTCTCCTATCTCCGTAATGACGGGCTGTAACGCACAAGCCAGAAAGTAGAAGTGAGGGAACCAGGTGATGGTGGACAGATCTGTCGAGTAGCACTTTCACTTGCGTACTTCAAGCTGTTGCTTGTTTTGATGTGACGAAACTCGCCTTTGTACTTGTCTGCTTAGTAAGAAACTAACAAAGCAAATGATTATAGGACATTGAGTCTTTCCTGCCAAACGTTTTAAGATTCAACACTGAAAATGGAGATGTTTTACACCTTGTTACCCAATTCAGTTGCATTTATACGTTTTAGATATATTAAACATTTCACTTCATTGTGTAATAAAACTGCATTTCTGTTGAAACAGTTTGTACTATCCTCCATTAAGCAGTTTGTAATGCACTGGCAAATACTTCATTCTTCACACCAAGGGTTTAAGAGAAACATACATTTCGATTCTCATGAATTGACAGTAAAATCTTTTGAATCTTATTAAACATTTACATAGTTTTACTAACCTTTTTATAAGAACAAAATAGAAACAGTGGAATGGTAAAGGTTTGCAAAAGAGGTAAGAGATAAGGCTTAATAATCTACAGTTATCAAGTGTTGCCATGAATTAAACTTATTGCAAATTGAGATAAATATTACAAGATGCGATTTGAAATATGGCACTAAATGCACAAACATGCACCTGTTGTTTGTTGAGCTTTCTCATCTTAACTGCAAGATTTTTTTTAGTTGACGTCGAGATTCGAGTTCTTCACATCTTCGTAAAATAAGTACTTGATTGAGTTCTCGCACACTCCAAATGCTTGTAGTTTTTTATTTTGACTATTAAAATGCAGTATAAATGAAAAATTGGCCCCATTACAACCACAAGCCAATACTCCTTCCCCTGGAAGCAACTTCACTACAGTGATGGAGGAGTTTGTGTTTGGCTCGGATGTGTGCGCACTCTATTAATAGGAAGAGGAATGGTCCAGGCCTGGGAATGTTGTCTTCTCCGGAAAAACAAACTTTCTTTCCCCCTTCGCGGTCCCTCCTCGATGGGAGATGGGACTGACATACAAGGCCAAGATAAGAGGAGGAGAAATGAGGATGGCATGATGGAGTGAGAGAGGGGGATAATCTACATCGACTCAAAACCCTTAAATTATAACTCTGACTTTTGTCCGTTTGAACTCCGCTGATGGCGAGGTTTATTCTTGTACGCGAGGAGTGGGTGGACATTTTACTCTGGGACTGGGTTGTGCAATTTTAGATGTAATGGTTGTCAATTTAAGAACTGGCTGAACTAATACTCAAACTCTTTTATAACCCAAGCAGTCCATCCATCCCTATTCCTGCCCTAATCCTAATCCTTCCTATCCTAACTCTGTATCTGTTTCTAATGCAAACATCACCTACATTTTGGAACATGAATCCTTATGGTGACAGACTTTGTTGTTTGAGATGACATTATTCTTCCCTTATACTTGCAGTCTTTGTGATTTGCTATTTGCGACAAAAATAGCTTTATTAATTTATTTTTGATTAAATGTGCAGGCGTGTGTGGCAGTTGAACGTTTGACTGAGTTTGAGATTATTTTGCTCTTAACAAGAGGAAAAATGTTGTAGCTCTTTACATGAGATGCTTGTAACACAAAGTAACCTCTGGAGACCTCCCTTTCATGTGTGAAGCGCTTTGGGTGTGACTTGTGTCATATAAAAAGCGCTATACAAATAAGATTCCCTTCCCCCCTGTTTGAAACATTATTTGGCATTATATCGGTGAGTTTGTTTATTGAATAAATATAGCAATAGCATGACTAGTAGCAATGACAGATGATGCCAGTGTTGGGTGCTGTGTTCATGATGTCCAGTTGCCCATGTACACTGTACATGTAGTCCATTTGTTTTGTTACTCAATTTACACTTGAGACAATTTTCACTATTTAGCTATTTATATTGGCTCAATTAAATGATAGGGACCCTTATTCTTTACTCAACGGAGGCTGTTTTGGATGAGTATGAGCAAGGCTTCTTATGAGGCACTCAATGAAGTAGGATATATATATATATATATATATATATATATATATATATATATATATATATATATATATATATATATATATATATAGGTTCTAAATGCCAACATAAAGAAAAACTAGCTTGGAAATGGTAGTTTAGCAGTTAGATAAAAGTACCAGTATGTTTGCTTTGCAAAAAAAATTTGAGACTATTTTTCAAAGAATATGAAAGATAACACAAAAGGTTTTTTTCACTCATAGTTAGTGGTTGTGGGAAGCCATTTATAGTGAAACAACTGAGTTTTCTATTTTTTAAATCATAATGAAAAAAGAAAGTACCAAAATGACCCTGAGCTAAAGTTTACATAACCCAGTTCCTAATACTGTGTATTGGGCCCTTTAACATCAATGACAGCTTGGAGTCTTTTGTGGTAGTTGTGGATGAGGCTCTTAATTTTTGTTTCTGATGGTAATGCGTCCCATTCTTCTTGGCAAAAAGCCTCCAGTTCCTGTAAGTTCCTGGGCTGTTTTGCATGAACTGCGCGTTTGAGCTCTACCCACAGTGGTTCAATAATATTGAATTGGGGGACTTTTTTTTACTTATGGAAAAAAAGTCACTATGTTTATTGGAGTTTTAATAAAATACCTTACAAAAAACGTTGCTCAAGCCACACAATGCAGATTTTCACGGTACATGACTTCCATTCACAGTTCACTTCAGTGGAAATGCGTGAGTGATACAGGCATGTTACCTGGATTCCTGCATTCCTGTTCTTTGGGATGTGGCCAGAACATTCTGGGAAGCAGGATGCCGTGAGGTGAGCGTAGAGAGCTCAATTTCAATGAACACCCAGAACAAAAAAAGTTAGAAAAAGGATGACTCAGTAGCTGCCTGGACACGGTTTTGGATTGCCCCTCATGAGCATTCATAGTAAAGGTGCACAATGCGTCACAAATTATTATTGTGCCACAAAATTAGCACCATATCCATTTCACAAAAAGCCAACTGAGGTTTTCCATTTAACTGAAATGTACACCTTTTGTTTTGCCTAAAATTAAATATCAGGTAACTTAAGTGATTTTAAGTTTTTACCTTGATGTTCCTAGTTTAATCCTAATGTGGCTTTTGATTCTGACACTGTTTGAATTGAAAACAAATGTTATACTTTGTGTTACATACTTGAATTGTTTTAGAAAAATGGCAGTTATATCTTTATTGCAATATTAAATCATATCCTATACATTTCCTCATATTGTATGTTGTGCATGCAAAAGTGCACAGAATGTAGATTTGTTGGCAATAGAAAAAAGTTGAGCAAGAGGCCGACGTTTTTATCCCCGCTTTGTTGTTTGATTGGATATTTGCCTCTAAAGCAAATGCAAACGCAGCCCCCCCCCCCCCACACACACACACACGAGACTGCCTTATAAGGAGAGCGGGAGAGGCAACGAGGAAACCGTCACATGTCTTTATTGCTGTTAAGTTTTATTGTTTTTCTGGGTGATTTCTGTAGCACCTGTAGGAGATACAAGATGTGGGTATTGTCTACTGCAGGAAATTAGTGGCAGTGGTGTTCAGAGGTGGGTAACTGTACTTTTTGTTGTAGTTGGCAGCAGAAAAAATGAACCACAATTTATTGAATTTAAGCTTTGATTAATTCTGTTGTACCTTTTCTTAAGAAATATTACTTTGCTGTATTTTTATGGATCGGCCAGCATTGTTTTTACATTCTATGTTTTGTAAGATTATAACAACACTCAACTATTTCGACATTTATGCAGCTATTATTTGGGACTTTGTACTTTTACTTGAGTAAAATCCTTACCTAACGTTCCTGGTACTAAATATGGTAAATATTTTGGCTACTCTACACCTCTGATAGTAGTGATTAGAGTAGAGTATCCCAATACAAGTGTCAATAATACAGCACGTATACCTATCAATCTTAATCTCTTAAAGGGATACTTCGGGATATTTACATAGGGAATCATTTCCTAGTTATCCAGAGTGTTGTCTGGAGATATTTTTTTCTTAAATTCATGCAGTTCTTATATTTGAAGAGTCTAGTTGCGCTAGGCTAGAGCAAGGCTAAAGCAGTCCTATGGTAAACGCTAGCCTGCATTAAAAAGCAGTCTGACCCACTCCACAGTGCACCTGAGGTAAATCACATATAACACCAGACTAACCATATAAATGTCTGTGTTAATAGAATCATTTTTTTAATCAAACTGACCTTGTATCACATGAATTACCGCATTTTGAGGGACTATTTTCTCGCAGTTCACTCCGCCGCTGCCTTAGCTTACAGCCACAAAGCTGATGCTGCTCAAATATAAGTTATTTTAAATGCTAAATGGTTAAAATTAACCTATCGACACAGACATTTATATCGTTAGTCTGGCGTTATAAGTGATTTACCTCAGGTGCACTGTGGAGTGGGTCAGACTGTTTTTTAATGCAGGCTAGCGTTTACCATAGAAATGCTTTAGCCTTGCTCTAGGCTAGCGCAACAAGAGTCTTCAAATATAAGAACTGCATGAATTTAAGAAAAAAATATCTCCAGACATCAACAACACTGGATAACTAGGAAATGAGGCCCTATGTCAAACCCCCACCTGAACCTAAAAGCTTTTTTGAAAAAGAGTCAAAATAGCGACAAATAAATGACAGAAGAGTGATGAAAACACGATGAAAACACATTAAAAAAAAGTGTCCAGAAACGTGCTGGAAAAGTGACACTAATGCAATAAAAAAAAAAACACATAAAAAAGTGATGAAAAAGTAATAAAAACACATTATAAATACAACAGAAACCCTTCAAAAATGTGACATAATAGCGGTGACAACGCAGCAAAAAAGTCACAATCATTTTTGTAAGTCTTAGCTTTCAAATGAGGCATTACACTGGCCTATAGGCAGCAAACTCTCAGGTCGAGAAGCTTTTAGATTTGCGTAAAGCCAAACTGGAGAGAATGTGCTTGGTTAACGTGGGCGGTAAGAGGTTAAGAAGAAATATCTTTTACAGTAGATTCACTAAATTGACAAAAACAAATATATTATGCTGAACATGCTCAGTGATCTGTGCCTTTATATTTCAGTAGTTTTTAGCTTTTGAAATTGTTTTGTATTTTCATTATTTTTTGCAAATCATAATACAGGTGTAAAGACCTATTGCTGATACGATATATCGAACACAGTGTCGTCGTAATAGTAAGTAGTAGTGCAAACATCCTTCTCCCTCCTCACGTGTGCACATGAACTGAATGAATACCCCTCCACTACCTCTCTGCCCTCTTGAAATACGCCCTCCGATATGAGCCTCTTTCATTCATGTGGCCGGGGCCTATTATGAAGCTACAGTTAATCTCGCAGCTAAGTCAATATTTTGCACTTCCACGAGCCCCAATACCGCGTTACAAAGGCCGCTGTGTTCCGCGGCAGACACACTATTTCAAAATGTTGCTCTTAAGTCCCCCGCCGATGACCTCATACGTGTTTCATAATGGACTTAAATCACTCCGAGCTGATATCAATGTTTGGCATAGGAGCGCTCCGGTGGGAAAATGACCTTATTTGGCGAGAATTGCCTGGAAGAAGATTGGGTAGCACTTTACTTTACTGTGATAGACGTGGTAATGCAGCATTTTCTAGGTGACAATGGAGAAGTTTTTTTTTTATGTGTTCTGTTACAGCCGTTACCGTGCTGTAAAATAATGTGCAACCAACTATGGCTCCTGAATGTGCCTTTTACAATATTTTTAAAGAAAGCAAGCAATCCAAGGCTTTAACTTTCAGCAGCAACCTGTGTGGCTTTTTCTAAATCCTGTGCTTGATAAAATGGAATGTGACTGTTGCATAGGAAAAGTTATAAAGGGATACGCGTTCCTGGGAGTATCCGGTTTCGGAGCAACTGTGTGTGTGTGCGTGTGTCCATGCAAGAGAGATAAAGAAAATGTTTCCCTTTTTTAGCTGCGTCCCACCGGGGGCAGTGTGCATGGGTGGGTTGTCCAAAACTCGACTCCTTTTTTTTGTCGGGCCTGAGGCAATGACACTTGTTTGACAGGCACCTTTCAGCGCCGAGGAGTATGAGGGGGAGAGGTTTGGATTTGTGTACGCAGCAAATGAGACAGTTCACATGCTGTTGCAGGGAAACCATTATGGTGTTTACACATCTTGTTCATGACTTGAGTTATTGTTGTAGTAACACACTGTCACCACCAGGATTTAACTCCCTGCTATGATCTGGAGTGGCTGCAGTTGGTCGGGTCTAAGCTCAGCAACAGGAATGACCAGGTTACTCCATCAGTGGATTTCTTCTTCCCTGATGTTGCGGGGCATATTCCAAGATGATAAAGCCAGGTTTCATCGGGCTCACAATGCGGAAAGAGTCCGGTTCTTAAACCCGTTGAGAATCTTTGGCATGTGCTGGAGGAGGCTTTGCGCTGTGCTCGCCAACACACGCTCTTGGTGAAAAATCAATGCAGCAACACTTGATCTTTTGACATCGCTGAAGCTTAATTGAATCAAAGCTAAAGGCGGTCCAACCCAATATTAGAGCGTGTGACCTTTTTTCTTTTGTGTGCTTCTTTTCGGGGTCAGGCTGTGTAACTGTGCAAAAGCTGACTAACCCACTCATACTGTCACATGAGTGGCTCGTCCCACGTCATGGCTGACTCAGATCAAGAGGAGACATAGAAGATGGATTTTTGAAAGTTTATTATTTAAAGTATGACATTTTTCTGTGTTTTACCTCAACTCCATGTTGTTTTAGCTGTTCCCATAACGGCAACAAGACATTGACCAGAAAAAAAACCATCTTGAAACTTGCCCCTTAAATCGATTTGACCTACATCTCCAATTTTCTGCCGTCTATCTTTAGCCGCTCTGATATAAGCGTCAGTCCAGCGCGGTCTCCATCGCTGAGCCAGATGTGGTCACTATGGAGACGCATCGTGACGCCACCCCGGAGTCATCCCTGCAGCCGGAGGTGTCTGCTTGTTGTCTTTTCCTCATTCATGCTTTCTCTCCCATTCAGGCGTTCCTGTGGCAACCCGGTTACATAGCAACTGAGCGGCCCAATAACGGTTCACTTCCTCTGGCAGCTTTCAACCTCGCACTCCCCCTCCATTTTTACGCCAAGTGGCCTTCGCCACTGCTTTTTATGCCGTTATAAAATATATTTTTGGAAATGGTGTGCCGTCGTGTGCCTCAGTTTGAGTTTTGAGTAATTGTTTACATAAATGACTCTCTCAATAGACGTTCTATATCGTGTCCGTGTTGGTTTCCTCCAGGTGCTTTGGTTTTCCCCATCACTACAAACATGTACAATAGACCAGGATGCATGAGAGTGTTTGTGAGTGCAAGAGTGGGACAACTGATGGCTCATGGCATGTCCAATGTTTAGACCATGTGGCCATTAACGTGGACTGTCTCGAGACTTATATTGGACTTTAAAAACTTATCAAAATGCTTCATTACACAATAAGTTGATGAAGCTAAATATAGCCACAGCATCCTGGGTCTGACTGTCGAAAACATGGCTACCAATGTGCACCAACAGCCCCAAATCACTAATAAATGGTAAATGGTCTCAACTTTATATAACGCTTTTCTACCTTCATTAGGCCCAAAGGAACCACTCACTCATTCACACTCTCATTCATACACCAATATACGCAGACACTGGAGGGAAGGTGGGCTAAGTGTCTGGCCCAAGGACACAACAACAGTGTGCACCTTCAGGAGCCGAGTTTCGAACACCCTACTTCATTCAGAACAAAACTGTTTATGTTGTTCAGAGCAAGGGTCAACCTCTGGCTACAAGGCAACATCGCGTTCATTGCCCCATAAAGACTTTGATATTAACCTCTTAACCCCCGCCGTAACCAAGTGCATTTTCTCCGGTTCAGCTTTGCTCAAACCCATAAGCCTATAGGCCAGTGTAACACCTCATTTGAAAGACTTACAGAACTCATCTAAATTGATCTTTTTCCTTGTTTTTCCCGAGCTTTTTTGTTGGGGTTTCATCATATTTTTTTCCACTTTTTCATCATGTTTTTGTCACTCCTTTTGTTGCATTTTCATCCTTGTTTCCTTCTCATTTTTGTTGCTATTTTGACACTTTTTTTCAAGAAGCTTTTAGATTTAGCTAAAGCCAGACTGGTGAAAATGTGCTCGGTTCAGGTGGGGATTAAGAGGTTAACATATGAATACAGTTAAACACAAAGTTGTGGTTATGTTTTTGCATAGGTGTTGAGGGCAGAAGGTGTAATCATAAAGTTAACTTGAGTGGTTTTGAATGATCGTATATATTCCTTTCTTTCCCCAGCTTCTTCCTGTGTCGTTCGCACCTCTGTAATAAGTCTCTGTTCTCTGACCGCTCGTCTTGAGTTCAGACCTAACTGCCTCCTGTGGCGCAATGATACACTCGAACAATCTATTTGTGCAAGGTTCAATCCATCCGCTTTCCTGGAAACCTTTAGGTCTATTGTTTTCCACCATATAGATGTACACGCAGAAGTACAGTTAGGCCGTGAGGGGTCAGGAATGCTGAGGAAAGGCGGATAAAGGGAGGAAATGGAGAGAAAAACGGATAAAGCCAAAGAAGGAACGGGATCAAAAAAAAGTTGAAAGGAGCGTATTGTGGAGAGACTAACGTTCATCTAAGGTGATCCAGATGATGGCTCTAGTATTTACCTCACTTCCCCTCTAAATTTTATTGTGCAAAGGTTTATCATGAGGACAGATGTGTAATTTTGAGGGGGAAATAAGGACAGGTACCAATGACCTAAGGCAAACTCTTCCCCTGGAAAATTTATAGGAATTTTATTAGTGTACTTGATGAAAACCAATCCTCCCTGAACCGTAAAGATGATAAAAAGTGCATTACAGCTACTGCAAGTCTAAAGCACATAGGCCCAAACTAGGACTAAACTGAATATATACTAAATCACAAACAAACACAAATATCTTACTGGGAATATTCGGACAAGCTTTAACATTTGTTTTTAACATTGTGCAGCATAAGATTAAAAAGTGTCTGTCTTGAATATTACTAAAGCAATATGTGTTTTTGCTTTAGACTGTGACTAAGGAGAAATACATGTACGTTTCAGTCGATGGATTTTGCGATATATTGTGGCTTCTTAGGACATGTATAAAACGTCAAAGGCACTGCACGTCTATCCACTACTGGTCTAAGCAAAAGCACAAATCCAGCATGATGGACACAGAGGAGGTATTTCCGGAGCAAAATGAGCGTTAAGGCTCTGCTCTCCGAGGCCGATGGCTATCAGTCTGTCTGCGGCTATCTGTGTGAGAGAGCCCGGTGCATTGTGGGATCACTCGCTGTGCAGGAAGTGTGCGTCACATTGAGGAGTGAGGATGGAGAATGGATACAAGGCTTCTTTTGGTGTATAAAGGCTGGATATTTGCTATTGCTTAAAGAACTGTTGTTTATCAAATTATTGAGATAGTAGAACAAGGAATGCATATTTTTACCATTTAAGTTAAGGCATACTGTCAGTAGATCCCATAGGTTTATAGACTTAGAGAGCAGGATTTTTTATATTGAAATTGAAGGTAAGAGAAGGCTGACAAACAAATGTAAAATGTCACCACATATTTGCCTTTTTAGAAACAGGGCTGCTCAATTAAGTGAAATGTAAATGAAATTGCCGTTTCAAAGTTTGAAATAAGAAAACTGCAAAGACCACATCTGTCTAAGCAGCTCAATATCCTTTTGCAAACATCAAAATATGTTGTTTCCATGGGGTTTAATTCTGATTTAAACCTCCTAAATCTGTAGCATAGACCTACCTACTGTAAAGTGTTTTTGAAATGCATGTCGTTCTCATATACCTTTAAAGGAACAGGCCACGGTTTTTCCACACTGAGATATGTCCTTACCTGAGCTTAGACGAGTTGATGCGTACCTGTCTGGTCTTTGTGCATGTCCTCAGTCACGCACAAAGACCAAAGGTGTTGTTAGCATTTAGCTTCTCCTCCTCTTCTCTATGGGGCCAAACGGTGGTGAAGTTAGAAGCGACAAAGCTCTTCCACGTTTCCCCTATTTAAATACGGTTACGTGAGCAGTTACACAATCCAAGTCTAGTTACACAAAAGTAAACATGTTGATTTTCTAAGCGGATAAAAGGGGAACTATATTGTAAGGCGTAAGAACACCTGAGGAGCATTTCAATATCCACCCAGTAAAGTGAAGATATTAGTGTGTTGTGTGTAACTATACTTGGATCGTGTAACTACTCACGTAACCGTATTTAAATAGGGAAAACGTGGAAGAGCTTGGTCGTTTCTAACTTCACCCGCGTTTGGCCCCATAGAGGAGAGGAGGAGAGGCTGAATGCTAACACATCTTTGGTCTTTTTGCGTGACTGAGCGCACACACAAATACCAGACTCCGGTAAGAACAGATCTCAGTATGTAACAGTGGCCTGTTCCTTTTAAAAGTTTGTTTGTCAGCCTTCTCTCCAATGCACTGTGAACTGAATCCAGTTTAAACCATAAATGACAAATATGATGTTGATCAGCCTTGTTTTGAAGTGTTTCAGTTTTCTCCAGTACTAGATGAGCTGGTTTATTCTCATGTGCGGGAATACCCTTCTGGTATCCTTGCGCAGTATCCTTGTGTGAAATCCAGGCGGCTGTCCTGTCCTTTCCCCAGCCTCACCTCTGCGGGACAAAGAGTCTTTTGACAGGACTAGATCTCACCCGCTATCCACTTTATCCCATAAGGGCGTATTAGGACTAGGAGAGCCACCAGATCTGGTTACACATACTGTATATACTGTACAATAGATGGACTATTTGTCATAACTCGTATGCAGGTGTAGCTGCTTACAAATGCGTGGGTTGGTAGTATTGCATGTTTGGCTTATTTTGCATAATATGCTTCTACTTAAAAAAAATAATGCAATCAAAATGCCTGTTGTCTTGAGTGTTTAGGGAACCGTTTTCAACCTGACTACTGCCCCCCTGTGGACTTCTATTATGTCATTGACTGTATCAGGCAGACATCTATATGGGCTGTCATCATGTTTTGTCATTTGTTCTTCACTTAATCCCCAGATTTTATTTCCCCAGAGCGATTGATAAAGATTATTTTACGTGCAGCCCATAGTCTAGTGCAGTGGAGCTATTTTCAGTGTGTTACAAATCTATTCCAATATACATTTCTTTCAGTATTTTTTTCTTTTAACATTTAGAAACATCTGAATATGTAAAAAATGTTGTTTTGGTCATTCAGCTTTATAGGTTTTAATTTTTTTATTCAATAATCATTTGTTGGGGAAAGCATTTTACTTGATACATTACAAATCCAATTCTTATTTGGGTCACGCCTTGCCTTCTTAGGATTATGGCGGGTCCTGATAGCATCCCAGTCGAGAACCATTGGTCTTGAGGTTGAGTCTGCTTCTGACATTTCTTTGCAAAGAAATGCTTGGATTCCTCCTCCGCTGGCAGAGATGAGGGAATAAAACAGTTTACATAATGCTTAAACTATTGCCTTAAACATTTGTAAGACTTGCTTTATAGTGAAGTCAATGTAACCTAGAAATTGCCAGTACAAATGCAGTGAAAGTGTCTGTACTAAAATCAAAGAGGTGGGTAGTGTTTTGAGGCAATGATAGTGAGACCCACTTAATATACAGATTTATTCCGCCCTACCGTTACATTTTTCTCTACCGGTACTTAAACAATACTTGGTTTTCGATACCTATACTAAAATATTTGTCATCTAGAGCCAGAAAACAGAACAATAATGTGTGGAAGATCTGCAAATGTACAATATCAAGTTCAACTCCAAGAAGTATGGGAACATATGGGAAAACATCCGGGGAAAATGGGGGGAATTGTGGCAAAAATAAGAAAGAAATTGTGTCACGACAATGGGGAGAAAACGGGGCAAAATAGGGAAATATAATTGGGTAAAACATTTGGGAAAATGGGGGAAATAGTACAAAAAATTGAGCAAAAAGTGAAAAATTGGGTAAACATTTGCACACACACAAAAAAAAAATGGGGGGAAAAATTTGAGGGACAAGAAATAATTAATTTGAGCCGAAACAACCAAGTCACTTCCTTTAATGCTGTCCCTGGACCACAGCATCAAAACTTGGATCTAATAGTACAGTATAAGCCTATATTTCGGTACCTGCTTTCAATACTTTTTTTTTTTTATACCGGTAGTACCTAAACTTTTTTTTTGGTGCCCAGCCTAATGCATGACTGAAACAAAACTCCAGGTATGTTCATGATTAGTGAACAAAATTATGATTAAAATAGTTTTATCGTCAATTCACAGAGAAATTGAAGTTGTATTACTTGCAATCCCTTGGTGCAAAGTGTGGAAGGGAGAGAAGTCTTAAAAAAAGTCAGTTTAGCATGTTATGGATCGCTACGTTACAGTTTTGACTCTTTATTCCTGCAGCCCTCGTCTTGCCAGCACATGAGCGACTGGGCCGCAGATGTTGTCTTGCTGCGCAGGTGTGTCTGTCCCATGATGTTTTGATGTTTTGGTCGGCGATGCGTCCACTTGGCCTAAGGTTACGTGGTGTTTGTGTCTCTCCCGGGGGACAGACACCTGGTGATGAGCGGGTGTGCTGACAGGAATCATCGCTTTACTCCCACATGTTTGTGCTTCTACTGACTCAAGCCTGAATCACTGTTTGTGGGCCATCCGCTATCATTTATAAACACTTTGAACCGCAGCCAGGCAACAACACAGAGTGATGCTGCAAATGTATTCAAGGAACTACGCTCAATATTCCAACCTACACGTGATGCATGTGGGTATTTATAATTCCTGACTGTTCTTGTTTGTGTTCTGACATTATATCTTGCACATGAATGAGTCCACTTTGTCCATTGTGCTATCCGTTGTTTGTTTCTTTTGAGGAGCCACCCTTTAAAAGGCATGATCGCGTCTGGTCTGGAAGCAAAGTCAGAGCTGTGTGGGACTGAATACATTTTCTCCAGTTCCACTTTACCCAAATCTAAAAGCTTTTCAACTCGTATGAAAGCTAAGACCCACAAAACTGATCTAAGATTTTCCTCATGTGGTATTTTTGTTTTTGTTGTGTTTTTGTCGCCTGTTTTGCTGTGTGTTTGTTGCGTTTGTCACTTTGTGTTGCTTTTTTTTTTAACCCTTTTGTCGCCTGTTATGCTGCGTTGTTGTCACTCTTTTGATGCCTGTATACTGGAGAAAAATGTGCTCGGTCAAGGCGGGAGTTAAGAGGTTAATATTTGTTTTGTTTATCCCAGTAATAGAAAGTTCATTTGAGAGGGCCTTGCTATTGATTTTGTATGGCCTTGCTTTGAAAGTAATATCGGCAAATATCATATATCGCTATCGGCAGAAAATGTTAATTTCAGACCATCCATATACCATGATGGATTTCAATTTAACAAGCATAGTTAATTACACTGGTTTACAAAAATTTGGTCTCTAGGTTTTGTGAGCTGATTTAGGTCACTTTTGATGTGCTGAATCCAAAAATCACATTGGTTTTGTTCAATCGGGTAACATTTTTTACCTCTCAGCCAAATTTTGCCAAAGGGTATTTTCTTCTGTCCTGGTGCCTGTCTGTCTACAATTAAGGGGAGACTGGGGTTGGTTGTAACATAATTTGTGTTTGTGCATATATTTTGGTACACAAAGCAGCTGTGCTTACTAGGGATGGGACGAAATATCGTTTGGCGAAATATCGCGATACAAAACGTGACGAAGCGCATCGAGTTCGAAAAAATGGATCGTGAATTTTTTTTTTTTTTTTTTAATTATTTTTTTTTTTAATTTAATTATTATTTTTTTTTCATGTAAAGCGTCTTTGAGTGTCCAAAAAAGCGCTGTGTCTACTCAAAGATTACACCAGAACATGTTGATATGTTAGTTTTTTTTAAGAAGAACCAGTCCTGAGATAACTTAACCTAGGGTTAGAACAGCACTAAGGGAGTGTTCTTGTTTGTGTTTGGCCTGTTAGGCCTGTGTGCAACTGAAACAAAATAAACAAGTTGTTATTATACAGTAATATTTTTTTCTTTTTGATATCGTATCGTGACGTATCATTTCGTGACTCTGACATATCGAGGTGCATCGTATCGTGAGTTTAAGTGTATCGTCCCATCCCTAGTGCTTACAAACTAGTGTTGGTGACTATTTATGAAACCTATATACAGACGCTTATTATTATTTGATATGCAAGTTCACTTCTTAGAAATGATTAAAAAAAAAAAAATGGCGGAATTTTTTGCTGAAACCGGTCTCTTGGTTGGTTGTTGGTTGTAAACATTCCTTATATGGTTGGTTTTAACAGTACTACAGAAAGTAAAAATCATGCGCCTCATGGAATATAGAGATTGGAAAGTCCACTTAGCACAAAAATCCGACCTGATACCTTTGTGATGCCTATACTGGATTAAAACGGGCCAATAATGATCCAGCGCTGACTGAGGCTGTCTAGCGCTACTAGAGAATAGCACAGTTATGGCAGGGGTTCTCAGCCTGAGGATTAGACTATATATAATGCGGTTGTTATGAGGTCTATAAGGAAAACTGGAGCACTCCACAGGAAAATTCTGCACTAAAGGAAATGGAAGGAACCAGGGACCTTCACGTTTTGACGTTCACTTTACCACCATGCCATTGGATAGACATAGAAAGAAAGGCAAAACATTGAATTAACAGTGGGATTTGATTGAAGAAGAATGGAGATATTGGCACATTTCAGTGCTCACTCCTGTCCATAATCACAAGTTGTGTGCAATAACATAATAAGCAGCAGTAGGCACCAGCTGAATAGTCACCGTGTGCAGGTGTATTTGAAAATGGAGCCCTCAAAAAAAATCTGGGTCAGGCTGCAGTGAACCGGTAACTCATTGAGGGCGAGTGCTTTGTCTCGAAGCTTCTGTCTGCTTTCCCTATTTATGTGGAGGCACCTGTGGAAATGCACTCCGCGCCTTGTATGGGGTTGATTACTCTGGCAACAGCGTAATAACAGAAACGGGCTGAGGATATGAACGCAGCTATGTAAACAATACTACCTCATGTAACAAAATGTTTGTCATTACGTGAACTGACCGAAGCGAGCCACAGTTGTGCAGGGTAGCATAATAGGTATAATACAATTTGCATAAACACAAGCTCAGGCGATAATCTACTGGGCCCCATGCCTTGATATATTTTCATTATAACCTAAAATAATGTAAAGTGTATAGGAAGATACCCCTATTTTTATGATGTAGTTTTCCAAAATGCCAGCAGTATGGTGTCAGTTCACTCCTATAGCTGCAGTGATTAGCGCTTTGAATTGACAGCAAAACAAATAAAGCAACCACGGACAGGATCAAGTTTGGTGAAGGTGTTTCGACGATAAAACTCTTCATTGATTCGTTCGTATGACGTGCACCGTGGTGTGGGCAGGCGTTTTGAGTGCAGAAGAGCGAGACCGACTAAAATTATGCAGCATTACTGAAACGTAATGCAATTTTCTGTTGTTTATTTATAAAGCCGGAATAAAGGTTATATGCTAATAGTAAAAACAAGAAGCAGTTACACAATCTTGGCAGACCAGAATACGGTGTCAAAGTACAGTCCGGGTTTATCCTTCAAAGACTCTAAATCCATCTATAATTAGTTAACTTTTGCAAAAGGAATGAGCCACACCACTCTTTAGGAGCTTAGTTCTAATATGTCATTCAACCCGGACCATCTGAGCCGTTCTGCACTCAAAACTGCTTTTATTATGGCCTCCTCAATTGGGTATCATTTCATTAGGTAAAAATTGTGGCTTTTATCTTGTTTTCTAAATCATAATCCTCCTTGTTGCCTGCAGAGAGCTCTCCAAGCAACATATGAGATCCTTAACAGAGCAGTCTTTCACCATTATATGTCCACTTTAGGCCACTTTACTAGATAACCTGTTGGAAAGAGCTTTGATTGTTTCAATGCTGATTGAATTTGCCTTGATCTCGATAAACTTTGCCACAGAGATCGTCCTGTACGTCAGACCTTCAAAAACATCTGTCGTTCCTATGGCAACAAGGATTAAAGGCCATTTTCCTGCCACCAGGGTGACCTTTCCTTGGCCTTTGGTAACCTTTGTTGTGTCATCTGATCTCTGCTGGAGGACTGAGCTCTATTTGTCTGATGCACCATGGCCTTTGTAACTTATGACACCTTCACTGTTGAATAGAAATCGCTTTATTTATGAATGATGATGAACTTTATTTATAATCGTGAGCAACTGACTGATGTAGTCAAGTTCAAGTAAAGAATAAGAATAGCTGCTAGATTTAGAACTAACATCTCCAGTGGGATGTGTTTATGTGCACATTTCACAGCTTTCTGAGAGCAGAGATGCCTGGGAATTTGTATGTATTAGTTTATTTGACAGGAACAATATGCTTCTCAGTAACCTCTTACCCCCAGACTTAACCAAGTACATTGCCTCCAGTTTGCCTTTACCCAAACATAAAATAATCTTGTAAAAAGTGTCAAAAGAGCAATAAAATTAGATGAAAATGAGGATGAATATGCAAAAACAGAGCGACAGAAACATGAACAACAGAAAGCCACAAAAAGGCAACACATTTTGAGTAAAGCTGAGCTGGAAATGCACTCGGTTAAGGCGGGGGCTAAGAGGTTAATGAACATTTCTGTATGTGTCAGCGGAGCTAGTTTTCCACCGTTGTCCCTGGGTAGGGTGTATAGTTCCTACAACTAGGGCAGTCACCATAATTTATCGACTTATCGTTCAATGAATAACAGAATATTCATCATCTGTACATTTACCAGCATTTCCTCCCAATTTTTTCTATATTTTTAGCTGAAGCAAATTGTGTTGCATTATATTTCATGTTTATTGCAGCTTGTGTGGTATTTTAGGATTTGATTATGCACTTTTAGAACAAACTATCATTTTATGCTTTAGAGTTGTCAGTATCTAGTGTCTTTAGAGTCAATGATATTGTTTATCGCGATATTTCCTGCCTCAATATATCGAACTTCAAATTCGCTATTGTGATGGGCCGAGTGCCAACAATGATTAAACTGTTTACAATATTAGCCTCAACAAGGGTAATTGTTTTTGCATTGGCGCTAACTGATGCTAAGAGCCCATAATACACTGCACATGCTAACCACAAATGAATTGGCCTACAGTATACTGCTAGAGCACACAATTGATTTCAGTTATAGATTAAGACCTGCCTGAGTGAATGACTGAGGAATTAAAAGTAGCCTACATGTTGTAATACTTGGTATGAACAGTCACACGAGATATTTTCAGATAAATGTGCAAATGCTGGTTGTGTTAAACTAACAGAAATCTATAATCTGTGTGGACTGAGGTGTGTGTTGATCTTGAGGAAGTACATCTCCTACAGTTGTCATGGTTATCGGCGTTAAATCAAACAGAGACAAGTCCATGTATTTCTCAACTTCAGCACCACACAAGGGGCTGCGATGATGCAGCATTAGATGGATTACCGCTCCTTGTCAGCTCCCAGAAGCCTCCCCCGGATCAATTTTTTTTTTTTTTTTTTGTCAGAGGGATTGGTACAGTCTGAGCTGCGCACGTCTGCTGCCCTGCCTGCTGTCTCCCATTATACACAGCAGCCGGGGAGGGTTTAGACACACATGCACACGCCGATTCACTTCTCCTCATCTCTCTACGGTCCGCACACCTCGACATGCGCTCCCATCTTGCCCGAGCGTGTTATGCCTTTCCCCTTACACATGCCGCCTCGAGATTTTCCGCTGCCTACCTACGTGTGCAGGGCAGACCTCTTGAGCAGCTAAATTAATGAAGAGAAAGCATTATTTGAGGAAATGACTTGGCCTTTCTAGGAATATGCGTCCTGACTTCTTGTAAGGAAGGGAAGCGGTCTTCAGTGTCCTCTCCAAGGGCTCCCGGGAGCTATCCGTATGCTGCAGATGGTTCGGACCCTTGCCCAGTTTAGCATCGCTCTGGAGGAGATGAATGAAAATGTGGAGAACACAGGGGATGAAGACGCAGGCGAGGCGGAGGAATCGGCAGATAGGGACAACTTACTGGATCAGTTCCCAAACAACAACAACTCCGGGGGAAATTTGAACGGGAATGGTATTTCTGCCAGGAGCCCTCCATCCACTGGAGAGGTATGACACCGTCTAAACAAGTGCATTTTTTTTAAAAGATTACTTTATTTATTTGTTTATTTGAAGAAGACTGTGTGCATTAATGAACACTTACTCCATTGACTTTGTTTAAATGTGTCGGATTTAGCCAGGAGCTCCTTGACTTTTACCATTTAGTTTCTCCTTCCCTAATGACATTTGCTTATTAGGCATCGCAGTAACACAATTACAGTAGAGCCCCAGCGTCTTACAAAGCATTTACTGTTATGGTTTACAATCACACCTTTTCTATCTATTGCACTGCTTCTTATAATGTCAGCAATACAATACATTGTTTATCTGAATGACAAAGTCGAATTACCAGTAGTTCTTTCCATCTTCTTTCATTTTAGCGTTTACTGTAAAAGTTCGGACGAAAGCGCTCACTCATTCGCAGACATAACACAGCTGCCCGACTTGTTAGCGCTAATCTCAACACTCAGCTAATCCTTCCCCGCCATATACTGAAGCGTATACGAGCGGGAGAGTCCGGCAAGTCGGATGTAAAGCCATTGGGAAGTGTAAACACACATCGGACTCATGCATGTAAACACACTGAATACCTTGATGAATGATCAAATTCCCTCAGGAGAAATCGATTATGTAAAAATGGAAAGGTATTGTTCTTGTTAAGCCCAAGTCAAAGCTTTTTGTGGCATAAAACGTGACAATTCATAGACGCATAAGCACGTTCTATACTCACTCTAAACCTTGTTACATAATACTTTACGTGAGATACTATAGAAAAGGCTGGCGTGGGACCAAAACTAGTGCTCAGTCAGTTTCCTGTGTGGACAAAACAGAGGTGATGGAGACGCTCACTCCGGGGGCTAAGATAGAGGACGCCTGTTGCAGCCTTTGTCAGCAGCAGCTCCCCGTTGCCAGGGGAGACCGTCACCGGGGAGAGAGGGGGAGTGCGATGACGATGCTCAGATGAGGAGGCTCGAGTTCTCCGTGGCACACCTTTCATAGCACGTTACTTGTTTTTTTTATTCTTTTCACATAAATTAAAATGCCTCCACCAGTTCGGGTTGCACAGTGTATCGACAAATATTAAGTGTTTATATATATATAAGGTCTTACATCTGACAGATTGACATTTTTTGTGCTAACACCGCAAACATAAAACTTACAAGTTCAGCTTTAGTCATGATTTTCATAATTTTGTTCCATATTAGACTTTGTTTTGGTCCCAATTTACTTTTTTCAGTCTTGTTCTGACATTGTTTGATTAATAAAAATACTACATCACTAACATTTTTTGAAAATTGTTGTGTATTCAAGACCGTTATTAAATATAGGACATTTTTCCCATATCTTCAAGCCCTACTGTTCCATCTTATGGTGAAAATCATGCATTGGTCATACAGTATTTACGGCTTCATGATGATGATGATATTTAAATTATTGCAATCAGCCAGAGTAGGCCTAAAGATTGCACTTAATCATGTACGTTTTCATAATTTTGGAGGTCGAGCTCTCCAGTTTATCAACTCAACCACGGTCAATCTCAATCACTGTCATGGTAGTTTATAATTGTCAGTTCTGTAGTCACTTTCCCTTTCGTCCTGCCCTGTTTGGAGGTATTAGCAACTGAGTGAGTGTTCATTTCACATCAAATGAGGCTCTCACTGTGATGACATGTTGACTAATTGTTCCCTGTTAATTGCTTTTACACTCTTGAGCTGTTGTGTGGTTGGTCTATTGAAAGAGGTCAGTACTTGCAAACAAATGGAAATTGCAATTTGATAAACCGCAGAGAACTCTACAAACGATCAAGTGGGTCTTATTCCTTCTTCTGAACTTGTAGCTAGCAGTACATATTCCAGTCTTCCCTCAAATGTTTTTGTTTCTGGAAATGTGTAAAATGTCCACTGTGAACTGTGAACCTTTTCAACGCGAGCTCCTCTTCTTGAATTCTCCTTTTTATGATTTCCTGGCATATGCTACAATAAAAGGAAAGCTACAGATTGCGTGCACCTGTTCAGGGAGATGGAAACATTTGTGAACCATTTGCGTCCACACACAAAAAAATAGACTCAAACGCAATATACCTGGAAATGTTGACCGTCAAGGAAGGCCAGTGCTAAAGCGTTCCTATTCAGTGGCCTTTGTCGAGATGATTTAAAGCTGAAATGGGGGGAATTTGGAATGAAGGCTTGCTTGTTTTTTAACTGTCTGGACAATCAACAAAGACAAAATAGGCTTTCAAACAGACAAAAGCAACCTGACATGTCCCTTGTGCTATTGAGACGCCTGAGGGGGAGGAGAACATGCAGTGCGCTCACAGGCACATTTGCTTCTCTTTGCAAATACATGAAGATTTGGTTCATTTCAAGAAAGAAGGAAAGTGGATTAGTTTTTGTGGGTCCCTTATTGATTCGATTCCCGGACTTTGACTGTGGAGTTTGCAACTTCTCCCCGACTCTGTGTTCGAGTCACCAAAAAATTAATAAAGGGTTCCCTCTGTGGCATCCCTTTCCTTGGTAAATAAAGGGGAAATTAGTTTATTTATTTATTTATTTATTTGATCGGGACAACACACATTAATGAACAATCATATACAAGTTGTACACAAATTGTAAATGTGTCAGATTATAGCAAAACTGCTAATTTACATCTGTAGTCCCTAGGCAGGTCACACAAGTAAAACAATGTATGAACAAAACATACATACAAAACACAATAGAAAAACTTTACAAATTATATTTTAGTTAAAATGAGTGCATGACTGATTTACTTTGATGTGATGTTTAAGTTGTTTCTTAAAAGAGCTGTAAGTCGTTTGTTATAAATGGTTTGATAACATTATAGAGCTTCTTACCATATGTTACAATGTTGTTAATCAAAAACATACCTGGAGCTGTTGTTTTTTTTATTGCGCACCTTTGAGTAATCTTTGAATCTTCGCCAGTGGCTATTCCAAAGAGCTCCCCCTGAGGTCCTACCTATCCAGGAAATGCTTTCCTCACTTCTTGATCGCTTGCTAAACTTAATTCTTTAACTAAATCTATAGTTCGATATATTGAGGTATTTATTGCGATAAACGATATAATTGAAGACCTTGGCAAGGCGAGGCAACTTTATTTATACCGCACATTTCGTACACAAGGCACCTCAATGCACCTTATAATGCAACAGAAACTCTGTTTCGAAGCAATGGCCGCTGGTTGCACTGCTTTATGACCGCAACGCTAGGGGACGCCATTGTCCGCCATTGCTGTAGTACCTCCATATCTGTGTGGCAAAACAAGCTAGTTTTCCATTAGTTAGCATTGCACTTTTCACACGTTTTAAGCAATTGTAAAGCCTGGTTTATAATTTTTGGAAGTTTCTACAGCTAAATATTGCACCTGTGATAACGCTGGGTTAGTTGCATTTTTTTTTTAAACGGCTGGTTTTCGTTAAAATAGTAATGAGGGCCGGACTTTGATTGACAGGCCGTTAGCATTAAAGCTAATGGCACGGGCGTGGCTACAACTGAACTACGTGCCTAGCGAGGGCCGAGTCTACAATGAAGATTTCGCCCTTATGGCCTTTCTAGGAACATGCTCCGTCACAGCAGGGTAGGAGGAGCCTGTAAATCCGCCATGATTTCCCTTTCGAAATGCGGTCCTTATGGTAAACAGGGAGGAGTGAGGAGAGTCTATTATTTATTACCCATGTCTATGGTTCGAACACTAAAAAGTACTTGAAATACAATGAGACACAAATCACTAGGGTAAAAAAATTAAGTATTACATTAGAAAAATGGGGACAAAAATGCAACTAAATGTACTGACAATAATTATTCAGCCCAAAGATGTATTGTTTATTGAATGATAAGTCGATATAGTAATTATCATGACAGCCATACCCACCATAGTCCACTGTTGCAGAAAGTGCCGCACCGACTTTTATTGAAACAGCTGCACAGCGAGGAGGAGCGAGAGGATTGGGTGTGGAAAGGGCTTACGTGAAAACCAAGAAGTGAAACTATTGGATATTTTGTTTCAGCTGTTTTTGATCGATATTGCATTTTCTGACCAACAAAGTGTTAGATAGTGATAAATATGTGTTTGAGATTATTACCAAACATCTGCAAAAAAGCATAATACCACCGATTTAATTTCAAATAAACCATAAAAAAAAGTTTGCATGACAAGATTCTGAAGAATGCTGAAGAATTTTGTTTTGCCATTTAATTTAAAAGTTTTTTTCGTTCGCAATTTTTCTTTTTGCAATTGCATGTCGCGAGCATTAACACTTGAGAAAAGATTGAACCGCAGTAAATACATCTTATTGATACAAGAAATGCATGTACTGTATTTCAGAACATGTTTATAGAGCGCTAAACTATTCAGGGTCAGCAGGTTTTATACGTACAGACCCCTTGGAGAGACGATCGCTGCTTAGGATACTGCGCTGCCTCGATAATGGCAGCCTTTGCTGTTTTGATTTGATAGCGATCCCTTGTGTATTTGTCTCTGTGTAGTACCTGCTCCGGATGACATGGCACGAGTGAGTCACTGCGGTTCTCTGTTAAAGCATTAAACTTGAGTCACACCTGAAGCGTGGACCTAGCTGTCCCCGCGACCTTTCAGCCTCTTGCCCTGCGGTTACCGTGGCAACCCTATTAGCAAAATGAAAGTACTGTAGCATTCCTCACATTGTTCAGCCATTTGTGTGTGTGTGTGCGCGCGCGATAGAGACGGGGGAGAAATCTAATAAGACGTTTGACTGAGGAGGACAGTAACGCTCGTGTCTTGAGGGAACTTCAGATCTTGTTTCTTGACCAAAATGCTCATCATTATTCTCTGAGCTCGGGACAGGGAGTCAGACGCCAGTCACCTGTCCCCGAGCGCAGGAGGCAGGGTTGTTTGTTGAGATCATGGTGACATGATTTTTACTAATGAAGTGCTTGTGCAAGTGCATCCTTTCATTTGATTAGGCCCAACACGGTTTAATTTCAATGGGGAGTTCAGTAAGTACGGTGTGGTGTCATCTGCATGTTCGCAGCTCTGATTCTGCCGTAAGTGAGGGCCATGGCTTGGAAACTAAACTTGAGCATTTTAGGCTTGAGCATTTTGTCCATGGATTAAAAGCTAGTTCGAATCCTGCCTCCGACTGTTGACATATCCTTGAGCAAGACACTTCATCCACCCCCATGTGTGCAAATGTGCTGAGTGTGTGTTTGACAGTGGTGGTCAGAGGGGCCTGTGGTGCAGATTGGCAGCCGTACTTCCATCAGTCTGCCCCGGGACATTTGCAATTGTACCTTCCCACCACCGAGTGCTCTCCAAAAAGTAATCTAGAAATAAGTAAAATGTTCTTGAAATAATAATGTGTCCTCGATTTGAGTCCATAGGGTACGTTTTTACTCTCAAATGAAGAACAACAATCTTATTTCAAGTAAATTAAGACTTTTGTTTTAGCACATTTTGAGTGCGATGAGATCTTTCTTCTAAGTGTAAAAACTTCCCTCATGGACCCAATTAGTCTCCAAACCAAGGCCAAATTTACTTACTTTACTTATTTCTAGATAGCTTTTTACAGTGTGTGGAGTGAATGGAAAATGACATGAGAAAAACGCAGTACAAATATAAGCTACTAGTATCATTTTTACTAACTTTATTTTGACTAAACCGTACAAGCTGGTCTTTTTAAAGTCCTCTCTTATCTTATGTAATGTGTGTAAAGTTTTACCTTTTTTCCCCTGGTGGCTCAGCGCTTTGCATTTATTTGGACTTCAGAAATAAATATATTGGACTGACTTCTTCTCAGCAAATCTAATCCCCAGGCAGTGACATGATGCGGTCCGACATTGACAAAGACTCCCCACACGGCACCTTTCGCCCCCCGTGGTACCCCACTGGGCCCAGAGGACGCCACAAACTAAACATGGCCTTTCTGGGAACTGATTGTTTTGGTTATTTATAGGTCAAATTGCTACTGGCAGAGGAGGGGGTGAGCGCAGTGGGACAAGTGGCCTCCTTGGTGACTTACTGCATCTTGGTGTGTGAAAGAGAGAGAGCCACAGGGGCTGATATTTAAGACCCACTTGGCACAGGATTATTTCAGGAGGAGCTCTAGAGATTTGTTCTTTTTTTGACATCTCTGATGATTGTTGGCCCTTAATATGGCACTGTGATGTTTTTGTCCTGGTGAATATTACTTTCCCTACCCTTTATCTTTGACTGTACTTTAAAACAAGTCCTACTTATATTTAAGATTTGAATTACGGCTTTATTGGCTCTCATGTCCAACTGGTCAGTCAAAAAGATGATCTAAATTAATTCCTCTATGGCTAGTAGCCACTATTAAGAATTTGTTTCTCCTTGTATTTTACATATTTTACAAATTTTATGTAATTTTCAGGCGATACCAACAGGGACAGATGTAATCCAAGAAATTAGTTTGTTTTATTCAGTGGAGATAGTTTTAGATTGCCTCCAAATCCAGCAAATAAACAACCCTTTAACCTATTAAAAATGGAAACACGATCTTAGATAAGTTTGGTAGATTGTAGCTTTCAAATGAGAAGCTTTTAGTTTTGGGTAAAGCCCCGAACTGTAGAAAATGTGCTCTGTTAAAGTGTGGGTTAAGAGGTTAAAGGGGGGTTATTATGTAAAATCGACTTTTTCAAGCTTTATATCATGTTATTATGTCATTCCCTCATTAAACACATGCCTGGAGTGTTGCCTTGGCTCATTCACATATTTTTGAGTAATCAGTAAAAACTTAGACGGCAGCCATTTTAGGTGTAGCAATGCCTCAGTCCTCCTGGAGACGCCTCTGGAGACGTTCAGTACAGCCATTTTGAAAGAGCAATTTTATTCAAGGCAGTTATTTTAATTTACTGCATATACAGACCAACAGAAGGTTACGTCATCATTGTAGTATGCTATAGACTGGTGCTATGTGATTGAAAAAAGCATAATACCCCCTCTTTAAAAATAGGAGCTGCCCGTTGCTTTGGAATTGTCCGTTTAAAACCAGAATTGAAGTGACAAAAATCTATCAGATGCTTTTGAATGTTTTGTTTGGCCCATTCACAGCACAGTGAGAACACTCCAGAAGAAATCGATTTTCTATGGAGCGGTGCCAGGCGGACTTCTATGTTGTTGTTCTCGTATAAATGTCATTAATTCAATTCTATTTTGGCTAGCTTGAGAAGAGGTTGCTGGCAATATCTGTTCGTAGGGGTGGGCCATATCGTATCGCATATCGTTATCGCGATATAATTTTTTGATATCGTTGTAATTTTTATATCGTCGTAGATACGATATAATTCATGTTACGCTCAGCTCCATCAGCAGCATAAACACTGACTCTAGAACATGGGGACAGGTGCTTATGAAGTTAAATGAAATGAAGGATGTAAACCGCTTGAGTAGATCATATTCGCGAGGAAAGTAGTATGCTGTAAAAAAAAAAAAAAAGAATGAAATATCACTGAATTAATCTTCCCAATAGGCGTAAGGCTGGGATTTTGAAGTAATTTGTCCATTGTCAATAATATCATCAAATACATCGTTATCGTGATATTTCTTTTTTATATCGTGATATAGATTTTAGGCCATATCGCCCTGCCCTATCTGTTCGCAATCGATTTTCCTTTCTTTACAGTACATTAATGGACTGTATTCTTAAAGGCACTATACCTGATAATTTTACATCACTGTGAAACGCGTAATCTTAACCTTTTGCTTTTTCCCCTCCCCTTGTCTTTCCAGGATATGCGAAAACATGTGATGATGACCCTGCTGGACACCGAGCAGTCTTACGTGGAGTCCCTGCGTTCTCTCATTCAGGTCAGTCCACCTTCACTCTTGCACTTAAAAGAAGGGGAAACGGAGCAAGGGCGCTGTGCAACGTGGCCGGTATTCTAATGCAGAGACGGTCATTCAAGCCGTGTGGCCGTGAAGCATTGCTCAGGATGTGAAGAGCAAACAGTGGGTAACACCACAGTTATGTAATCCACTTATTGTTATTCATCTTGTCGGGCTAATCTGTTAAACCTCCGCCGTGTCTCACTGCCATCAGCATGAAGAGCCCACACAGACATATCGTGTGAGCGGTTCTATAATTATCCGCAGACTGCAATTATTTCCTAACCTAACCCTTTACATCTTAAACCCTTTCTTTGACCACAAGTGAAAATGATGGTTTAATTGTATTTTAGGTAAAGAAATACATGTGTATGCTCCATATCTCATGTTTGTGTATTTTTGAGATTTGGTAAAAAAAAAAAAATCCAGACCAAAACTAGGGCTGGGAACCGTTATTTATTTATTTTTATACCAATACCTGAACG
This sequence comes from Neogobius melanostomus, assembly GCA_007210695.1. Taxonomy (NCBI): domain Eukaryota; kingdom Metazoa; phylum Chordata; class Actinopteri; order Gobiiformes; family Gobiidae; genus Neogobius; species Neogobius melanostomus. Next base: position 2,039,017 of record VHKM01000568.1, read on the forward strand.
ATACTTTTTTCGATACCTGTGCTAAATTATTTGTCATCTAGAACCATAAAACAGATTGTTAATGTAAATGTATTCATTTTACTTCCATTTAATTTCTTTTACATTTGTACAATTTATTTGAGGTGGAACCCAAGAAACTTCCTTTGACTACACATTTCCCCCCCCATATTTCCTCAAATTATTTTCCTAATTTTGCCCCAAATCTTACCACTATTTTTCCTAAATTATTTCCCATATTTCCCCAATTTGTTCCTACTTTTTCCCCCTTAATTTTCAACTTTTAATTTCACTTTTTTTACTTTTAAATTTTGATGACCAACAGCATCAACACTTGAATATAAAGATTTTAGATTTACCTGCTTTTTAATACTTGGACTAAACCTTTTGATTTTAATACCAGACTGGTATCGTTTAACATTACTCAGCCCTAATCAAAACGAGGCTAAAACTGAAGTAAATTAGTCAAATTACAACTAAAAGTGTTTTTTATTTTGCACGTTTTTAAGTTGTCATGTAGTTGTCTTTAAGGCTGTGTGAGCAAAAATGTGTTAATCTCTTACAATATAGATTATTATTATTATTAGTTGTAGTAGTAGTAGTATCTTGCCTATAGAACCTCCATAGGCATGAGGTTCCCCCAAAAAATGTGCTATTCATCTGACCGGCGCTGCATATTTTATTTGTTAATATTATTCATAGTTCTTCCCGCCCTGATCAGCATAGTTGTATAACCCGTCACTATTTTCTGTGTGGGCGATATCTCTGCGTGCGCTGTGGTGGTGTTAAATTGTATTTCATTTGTGTTGTGCATGCCTGACTGTGCCCGCTTGTCCATGATGTGAACATATGTGCATCTGGGTGAGGCGCAAAGTATAAAAATGCAGCTGTGCGTCCCCATGGCAACACAGAGAAAGTAAGTGTTACCACAGCGACAGCAGCCCCAAAAAAGAAAGAAAAGTGCAGATCTCCAGTAGAGTTCAGGATTGAATGTAATGAATTGACAGTTATGCAAAATCCGCCATTTTGTTCGGAACTAGCAAATTTAAATTCTTGCCTTGACTCGTCTTTTTTCAAGGTTAAATTGCATTATGGAACTTTATATGTGGGAGAAAAACTTCTTATTACGCGTTTTTGATCTTTAAGTGACCCTGCGGCTGTATGAATGGTGAGCTTAGTGTCATTACTTTCCATCACAGTGGCGTATATGATGCTCCTCCATTGTTTTTAGGGTTTCTGTTTTCACTGCTGACGGACCCTCTCACCAGATAACCTACAAAACAACTGATCCTGGATAGGGCTGGGTACCGTTGCATTTAACGATACTTCATTTTCGATACCGATACCTAAATCATTTGTCATACAGATCCATAAAACAGATTAACAATGTCAGTTTATCCCTTATATTTAATTTATTTTGCATTTGCATCTTTTGTTTGAAACAACTAAGAAACTTCTTTTAACTACATAAGGCACACAAGTATTTCCAATTTTTTCGCCCCAATTTTTTTATTTTTAACCAAAAATGTTCCCCATTTTTTTTTTTTTTTTCATTTTTATTTCTCAAATTACCCCAATATTTCCACTTGTCCCCAGTTTTTCCCCTTTTTAAATTTTTTTTTTCAACTTGCAGTTTTTTTTTCTTTTAAATTTCAATGACACCAGCATCAAAACTTGAATAGAAAGATTTTATTCTTTTCAATACCTACTTTTGATACAATTTTTCAGTACCTTTTTTTCTGATGCTACAGTATACTGGTATCGTTTAACGCAGCCCTAATCCTGGAGCGTTGTAGAGGCCGCCGTGATGGAAAGTAAAGGCGGAATGCTAACCACCCATACAGCCATTTGCTCACAGAAAGCATAATTGCGCACAAATATCAACTTTTTATTTTTTCGCATAAAAGGTTTCATAATGCACCTACAAGCCTCAATTTGATTAGAGAAAATCCCATACTGTTGGATATATGTACATTGAAGACATGATATGACTGGCATAGAATAGGTGTACCATGTTTTCTTTATTATTATAGTCCGACAGCCTCAACTCAACTGGACAAAGTAGCCAAAACAGAAATCTATCAGTGTTTGGCTTGTTGGTTAGTGCTAATGTCAAGGCCTGCCTCCAAGAAAACTTTATTAATTTCTTACTTACTGTAGTTGTACATTGACATTTTTACTGTTTCCTGTGAGGCGGTGTCTGTTGAACCGTATGACTGCTACAAACTCTCTTTGCGTTTTTGCTCTCTCCTTATGATGATGTGTAAAAAGGCATCCAGTAAAGGCACTTTTTCTCCCTTTGAACAGATCAACATATTTTTTCATGTTGTTGTATGTGCTTTTATGCACTTGGTTTGAAGGATGAAACAATGATGTTATGTTATTCTCAAGTTAAATACTCCTAACCCAAACCATTTTACGAACCCTACAAGTGATTAAACTTAACCATTTTCCAAGTCCTAAATTCAACATGTTGAGTAGTATGACGTAGCCTTTTCAGATCATAAGTAGGGTCATTTTAGGTTTCCCATTATGTTTTTCCCTGGTTTGCGCTGAATAACGATGTGGGACACTCTCAGTCACTGCTTGTTCTGTTTTGCGCAGGGCTACATGCGTCCTCTCAAACAGCCCGACAGTGGCTCCATAGTGGACCCGCTGCTGGTGGACGAAATGTTTCTACCAAATCCCAGAAATCCTCGAGCACCATGAGCACTTCTTGGACCAGGTCTCGGACTGTGTCAACCAGTGGCACGACAAGCAGACAGTCGGCCTTCTCCTCATCCAATCAGTGAGTATGCGTCACAGCGTTATTCTATTACGGGTGCTGTTCTGCACAAATACTTTTCAGGGATCCATGAAGAGAGAGGGGGACCATAGGAGTTTGTACATATACCTGTGGGGGCCAGAGATCTTATTATATTAATGCGAGACACTGCTGGTGAATTGGGAAATTTAGAGATATGAGTGTGAAACCTTTGCTATTTACTGGCATAAATATGAATTATTGCAAGTTTTCTGTCATTTTATGTTTTCATATAAAAATAAGGAATTTTGTGCCTAAAAATGCCCAAAATGTCGGTAATGAAATCTGAATAAAAGATCGAGCCAGGTTTAAATGTGTGGTTTTATTTTGTTGACATATTAGTTGCAAAGACTTTATCAGAGAGGATTTTGGATATCTTAACTTTTTAGATGGCTGTTAATTAGTGGAAAAATCTGTAAAAATGAAATTTCGCCTTCTCTTTTGAAATTCAAACTCAATAAGGCTAGGAATTAGATATTTTAAAAAAATCCTTATGAACAAATCTTCAAAATATAGTTCAGTCCGAGGCTGGAAAGTATGAAGTCTGTAGGTGCTACTGACGTGGAGATATTGTCGCACCAATGTGAGAAAAATGCATTTTGAGAAAATGGCCCTAGAAATTACAGTTTCCCATAAATCTATCACAAAACATTGAATAAGTGCAATAATTAAACATGTCATTCTGAAGATTAGGTATTTTGTTTCCAGGTGAAAGTTTACATGTTAAAAGAAAAACATATGTTTTGCCTGTAGTGTCTCCCCTTAAGCCCAAGAAGTAGCCTTTAGTGAGATGAGAAATATTTTTGCCTTTACGGCTACTAGTTTCCTACTAGTTTTTACAATGGACAATGTTTAAGTTTTTCATGACTTTATAGCAGGACCTATAGCCTTCAAGAAATGGGTGGTTTTGAAGAAAGTGAAATCTTAGGCTATTGTTGGGCTTAAATGCTTTTATTTATGTTTTGTTCATTATGTTGCTTGGTAAATTTATGATATAACCTATTATGCTGTGTAGTAGTAGTAGTAGCAGCAGTAGCAGCTTACTTTACTCCTGAAATCACCATCAAATTGTGCATAAAAACAATCACAGTATGCCATAATGCAGTTTACATAATCACAGTATCCTTATGTAAATTGTATTATCTTACAGGCTGCACTGTAATTGGCTTGTTGGAGTTGCTAACATGACCAGCAGGCATGAGTTTTTGACCAGTGTAAATATTAGTCAATTTTCTAAGAACTTCTAGTTGGGTAATTATTGACATGTTCTGAGAAAAAAAATAGTATCTTCAAAAGCAGCTTTGTCTGTTGCAGACATCTAAAGTGGACATCTCCTATACATGGCAACATGAGTTAAATGTATTTTGCTTTTCCTTAGCTGCCCTCTGTGGAACTTCCCACGACCCATGATGAGTACAAACTTGTGCTGCAGTCAGTTCTGTAGAAAGGTCTAGGCCTAAAATCTACAGAGAAGCAAAACATTGCTACACACACACACACACATTTGCTAGCATTATTAGTACAACATTTTAACTTAAAGGTGGCTTAAGTTTCTTCCTTTGCTTTCGTGTCCCTGTGCTGTAGCGTGTCTTTTAGTGCAAACACAGAAATCCAGTCCAGGTTTTGGTGCTGGCTGAAGCCGGCAGCAGTCTTTCTCACAGCTCTGCCGCTCCTCCCCCGCTGTAGCTCTTTAAAGTGACTGCAGTGGGAGCACCTCTAAGGCCTCGTTGGCGCAGTAGGCAGCGCGTCAGTCTCATAATCTGAAGGTCGTGAGTTCGAGCCTCACACGGGGCATATCTTTTGCTTCCGCTGAGGTTTTTCCACTATGTTCAGTTGACATGTTTTAGGTAAACATTTGCATGCAGTCAAATTGTAATGTGAACACAGGCTTAGCTTCTGACTAAAAAGCTTGAAGAAAAAATGATTGTGAAAACATTCGATTTGGTTCATCACTCACCATTATTACACTTATTAACCATTAATGAATATGTAATTAACAAACAAATACATGTAATTACTGTTAATAGATTATGAAGTTTATTTTATTAACATTAACATTTTTTTGTCCATTGTACTTGCATTACCCGTCCTGTAGATGGCAGTGTTTCCCTATAATATGTTTTATCGAGTTTTGGGGTGAAACCTTTGCCCATATAGGAAGATTTAATTGTTTTAGCACACATATTCTGTCATTGAACAGTTTGGTTTTGTTGAAATTTCTATTCTACATCCACGCACATTATTCAGTGTGGATGGAGCAGTCCTGATGCGATGAAATAAGAAAACCTTTATTTGTCCCACAATGGAGACATTGCATAGTTACAATATGTTTGTTTGTTTATTTATTTGAACAGGGACTGTGTACAATATACTTAACCTCAGAAAGGAGAGATGCATTGTACCAGGTTGTAGCACTTGTGCTAATTTCCACCTGCAGTCCCTGGGCAGACTGATGTCAATAGCAGGTAAAGCAGGGGGTTGTCAAGTTTGCTCAGTCGGGGCCGATCTTTTTCCTTGTCGATTTACGGAGGGCCGAACCTGCCCACAGTGGCCAAAACTGAATGAGCAATTTGTACTAATATTAGTCTTATGGTCCTCACCTAGGGAATTTAAAATGATTTACATTATTTTAGGTCTTCTCAAAATCAAAGTGGAGACCAAAGGATATATCTGACCCTTGATAACTCATAACTGGTGTATTATTATGGAATTAAAAAAAAGATATTTTTTGTTTCTGCAGTTCTCCAAAGAAGACCTGGCTAATATGTATTCAGCCTACATCGACAATTTCCTCAATGCCAAAGACGCCGTGAGGATTGCCAAAGAGGCCAAGCCAGCATTTCACAAGTTTCTGGAGGTGAGAGTGATGCGCTGTTTACTCAGAGTTGGTCGTTTGTGTCAATGTCAGTCAAAACAAAGACTTTTCGGTGCTGGTGGAAAAAAAAGAAACTGGACAGTCCTGCATTTTGAATGGAGAAAAATGCATAAATCAGACGGCGTCAAAGTCAAGTCCTGTCAAGAGCTAACAATTGATACAGTCATGCTTTAAAGTCACACTATAACATTTCACTCTAAGCAGAAGAGATAAGAGTGAATATAGGTAATCAAACATGAGGTGGAACTACATTAAATCCTTTATTCTGATAAACCACATTTTATGCCATTTTAGTTGCTCTTCTGATGCAGCAACATAAAATCTGTAATGTTCTGCAATGGGGCTTTAAAGAAATAGGCCACCATTTTCACATACTGAAATATGTTCTTAGCTTAGACGAGTTGATACATACCTGTCTGGTCTTTCTGTGTGCGCTCAGTCACGCAAATGTTGTTAGCATTTAGCCTCTCCCAGCAAAGGTATAGCTCCAAACTGGGGTGAAGTTAGAAGCTACCAAGCTGTTACTGTTACGTGAGCCTTTACATGATCAAAGTCTAGTTACACAAAATTAAACATGTCGATTTTCTAAGTGGATAAAAAGGGGAACTATATTGTGAGGCGTAATAACACCTGGAGTACTGCACAAAGACCAGACAGTTACGCATCAACTCGTCTAAGCTCAGGTAAGAACATATCTCGGTATGTAAAAATGGTGGCCTATTCCTTTAAGTTTAAACGTCAGTAATGATAGATCAGATTATAGTAACCACATTTCTGTGAACGTTTGGATACTTTACATCACAATACATACAGAACATTATTTATACCCTATTGTGAAATGTATTGCAATAAATATTTTATGCTTATACAAAATACACAAATAAGGCTAACTTGATACACTCATAACTACATATATTATTATGTAATCCAGCAATCCATGTCTTTGTATGCATATTTATGGCACATTAGATCAAATTTTCACAAGAACATGCGTATCAGCACAGCTATATTCAAAGTTTGACACATTTTTATTGATCCTTTTGCACAGGAAGTGACATACAAAGAGTTTCATTTTCTATAACTATTGAGGTGCAGCGACATTATACCAATGATGAAGGAGCTTTCCCTCTTCCTATAAGTTGTAGCAATTAAGAAATAATCAATTGTTTGTATAGCCCAATATCACAACCGGAGTTGCCTCACAGGGGTGCACCAAACATTAAAGCAATGAAACAAAACAATAAACAAGACAATGTAAAGTTCAGGCAAATGAAATATCCAGGTAAACATAATGTTCAAATAAACGTCGACAGCATGTGGTCCGGCATAATAATTAGAAGGAAAAGAAAAGCACTATAAGGGATGTAATGTACCTATTCTCACGATTGCCTTCTCCATTGATAGCATAACATGCGGGAGAACAAAGAGAAACAGGCCTTGGGCGATTTGATGATCAAACCAGTGCAGAGGATCCCACGCTACGAGCTCATAGTGAAGGTAAGCCGCTTGAAATTGACAAAAGAGTTGTCAATAGATATGTTTCAATAACATATTCATTCTGTGTCACTTGTAGGACTTACTGAAGCACACGTCTGAAGACCACCCAGACCACTCCTACCTCCTAGACGCACAAAGGGACATCAAGCGACTGGCCGAGAAGATCAACAAGGGCCGGCGCTCAGCGGAGGAGGCAGAGAGGGAGACCCGAGTCATCCAGGAGATAGAGGCGCACATCGAAGGAGTGGAACATGTAGGATCCTTTCGAAACCTTATCAATAATTGTGATGAATGTCCGAGAGCGTGGAGCCACTGTACTGAGGCTCAACAGTACCGCCCATCCGGAAACCTACTCTGGTCCAAGATGTAAAAAATCACTCTTTTTACGTACATTTTTCGGGTAGGTAGTTTGACCATGGACAGAATCAGAACAGGTTTGATGAAGGTGTGTGGACTTTAAAAGCCAGAGACACTAAAAAGTGAAAGCTAAAAACGCTGCTTTGGGTGATACAAGACCTTGAAAATGTACTTCTGGGATCAGCTTCAGTGTGGGTGGGACTGTTGACTTTCATTACAGTGTATAATATGTGCAACTATCTCCAAACCTTTACATCTTTAAACTGTCTGTAATTGCTGATTATGTATGGGTTACATTACCATATTAATCTGCACTTTCAGACAACTTTAGTGTTTGGATAGCACTAAAGACCTCAACATGCATAATACATCAAGCAGTACAGGACGTTTTTATTTTTGTAAATGTCGGCTCCCTTCTGCTGAATGAGTCTGTTTACACTGTTGTTGTCCTTGTTTATAATAGATCCTGAACCCCCAGAGGAAGTTCTTGAGACAGGAAATTGTCATGGAGGCGGTAAGAGATTGCCTAATACAGTCATAAAGCCTTTTTATTTTGTAGAATGAACATGAAAAATGAAGGACAATGAATGAACTTGTATTAAGATGTCATTATTCTGCTACATTTAGCAAGTGTAAAATTGAGCTTTTGTCGGTCTGCGCAGAAAAGCGTGGGTGGGAAGAAGGACCGCTCTCTCTTCCTCTTCAGTGATCTGATCATCTGCACCACCCTCAAGAGGAAGTCTGGCTCGTTAAGACGCAGCTCCATGAGTCTGTATGTTACACACACACCCCTGCCTCAGTCACTCCTGGAGACACAAAACAGTCACCCGAAACCATGATGACATTTCATTATTAAGTATGCAAAATAGTTGACTTTACAGCATAGTAATAAATGCTGTTTCCATATTATTACTAAAAAATACCAGCCACTGTTCCAGATAATCTTCAGTCTTTATTCTGAGTGACTTTAAGGATTGTCATTACTTAATCAAAATAAATAGGTGTGTCATGGATCTACTGTATGTAACGGCCGCTATGTCACTACACTTTTAGGCACCGTGCTATTTTGTAAAGTTGTTTTGCTCTCACAGTGAGGTTCTCTCTTTGTGCAAACATTGAACTCTCACGCGGCTAACAGTCCTTTCACATGATGCATTCAATAAAAGAAGAATGGCCTCACATTTTTATAATTGTGACGAGTTCTCTTTACACAAAGCAGTTGTTCCCTTCTTTAATCAACTTGATGCTGCTTATTTGTAAGGCCAAGACACGACTATATTTGTTTTTGCCTTATTTACTAGTGTTTAGAAATCAGACTTTACGATATAATATGAAACAACGTATGCTGCCCCCAGTGTTAAAACCTTTATTTATTTATCTATTTTTTATGATTGTGTATTTTTTTTAAATGTCATTTCCCAGATATTCTGCTGCTAGTGTCATCGATACGTCCAGTAAATACAAGTTCCTGTGGAAGCTTCCTCTTGAAGACCTGGAGGTTGTAAAAAGTGAGAGCCTTTTCGTAAATAGTAAGTTGTTCTGTTTCACACGTGCATCGCGTTAAAACCCGTCTGTTGTGTTTTCAAGGCTCGTCACAGACCACAAACAGGGAGAGTCTCCAGAAGACGATTAGTCGCCTGGATGAAGATCTGAGCTCGCTTGGACAGCTCAGCAAACTGTCTGAAACCATCAACTTTCCACACCAGGTACATCGCAGTAGCTCCCGTTTGGCTGTTTCCTGCAGGGGGCGCCAAAGACTAAACCTGCCTCCATCTTACACATGGGAGTTGTTTTGTCAAGGCTTACACATTTGACTCATCAAAATTATTTAGAAAAATATAGACTGCCTTTTGAGAGCTACTTGGAACAGGTTACAGGTTGAAAATCACTGCCCATTTTAAACTGCTGGCACACACCGCCTACTTCCTGCCTTATAATATTTCTATTTTTTGTGTCTTCCAGGCTTTGGATGAGGCCATTAAGGACCTCCTGGGGTCAATCCACAGAGAACTGTCAGAGAAGCAGTCCTTGGCCTTCAGTATGACTTTCCTACCCACAAAGTTAGAGCTGACCACATCCTCTGCAGAAAGTAGCTTTGTCTTTGAGTTTAGTTCGCCTGATGTGCGTTCCAACTTTGAGCAGGCCTTCGAGGAGGCCAAGAAGAAGCTAGGTATGGAATTAGATATATTTTTTCCTATAGTATAATGCTCATGTGAGTTGGTTATGTTCTTGTGCAATCATGGCGTTCTACAGAGCCTACTGTTTGGTTTTGTGATACTAATGGGATCCAATGCTAATAATTCAACTTCACATTCACCATGGAGATGAGTTTTCTATTTTAATGATCTTCCATAACCATATATATATATAACAAATAATGATCATCAATTCAAGTGTGACTTTTCGGTTTGGGTTGTCTCTCCAACACCTCCTGTTGAGTTATATAGGCCTCTATCCTCCTCCTCAAATTCTAGACCTCTAACATAAAACCCGTCAGATGATTTTGAGAAATATTATTACACAATTCAGAGATCAATCACTTGTTAAAGTACTCTAAAATGCAGTAAATACTGTTCATTTACAGCACTGGCAATTGTGGAATGTGGTGCTTTACTTTGGGCTGTGATTGGGAAGTTCCGCCCTCGGTATTTTAATGACGGACAAAAACTGCCCTCAAACTTGCCCAGCCCTGTCTTGATCATCGTGAATGCAATGTTTTCTTTCTATTATCTTCAGCTATGAATAAGGACCAGTGGGACCCGGAGTTTCTCAAGGCCATTCCTATTATGAAGACGCGCAGTGGGATGCAGGTATGAATCACTTCCATATCAGTCAAAATATTTTAAAGTTAATGTATAAATAATCATGTCTTTGTTTCAGTTTTCTTGTGCCTCTCCAAGTCACAGCTGCCCCGACAGCGGCTGTGAGGTTTGGGTGTGTAACAGTGATGGATATGTGGGACAGGTGAGTCGACTTTAATACACAGGGTTTAGACAGTTTTAATGTGTAGAGATCTCATACTAAAACCATATGAATATAGTTTTATGACTCTCATAGTAGCATAAGTGTTCAGGCCCAACAAATCATAGTTGTGCTGATTTTAAACATTCGTAAAAGTTAAAGTAAATTACACTGATTACCCACGCTAAAGGAGAGTGCCGCTTTTTTTGATTGACTGCAGTCTTTAATCTTCTTTGTGTTCAGGTATGTCTGTTAAATATCAAAGATGAGCCAACAGTGGAGGCGTGTATTGCAGTGTGTTCGGCCAGAATCATTTGCATCGCTGCTGTGCCAGGACTGAAGGCCAGGTAAAACCACTGAAGACACTTGTTTAATTCATTATGTATTCATTATATTAACTCGCATACTTTCGGCGTTACTTTTACTTCCTAGGGAGCAAGGGTCAGAGCAGTGTCCAACCTCTGCAGCTGCAAATCAAGCCCAGCAGCAGCTTCATATCTCAATCTCTCATTCGTCTCTTGAGCTGACAGAGCCACCTACAGGTCTGTGTTTGAAATTACACTTCAGTCAAGGAAAAACAAAGGAGTTGTTGCCTCAAGGTCGCTATAGCTCTCGCATCCTATCATCAACCCATTCTGAAAACATTATCCTCAGTTGTTTATGTAACATCTCAATCATCCAGGAATTGTCCACCGTAGTAAAGTTTTACAAATATTGTCGACTGGACTGGGCTGGTTCAGTTGAGGATGTTTCGCTTCCGTCTTCAGAAACTTCGTCTCACTCTCATCGTCAAAATTTGTGTTGAATCAGTCTCACGAAACAATAATATTTGAATATCTTTAATACAATCTAAGTACTACAATGTAATCTTTTCAAAACTATGCTTTTTTTAAGGATGTTTTGTTTTTTGCGAAATGATGTTAACATAAAGTAATTTCCAGGTCCAGGGGCGGAGCTTGTTCCATTCGACAGTGATGACACTGATGATGAAGACTCTCCAAGTCCCTCTTCAACTCTACAGAGTCAAGCCAGTCACTCTACCATTTCCTCGAGCTATGGCAGTCAGTAAAAGCTCCTTAATTCATCTTTAAAGACGTTTTATCAGAGATAACTGTAACTCTTACCCTGTATTTCCTTAGTGGATGAGGGCACAGGCTCCAAAGACATGGCAACCGAGACCACGAGCAGTGAGGAGGAGCAGGAGTTCTCTGTCGCCAGCTCATACGGGACGTCCGGGATTTTGGGGGTGGGAGGAGGAAGCCGCGCTCAGATGGAGAGTCCAATGGATGGGCGAGCCATGCGCCGCTCCTCCAGGGGCACCTTCACCAGAGCCAGTTTGGAAGATCTGCTCAGCATCGACCCCGAGGCCTACAAGAGCTCCGTGTGGCTGGGCACTGAGGACGGATGGTGCGGAATGTGAACAAACCTCACATTAGATGCACTTAATTTAACTGCCACTCTAATGTGTGCACTCTGTATTCTCTAGTATCCATGTGTACCAGTCGTCAGACAACATTCGCAACCGCAAGAACAGCATGAAGATGCAGCACCCAGCCTCGATCCTCTGTATACTGTGAGTCGTGCTTTGAAGTCATTCAAAGTGATAAAGTATTTTCTGTTCAAAGCTTTTCATTGATATAAGCAACAGTTTGCTTTTGCCAACGCATTTATGTTTTTACATTTAGGTACCTTGACAACAAAGTGTTCGTGTCGTTAGCCAATGGAGAAGTCATAGTATATCAAAGAGAAGCCGGTCAGTATTAAGTTTGAATTATATTTTTCAAGAATTTTTCAATAAAAAATTGCCTGTTAAATTCTTTTGTTAACGTCCAGGGAGCTTTTGGGACCCCCAGTCGTCTCAAACCTTAGTTCTAGGCTCAGCGAATAGCCCTGTGACTAAAATGGTTCCTGTGGGAGGAAAGCTGTGGTGTGGCTCACAGAACAGAATCCTCATTATCAACACTACCTCCCTGGCACAAGAGGTGGGTTTCGGTGCATTCTTTCAGTGAGTGTCAGGTCCTGCTGAGGCACCGGGGCTTAACAGTTATCTTCTTTATCAGCACTCTTTCCAGGTGGGCACAGACAGCAGCCGCTGTGTCACATGTATGGTAGCCTATGGGCATGGAGTGTGGCTGGCTCTACAGGGCAGTGCACAGGTCCGACTGTACCATGCTCAGACCTGGGAATTTCTGACGGAGGTGGATGTGGCCCCAGCTGTGCACAAGATGCTGGCAGGTACACATTTACTGCAAAACTATGCAGTGACACTACTTACTTTGGCTACTTTCTAATAATGGATTACTTCCCAGGGGCTGATGCTATCATAAGGCAGCATAAAGCAGCCTGTCTGAGGATCACGGCTCTGCTGGCCTGTAAAGATCTCCTCTGGATTGGCACAAGTGCAGGTAAGCACAGACTGCAGTTTCTCTGAACTAGGCTGTAATGGCTGGGTGTAAAAATAGAGCAGAGAAAATGTCCATTATTTGCACTGTCCTCTCTGCAGGTGTGGTGCTCACTCTGGCAATCCCCAAAGTGAGCTCAGGGACTGGATCTGGCACTCTGAAGTCTCCACTGGTGCCCATGGGCTCAGCTCACGGACACACAGGACATGTTCGCTTCCTCACTGCTATAGAGCTGCCAGAGGGATTTGACATGAACTTCCCTTCTACAAATGACAACACAGGTTTGTATTGAAATAAGAAAGGAGAATGCTCCAGCAAATTAAAATTCACCTCCATTTTATTGTGTTTTCCAGTCCCTAAAGCACCAAATGCCAGTGTTTTGGATGCCTCTCTCCAGAGGCGGGACTCTGCTCGACGCCGAGCATCAGGTCACCTCATCCCCAAGAACAATCACTTAGTGATCTCTGGAGGAGACGGTTATGAGGACTTCAGACTGACCAACAGCAGCGAGACTGTGGGACGGGACGATAGCACCAATCATCTGCTGCTGTGGAGGGTCTGAGTGAGGTCATCTGCAAACCCTCTGGACTCGAGGGGGTTTTGGGTCTAATGCCTGGTCTCACTCATCTTTGGATCCACTAAAAGAAACGGACAACAAAGCTAGCTCTCGTTTTGTGCTGATGTGAGCTGTTCGTCAGTGCTGCTGCTGTGCATGTACGTTTCATGTTGGACGTGCCCGCCTACTCATGATCCAGCCCGAGAATGTGTCAGTGAACTGGAGGCGACACAGAAGAGGACAGAGAAGGGAATATCCCAGACAGAGGGGACTGTCATTTTAGAAGAACAGATGTGGTGCATGACTCCATCACTTTGAACTGCATTAATCACTGTACGTGAACAAAACGCACTAACAGTTTAAAACTATGGCAGCATGTGTTATAATTTGGCATATATTGTGCAACGTTTACATCTGCTTGGCTGTTAACGCATTAGAAAACCTATCGTAAGGCTGATCGGAGCAGTAAATGTGAAATCGCTGGCCCCGTAGTGTAGTTTTTACTGCTCGTTTAGCTATGGCCACCCTTTTTCATGTTGAGAAAGATGTTGGTAAGGCCGACACTGAATAATATAATAATAGAAGTGCAATATGTGGCAAGATTATTAATTACATAGCGATCATTTCATTCATACAGGCACATCAGCATGGGTTCACATGTCACTCACTGATTTACCTTGATATAGCCACACTGCTGGAGCTCACTCGAAGTGCATTCATCCCTGAGTCATTATGCCAAAGCCTTGTACATGTGAACGCAATGACATGAAGGGACTTGATGTTTGTTTGTGTTCTGTCCGGAGGGAAGGCCAATCTGATTTTGGCGACTTCGTGCCGGACTCTTTTACGGATGAAACGTGGCAGTGGTAGCAGAGAAATGTACAGTATTTATGTGTGCTATGATTTTAGCTCTTTTGTTTATTTGTTTGTTTGTTTGCCACAGCACTTAATTTATAGACGATGTAGCTTTAACAATTTATGGCTTTCTGAGTTGAAGAACAAGCAAGACGGCGTGTTGCTTTGGTACCTTGACTAAAACGGAGGGCGTGGTGTAGCGGCCATTTTATGTTGAGTCACAACTTTAAATGTGGCTGTTTTAGGTCAAACGATTGTAATCCAGTGAAGATGGACTTGGTGAACGTAGAGCTCACCCAAAACATTGACCCTTTGTCGTCAATGGCAAAGATACTGTACTATTTCACACAATGTTATGGAATCTACTGATGAATTCACAATATAAAAAAATATATAAAAAAGACTCCTAATAAACAGGCGCGAAACATTCCTGCATCTTTAATTTTAAGGCTTGTGTGGACAGTGGATCTCAAAGTAAATATGTAACAAGGCAAACAAAATGACTTGCTGTAATAGTCATGTGCATTTGGTCTTACTTTACAATAAGATTGAACAGAAGGTACTAATTAATCTCATTCAAAATCACATGCCAACTCCCTCTCAACCAACGCCCACTAGTGCCATCAACTGTCCTTAAGTAATGGGTTGTGTTCATGTGACGGCACGTTTTAGAGAGCCTGAAATCTAAAACTGAAGTGAAGGGCAGCCAATGGCATGGCAAGTGAGCTGATCTGTGGATTTGTATGAGCCTCTTTGAAGTGAATTAAAGCTACACGGTGTAACATTTCACCCAATACGCATTTATTTTATTACAGATATTTGCATCATTGACAAATGTACCTAAAAATATTTGTCAATGATAAATAAATATTGGGGGGGGGGGGGGGGGACGTCTCCAGCTCGTCTCCATGGAGATGCTGATGAAAGGCAGCCAAATACACTGTAAACAAACAAAAAAAGGCCATCTTAGCAAAATGGCTTGAAAAGTGCTTGAATCAAGACATTTAATGCTAATCTGAGCAGGTTTGGACTGTGCTGAAATAAGATTGCCAATGGAGCAAGCGTTAAGTCGCCATAATATTAAGTCTGTTAAAATAAATTAACTTGAACACATGAAATAAAACAAAAGTAAGAAAAATGTGTGTTCCATAGGCAATAAAAGAAAAGTCCAAACCTACTCGAAATGAGCACAAATTCCAATAATTCAAGCACTTTTAAAGCAGAACTAAGTATCTCATGCCCCTAGAGGCCATAAGCACCACTGCAGGTGTCGTAGCACGTTAAGTTTTTTACTCATTAATTGTACGTGAGAGTAAATACTACGCTGACAGAAAATACAAAGGAAGAGAGGGATATTGTACAGACAATTACACAATGGAAATAATTTCTTTCACTCAAACTCGGCTGTAAACACTGCAAAAGTGGCATTATCCCGCAGCTAGCTTAGCCGTTAGCCTGTACGCTGCTTCTTCGTGATTCCATTAGTGTGTATTAGTGGCTCCGACCCGGAGGCTGGGAAGTTGCAATTGTGGTTTTCTGGCCAGAGACACTTGGTTCTTCTTTAAGTCATTTTTGTCAAAGATAAGATTGCATCTTTTGCCTCCAGTGTATGAGATGTAAACAGGTTAGATCCTTATCCAAATCCATTCTTTGCTTACCCACTGTAAAAAATGGCATATCCTGTTTCTCGTTCGTCATTAGGAGCATGTTTTGTATTGGTGGCAACAGTATAATCCAAAATGTTACGCAGTGTGCCTTTAAAATTCAACAAGTTATGTAGAAAAAGAGGAAACATGCCAACAGTATGTGGTTATTGTTTGCAGAGTGTTGCCAAACTATCTAAAGCCTACAGGTATGTGGATTTTCTGTTCGAACATGTCTTTCAAAAACACTAAATCATAGAATTATATACAGTATGAGCTCCTGCCCTCCATCTGAACTTGTTTCGAGTGTCTTGAATCCAACCTATTTCTTGTCAAGACAGTAAAAAGTTTTATGAGAATCCTCACTCCATCTACACAGTGCCAATCTCACAGCCCTTAACAACCGGACTGTGCAGTAGTGTGAGGTAGCGTGTTGCACGATCAGCAAACTAAGTATGATTAGTGGGTCAGGATGCCAGCATGTGCCTTCATCGGGCCGAGCTGTATAAGCCCCAGATCACAACAGAGGGAAAAGTCACTCGTGTAGGGTGCCCTTGGCTCGGGGTTAAGCGGTGATTGTCTCTGATCTTTGAGCCATCTGCGCTCCTCACCTTGTATTAGCGAGACTCTAAGTGGATCAGTTAGGCGTGGCTACTGTAAAACACTGTCCTGCTGTCATTCGCCTGTGAATATACACTAGGAGGGTGACTTAGGAGATGTGTGGGTGCAGAAGAGGTGAATTTGTGTCATAGATGTCAAAAAAGGGCTGCACAAAAACAGGAAACAAATGCATTACTTAACAATGACGGTCTGAAATATTGTGATATTATTGCAACATTTTACTAAACCAGTTCAACACGTTATGTCCCAACAGATAAACAAACATGGTGAGAAATTAGTTTTTTCTTCAAATGATATACAAGCAAGACTCTAAAACACCAAATCAGGACTGAAAAAGAACAAAATTGAGCTAAATTAGTACATTTGTGACTAAAACTGAATGTTTTTTGGCCAAAACTCTGTCAGATGGAAGGCCTCAGTGATTTTGCAATACAGTATACTGCGATGATTTGGCAGTATATTGTGCAGCCCAGTGCTCTGAGGCTGTTGTAACTTTTTAATATTTCAGAAGAGCAGGTTTCTCCACAGCAATGGCTCTCCACAGATTGCGCCTCCTACATTTATTTATAGCTGATCATTTCTTACTGCAAAAGTTCTACCAAATTTCGGGATCCACTGCTCTAAAGACAGTTGTGGATTTTGTTTAAGCTGACAGATTTATAATTCCGTTCATTCGTGGATTTCTAGGTTTTGCAAAGTGTTGATGAATGTGCCATTTGAAAGAGAATGTACGTGTTAGGAAACAGCCTCTGCCTCTCCCTTTATTCCGTTACATTCCCTGTAGTCGAATATGGACCTAGACTTAAATGCATGGCTTCGATCACTGTGGATACAAAACGCTTTATGAAAATTTTATAAAAAAATATTATTTTAAGGTGCCACTTTTTTTTTAACCATCACATTTCCAAGTAACACTGTAACTGCCATAGACTTGTGAGTAATCGCTTCATGCCTATACGTGAATTCTATCTTGTAAATACTGTCCTTTTTCTGTAAATACTGCACCTCCAATCCTCAATTGTTCATATGAATCTAATGACATATTTTTTTATAAATGTGTGTATGGTTTTGTTTGCGTTTTCTTTTTTTTTTTTTGTGGCACGTTCTGACGACTAGAGTTTTGTGCTGTTTTCACTGGCCTCCGTGTTTGCCTCGCTCCGTTAGTACCATGTCGACGGGAGGGTAAAAAGGCGATGTCCCGCTCCTGCACTGCCCCCGGGTATCAAAAAATGCTATGGGCTCTGGTTGCCGCGGTTACGGGGCCACTTGTAACTGTACGTGTTAAGTCACTGTGGGGTCTCTCTTTGTAATTAAACCGTTTCACTGGTGCCAGATTGTGCTGCTGTTCTTCTGTTTTTTTTTAAAGACAGGTATAACATCAAAGCCACACTGTCATAAAACTGAAAACATGCAGCGATATCAAGTGTACACTTCTCAACGCTCAGCTAAAGTGGCAAAATACAGCCTTTGGGAGAGGATCAAATATATTTAAACTTCGAGGCACATTTGATTCCTTTGATAACTTTGTTAACAGTATGCCTTGTTTATAGAGATACACTTGATGTTTGGCTCCTTGCTCTTAAGCAGCCAGGGTGTATACAGGTAGCAGCAAGTCAAATCATTGCTTTTTAATGACATTTAATGCTCAAATACTACATTGTTAAAGCTGCATATTTTGATTTATGAAGATTTGCCAACATCCCATGAACCAGAGGAATGAAGGAACATGTCTATACAAGTAACTTTTGAGCAAAGTTGAATATGTTATGTGTGCTATATTTTTTATAAATACAGCAAAGCATTAAAATTAGTCTAATTTAGATTTAATGCCTGATAACTCCAATGCTTTTTTAAATGTATTTTTAAATAGACCTTACATCTTTTTTCAACTTTTTAATGCCCCGCGGAAACCCTGAGCAGCAATATCTCAGTTCATTTTTATGTCCTTTTTTTCAATCAGGCAAAACATTAAGAACAAATTGTTAAAGTGCACCTAAAGGGACAGGAAAGGGGATGCAACACATGTGAGGAAATGCAACACATGTGAGGAAATGAATCCATCCTTCAATGTTCTACTATTTAACATTGGTGACCAAATCTAATCATTTTAAGAAATGCTTCTCAACTCAAACAACCCAGCCCTGTTGGCAACTTTGAAAATCTCTACTACAATGGAGAGCTTACACACAACACAAGTGGTAATATCTTCCCACACAAAGCCAAAACGCCTGAATTAGTACTGTATTCAGCGTCTTATAAAACATTACACACAATTATGTAATAACGGCTTTGATACTGACACAGTTCCCAGCATGGTTTCCACCCACTGACCCACAATGAAGCGTATTGAGATATAATAACCCCCGGATGAATAAAGTCAACTTCCAAGAATGGTCCCATTGAAGACACCCAACCATGTCCTCATTCATGGACAAGCTCCATTTCAGCCCACTACAGTCCACTCTCGTAAATGACGGACCACAGCTCTGTGAGTTCAGCTGTGCTTCAGTGAATGGCGTTAGCCTGTTGGTTCTTCCCCCTAAATCCTCAGTACTCTATTATAATATGACAATCAGTATGAACAATAGGTTGCGTTCACGTTTTAGGATTCTATTTCAGAGGGCAGGTGCCAATACAACTCTATGGGAGCAAAACAGTTTTTGAACTCTTTAGAATGTTGTGATGTCACATGAACGCAACCTATTGACTAGTGGCATTGTTGTTACCTACATATTAACATCTTGGCGTCACTTCTGTATATTAAGAAATACCAACTTTTCACACCCACTGGCCTAACCAATTGTGTGTTGTTTTCTTATTTATAGCCCCACTTTTAGTTTTGTAACATCATTTAAAAAAATATGCTTTTTGGGATAGAACAGCTTCATTACTCACTGTAGAGCAACCTGGTAAAAGCACTCCTGTGGCCTGGATTGTTTCAATTTAATTTCAAATCAACCCAGTCTCGATGACCAGCCCAGGGTGACCTCCTTAACCTCTTAAACCCCACCTTAACCTCTTAACCGAGTAGATTTTCTCCACTTAAGAATTACCCAAATAAAAGCTTAATGGAAAAAAAAAAACATCAAATTGAGATGAAAACAAAGCAGAAAAAGCAACAACAAAGCCTCAAAAGAGCAACAAAAACGTGATGAAAAAGAAGATCAAAACACAACAAAAAAACAACCAAACATGACCAAACAATGAAAAAGCGACAAAAATGTGGCAAAGATGTATCAAAAAAGCGACACAAACAAAACGAAAACACACACACACAAAAAAGACGTGACAACAAATACAAGGCAAAAGATCTGTTTAGATAAGTTTTGCGGGTCTTAGCTTTCAAATGAGGCACTATAGCCTATAGGCTGTAAGAAGCTTTCAGATTTCAGGTTTTGTTGCCATTGTCAGCAAAGGTACATTCACAAACACATTTATTTTAGTGCAAGATACATAAGTCTATAAGGGCATGCGAAAATAAATAAATACATTAAATTCATTAAAGAAAGGCCATGAATTTGCTTTGTTTTTTGCCTCAAAGCAAAGTAGCCTACAGTTACTTCAGAAAGTTACACATGTACAGTATATGTAGCGGTTAATGTAACTGGGTACAGTCTCAAAATTAAAAACAATGAGACTTTATTGGTGGGACAGAGACCCAAAGGCTATATGTAGCAGGCAACAACCAAAAGGGGGAGATGCGGTTACCCTAAATTGACAAATGAAAAGGAAAATTTGTAATAATAACTGAGCTTACCGAAACATCCGGCAGAGAAAGCTACGACCTGACCCTACTCTTGCTGCTGGGAACAGACAGACGGGGTTTACGCGCACACACACACACGGGGGTTTCGTCTTGCAGCGGTGACGCACGATGACGCTGAGCTCACGGCTCCAGCTCACTCACTAGTGTTTAGATTTTTTTTTTAAACAGAAGAAAGACTACGGAGCGGGAACCTCCGTTACCGGCATTGCGGTTTTGTTCACTTCCCAAACTTTTTCCAGCATTTTTCCTTTTCTCAACGGATCATGCACAGACTGGTCCAGCGATTTCGACCACTTTTATTCACCAAACCGGTAAGTAACAGAGCTTTTTCCACTCGGCAGAGAAAATGTTGGGGCAAACGGTCGCTGAAGCCGATAGTTTGGTGGATTGTTAGGCAGTGTCTGCTCCTGTGTGGTTTGTCTCGCCACAAAGCCTTCGTAACCACTTTTACGCACAGCGGTGGACAGTTTATGACTTTATTTGACCGCACCGTGCCTGATAGCAGTGTTGTTTGGATATATAGTTGACCAGACCGGCTGTTTGTTTTATATAAAGCGTAGACTGGTATTCCACGTGAGAAATACACAGGAGATAAACTTGATAAAGACGCGTATATAACAATTTAAGAACCTACTGCAGTTGTCGTAAGGATGTTGTACTGGTATTACTGTTTAATGACTTAATGAGGAAGGATTAACTCTTTAGTGACTGTCATGCCTTTCTCATCTGATTTCTCCC
Organism: Neogobius melanostomus; assembly: GCA_007210695.1. NCBI lineage: Eukaryota > Metazoa > Chordata > Actinopteri > Gobiiformes > Gobiidae > Neogobius > Neogobius melanostomus. Next base: position 2,060,088 of record VHKM01000568.1, read on the forward strand.
GGACAGTTCACTGTAAACTGCATTTTCACTAGAGGTGGGTACGAGCCAAATATTTACTCGAGTTACATAGAAATAATTAAATTCAAAAAGTAAGATCTAGTGAGTCATGTTTTTTTACTTGATGAAAATCAACAGTTTGAGTTTGAGCCTAAGTTTCATTTATATAGTTTTGATGCAATAGGACTGACAAAACATAAAATTACTTACAATTTTAACCTGGTATTTTCAATGCTTACGCTAAATTAAATAGAGATGAATGACAATGTTTAATGTGAGAAAGAATATTTTCTTAAGTAGAAGGACAGTTACTTCATAAACTTACTCAAGTACATGCTCTTGTGTAAATGTAATTGACTACCCACCTCTGATTGGATACAAGTGAATCTAGATACATTTCAAATACTGTTGCCATTCAAGTTATCTGTACATTATCACAGCCCCATGAACAATAATATAAAGTAGAATTATACTGAGTACATTACCCTGGTTTGCAGTTATACTGTTAGCTGTAACTGTTGATGGTATGTAGCCTATAGTTTTGGTAAATGTTGATACCAATGCACTGTGGGCCCCTGGGTGTGTCACTATGTTTAAAATTAGGCTCATTAGAAACCTCCTCTTTATTCCTAACTGGCTCCTTATACGTGCTCGATTATGGTCTCAGAAGTATTCACTGCCTCTTTAATCATCCCACCAATTTACTGTGTCCATTAATCGAGCCAAAGTGGTTAAGAGGGACTTCCAGACATGGCAGAATGCCAGAGCATTGCCATCCCATAGTCAGTATGGGGCTTGTGTGCCAAGGAAATTCCACTTTCTGGACCGCAGAGCCCAGTCAGGGCTGGCTCAGAGCTCTGCACACGCACTGTGGTGGAGAGTCGTGCAATTACAAGGGGCCTGCACATCAAAATTCATGCTGTATTCGTATTTACACTAACATATAGTTCCATGTCTAAATATACGCTGCACAGTTGCCTAAAGACATGCTACAAACGTTCTTCTATTTTATATTTAGCTGGGATTCATAATTGGTTTATAACATTATAAGCACCTGCTTTAGATGCAGCCACGCTTGAGACAAACGCCTGTGCTCTGTGTCTTCAGACATCTTTCCATGCTCCAAAACTATGCAGATGCTTCTTAGTAGGGACTGGAGTTAATGTTTCACCTGTTGGCAGGACCAGGTCATCACTGCTCCGTGTCTTGACTGGAGCTCTAGTGACCACAGCAGACTGGGAGCATCCTACAAACGCTGCAGTATGGAAATGCTCAGGTCCTTATCACTTCAAATTGATTATTGCTTTTACAATAACTAATTTGAGGGCACTTGCTGTCATATTCTGAACATCACAAACAGGTGCCATTGCAAATAGACGATTGGTATTGCTGCTGCCTAAGAACAAAACAAGGGTAAAATGGAACTGAATTAGAAAAATCAAGACTAAGACTAAACTTTAGCACATTTTTACACATTTTGTTTTGCAGTCAGAGCTCAGTGATTATTATATTTAGTAGTCTGTTCTTGTGATATACATCACCCTATATTGCGATGAGAAAACTGAACGATATATTGTGCTGTGTGATGTCCCGTGTTTTAGTCTTACTATTCCGAATTTACCCGCATTGTTTAGTCTTCTAGTCTACTACCAATTTGATCCTAGAGCAAACTATTTGTCAATCTTACTGGAGTTTACACAATTATGCTCATTCTCATAACAGTGGAGGAAAACGGTCACTTCCTGGAAGTCTTGGCTCTTTGTAAGTGTAGACTGTAAATACACCATATCCATCCAAAACAATGGTTTTAACTTGAAATGCTGTCTATACTAAAAATTGTACTGTAGTTTTTTTAGGGAACTTGGTTGGTTTTACTTGACTTACTCTATTTTGTTATCTACACTGGGCTGGTGCATGCTTTCCAAAAAGAAAGGAGATGAAGCACTTTGTCTTTTGTCAGCTCTCCCCCAGTTTTCACCAAGGTTTGAGGGCCTGAGACCAGTTGCTGTGGTTGGCAGATCATCACAGCAGCTCTGTCAGGCTCCATCTCTTTGTGACGAGGCACAATCCACTGTTTCGTTTAGCCTCTGTGTTTGAAGCGGACCTTCATAATCCTGAGGTCAGCAGTGATACAGACATTTTAAAACGGCTGAGTAAATGATTTTGACTAAACCGGGCCTGTACTCACATCAGCAACCCGGCTTTACAAAATGTGGAGTAGAATATTGTTGTGTAGTTTTTGGTTTTGTACATTTTATTAGATTAAGAGATGCTTTTAAATAAATTGTGTTCTCTGCATTTGACCAGTCAGTGACGATGGGGCAGTAGGAGTTTGCAGAGAATGGTCAAGAGTGCTTATGGTATAGGATTAGCTTCTGTGTCTGTACTTTTTTTTTTTAATGCTGTAATGATTTGGTTTGAAATCCTCTGGTCAGAGCATTTAGGTGGAGGCAATACAGGTTACAGAGGAAAAAAAATAGACTTCACTGAGTTTGACAGAGGATTCAATCACACAAAATATGACACAAGTAACAAGAAAAAACCGAGCACGTTTTCTCCAGTTTGGCTTTACACAAATCTGAAAGCTTCTTCAACAAAGCGTCAAAGTAGCGACGAAAATGAGAGCCAACAAAAACGTGACAAAAACATGACAAAAAAGCAACCAAAGGACATGAGAAAAGTGGCAAAAAAGTGACCAAAAAAAGCCATGAAAAGCAATGTCAAAAAGTGACTACAACAAGGCAAGGAAAAAGGCTCAATTTAGATTAGTTTTGTAGGTCTTAGCTTTCAAATGAGGTCGTTACTCTGGCCTAGAGGCTGTGAACTTTTAGATTTGGGTAAAACTGAACTGGAGAAAATGCGCTTGATTAAGGCGTGGGTTAAAGGGATGACTATAATAATATTTCTGATTATGTCATTTGTTGCAGTACAGTACCACCTCATGAGATATTTAACCTTCCAAGTAGCACCAGGCCTAGACCAAGATCAGACTTAACTGGTTAAAGAGTCCTGTTCTAGACTTTCGTTTGATCCAGTTAAGTCTGATTTGGAAGAAATTATGTCTAAACTGTGTGTAAACTGAGTCTGGACCAGGAAAAAAAAAGAGAGAGCAACATTTCAAAAGTGAATAATCCACCACTACCACCTCTCCCGTCCTGATTGGACTTGAGAGCCACTCCTAGTTTTAGGGCTGGGCGATATGGCCTAAAATCTACATCACGATATTAAAAATAAATATCACGATAACGATATGTTTTACGATATAATTGACAATGGACAAATTACTTCATTGTTGGTATTGTTAATTTTCTTTATATTGTTAGTATACAGTTTGTTGCAATGTAATAATTATTGTTACCTGTGGTAATGCCACCATGATCTATGATTTGTAAAATAATCCTTGAAAAAAGTAACAGTGAAGCTGAATGTAGTAAGCTTTGAATGGGGAACTGGGGGTGGGATTAAATAAATTATCTTCTTCCCACTCCCTTTCAGGTAGAAATGTATCACTTTATTTATATACTGTATATGTTTTCTTTGTTACCATTGTCTGCCTGAAATAAATGAATAAATGAAATGAATGAATGAATGAAAATCCCAGCCTTACGCCTGTTGAGAAGATTAATTCAGTGATATTTTATTTATGCAATTTTTTTTAAACGGCATACTAATTTCCTTGCAAATAGAATCTACTGCATTTTACATTCTTCATTTGATTTTACTTTTGAAGCACCTGTCCCCGTGTTCTACAGTCTGTGTTTATGCTGCTCTGATCGAGCTGAGCGTAACATAAATTATATCGTGTCCACAACAATATAAAAAATTACAACGATATCCAAAAATTATACCACGATAACGATTTGCGATACGATATGGCCCACCCCTACCTAGTTTGCAAAATGATGAGAGGGAGAAAGAAATTTCAAAGGTAAACTATCAAGCTCCTAAGCTCCTCCCCCTCCCCTCCTGATTGGACCTGACAGGTCGTTTCACAGGAAAGCTCGTCTCATTGGTCAAAGTGATGGCACCGAGGATTCTGATTAGTTGCTGAGATCAGCGAAGGGAGGGACTTCAGAGAAAGTAAAATAATTTAACCTCTTACCCCCAGAGCACATTTTCTCCAGCTTTACGCAAATCAAAAAGCTTCTCGCCTGGATAGCTATAGGCACGTGTAGCGCCTCATTTGAAAGCTAAGACCAACAAAACTAACCTAAACCGATCTGTCTCCTTGCTGTCACTTTTTTTGCTTGTTTTTTCATTGCATTTTTGCCACTTTTTCTTTAGTTTTTTAATCACTATGTTGTTGCTTTTCTGTTAAATTTTGTATGTTTTTTTTGTTGCGTTGTCATCCTCACTTTCATCTCCTTTTTGTCGCTGTTTTGACATTTTTTTCAAGAAGCTTTCAGATTTGTGTAAAGCCAAACTTAATATTACTTGCGCCACTTGCTATAATAGAAAATCCGGAAAACTTTTACAGTATTGACAGATTATTGGTCACTTCAGTGTCATGGTATTAACACGGAGCTGTGCAGTAAAGTAACAGTGCAGTGACCAGAGGGCTCGGTCACTCAGGTCAGCGGATATTTGAACAACCACGTAAGCAAGACAGACACAGGAGAGGCCCGCCAGGTTATAGTGTCCAGTTCGAATGGAAACCATGACAGCGACATCACAGCGGAGCCAGGGCAGAGGGACACATCCGCAGACATGTGCACACTGTCCATAATGAGACAGTGTGGAAGATCTGGCGTACATCGGCCTCCCGTTCACCAGTAATGGGCACCTCCTTTCGCTCAAACAGAGGGTATGATTTTCCTCATAACGTCGGCGACATGAACGTACATATTATCTACGAGTCCAGCCATTGTCTTCTCCATGATGGCCGGTAATTAGCTTAAACCTTTGTCTTGCCTGCTCAGTCCTTTTTTTCATTATATTCCATCATAGTCACGGTAATGGCCATGTGCTGGACAAAATGCTCGTCCTTCTTGAGACACATTGGACGAGCAACTATACAGTAGAGCTGCATGTTTTGAGGGAAAAAAAGGGATATTAAACAACAGTGCATCACATTGACCTCTTAATCCCCACCTGAACCGAGGACTTTTTCTCTAGTTCGGCTTTGCACAAAACCAAAAAGCAAAATAGCAACAAAAACGAGACGTAAATGAGGATGAAAACGCATTTTAAAAAAAGCATCAAAAGTGAGTGACAAAAACGCGACAAAAAAGTGACCAAAATATGACGGAAAAAGTGATGAAAAAGCAACAAAACATCTACAGAAACGCAACAAAAACTAAACATAAAAGTGTCTTCAAATGCAACAAAACATGTGATAAAAAAAGCCACAAAAACCTGACAAGAAAAGCACCCAAAATACTATTAAAAGAAAGTGACGACAATGCAAGAAAAAATCTTAGATGAGTTTTGTAGGGCTTAGCTTTTGAATGAGATGTTACACTATAGGCTGTAAACTCCAGTCGAGAAGCTTTAAAGAAGAATTAAGTAACTTGTTTACCTTAATAAATCCTTTCCGTAGTCCCTCTGGGGGTAATACAAGTGTGAATGGGATGAATGGGGGGGTCTTTCATCTCCCCTGGTGTCTCTGGCCAGAAAAACACCTACGCAGCTTTTCTGCCTCCGGGTCGGAGCCACCAATACACACTAATGGAATCACGAAGAAGAAGCTAAAAGGCTAACGGGCAAAGCTAACTGCTGGCTAGCGCCACTTAAACAGTATTTACAGCAAAGTTTGAGTGAAAAGAATTATGTCCATTGTGTAATTGGATGTACAATATCCCTCTCTCCCTTTGTCTTTTCTGTCAGCGTAGTATTTACTCTCACGGACGATTAATGAGTAAAAAAAAACGCAACATGCTACGACACCTGCAGTGGCGCGAAGTTTTTTCATCCTAATACCAAGTAAAAGTGCAAGATGTTTTAAACCATGAATTAAATGAAGACAACCTTTGTTATTTTACTTTTATCCAGGGACTGGCACAAAATATCCACTGCCTGACGATTTGACATTTGTGTCAAGTGTGTAGCTATGTCACTGAATTGCAATAAGTGCTTATTAATCAAATTCTTTCAAATGTAAAAACATGTCTCATGTCTCCTTTTCTGATTTCAGACTTATTTTTGTTTCTCTCAAAGTGATGTGTCATACAAAATGGTAGATTAAGGAGATGTTTTTAGGGACAAAAACAGCATGTTTCTCAATCCTTTTGGAGTCTGTTAATCCTTGAGTCTATAATTGTCATCTTGTTTTACACAGTTGTAGTTACACAGTTGCTCAGGAATTTGAAGATTTCGGTGTGATAATGCTCATATATTAGAAGGATAAGTTAGGTATGCGCCATTAGATAAGTGACGGGAATTAGTCAGAGTTCTATTGAAGTAAATATAATGATTACTATTTATTACATTTTTTATTTAGTTGGTCATGGGTCTCATGCATGTAAACAAGCCACACCGGATTGTAGCCTTAGGCTAATTTCCATCCATCGTCCCCCATGCGCACTCTCAAACACACTCTCATTCATCCTGGTGTATTGTACATGTTTTTAGTGGTAGGGGAAACCGGAGTACCCGGAGGAAACCTATGCAGACACGGGGAGAACATGCAAACTCCACACAGAAAGGCCCCGTCCAGGTGGAAATTGAACCTGGACCTTCTAGCTGTGACGCACGAGCGCTAACCGCTGTACTACCGTGCCGCCCACCACTTTGTACTTAATACTCAAATGTGACTACTTAAAAGCTGCACTTAGAAATCACAAGAAAATGTCATTGCCATTAAGTCTTTAAAGTCAGGGGCTTTTGGTCTCTCGTGGAACTGTCTTATTGAGCCTTTCAAGACACTATTGCTCTTATGGAACAAAAATCAAGGATGCAGGCTTGCACTTTAAAGTATTAGCGTGAGCGCTTTAGTCAGGCAGTCGGCTTTAACAAAATATCGGTATAAACTGGAGCTTAAAGGCTGATTGTCTTTATTCTGAAAAGTGCAAATATCAGCCAGTGTGTCACTCTATCTCAAGGGTGCCCAAAGTGCAGTCCTCATACTAATGAAGGCTGAATTGACCCAAATCACCAGAGATTATAAACTTGAAAAATAACATTTTAGTGAGAGCCAGAATTAAGGTTCCAAGCATAAATCAAGGTGTGGTTACATGGTTAAAACCTCTGTTGCATGTACTCAGTTGAATGTTCTCCTGCACTAACCCCCAGTCTGCAGCTCTCCACAGCGTATGCACTTTAATTTGCAGCCCACAATGATTACAATTTGGACACCCCTCTATCTCTTTATACAATCACCCAGGTATTCAAGGGCGGTACAGTGTTGTTTCACTTTATATCTTTGTGACAAGGAATAAGCAACGGTGCCTTTTTAGTCAATGTCTTTAGTCCAAACTTGGGCTGGGTATCATTATGGTACCACTGGTATCGAAAGCAGGTACCGAAAAAAAATATAACATCTGTAGAGACCAAGTTTTGATTCCTGTCGGTCGAGGGACAGCATTAAAGGAAGTTACTTGGTTGTTTCAGCTCAAATAAATGATACAAATGTAAAAGAAATAGTCTCTTATGTAATGAATGAACATTATTGTTCTGTTTTAAGGTTCTATATGATAAATATTTGAGTATAAGTATCAGAAAAAGTATCTTTAAGATATCTGTATCGTAAACCAAGTATTGTTAAAGTAAACTAAACATCAAGTCAATTAATCATATCAATATACATTTCCAGCTGTTTGTTTGTTATCATAGACTCATCCACAGTTGTATAAGCAATAATGTCATAACGACATACAGAAAACGACTCAAACTTAAATGCCATGGGAACTGTTCAAACGCAGCTCTCTCTCTCTCTCTTTGTTTTTCCACAATCAGCTTTGTCAGCATGACTAGATATTTTTTTCATAAAGCGGCACTAAAATAAAGTGTGGGATTGTCCGTGGAAGCGTCAGGTTCCTGTTGTGTATCATGCCTCATTGTCCGGCAGTGACTATAGCCTGCTCCTGACCCTGTGCACCTTTGATCTGAGCGCCGTCCACTCACCTCCAGCTCAAAGCACCGCACTTCTGCTCATTCAAGTCTTCCTCTTTTGTGGTGGTTTCCTTCCTTTGCACATTCATCAACTCGGATTTCTCAGAGTGACATCAGGGAGCCAGAAAAAGGCCCACAGCCCAGAAAACCGCTGCGCTACAGAATAATGTGCCTGTTTTTGTCATGCCCTGCCCATAACTTCTTTATTACTGCTAATTTTAGCTTCACTGAACAAAACAGACAGCGTCACTCGGCATCTGATGTTGTCACGGCTTGTTATTGGCATGTGTCAGGCATGGATGCTAGCTTTTAGGTAATTACTGTTTTACACAAGTTGGCAAAAGTGATATCCCTTTAATTGTCGCTAATTTGTCTCCTATTTTGTAATTTCCACTTGTACAAGAAATGACAAAGATACAGCATTATGTACACACTGCTCATGACAGATTGTGAAAATGACTGTTTACTCCTTATTTCTTGACCATTGGTGATTTGTCACAAAAAATACGGATTTAGGGCCTGTTACGTAACCTGGCAACTATCTTTTACTAATTTGCTTTTATTTGTTGTACTAGATATCCTACAGGACTGATCATCAATGGCAGCCTTTAGACGGTCTCAAGCAGGTCTCTAGTTCCTTCTTTTCCTTTTTTGAAAACCAGTTTGCTCCCACTTTGGTCATAAAGGATGACACAGATGAGAAGTATTAGACCTGTTGATTTGTATTCCATCAATATGCAATATAAATGATTTAATTATGGAAAGTTATACATTAAAAAAAACATTTCCATTCAACATTGCAGAGTTACATGGCTCAAAACAGTATGAAAATGTCATGGTTGGAGGTGGAGTGAAGAAAATAAAACCCAAAATGCAGGACTGCAACAAAACTGGTGATGTTTAATGAATAATGAATGCCGAAAACCAAAATAACAAAATCCAGAGATAACAAAAACTCAAACAAACCGGGGCTTACATAGACAATGACACGACAAAGGACCAGGGAAACACAGGGGTATAAATACATGAGGAAACAGTGAACAGGTGAAACACATCAGGGCGGGGCAGACAATCAACACAAGGGAAGCAAAAATCACACAGACCAAAAAGACATGTCAAAATAAAACACCAAGGACAGATAAAACAAAAAGCAAAAACAAAACAGGGTAACTAAAGGTCGAATCGTGACAGAAAAGGAGACAAAAGAGCTCATAACAACTCCAAATACAGTGAACTCACTGTCACATCTCTTGGGTGTGAATATTTTTATTTCAAAATCTCCATTGTCGGGGAAATGAGATTAACTAAAACATATGGAGCAGCAGTGAGGAGGACACAGTCTCAATTAAGTCAGGGAAGTCCAAACTTTTTTCATCAAGGGCCGGATTTCGAAGTGTATGTCGTGGAGGGCCAAAGATTGTTTAAAACTGTGCCCCATACCTTTATTTAGTCTTGGAACCTTTATTCCAGCTGGAAGTATTAACCTCTTAACCCCCACCTGAACAGGGCACATTTTCTCCAGTTCAGCTTTACCCAAATCTAAAAGCTTCTTGGAAAAAGTGTCAAGAGAGACAAAAACGCACCAAAAAAGCTACAATAACACCATAAAAAAGCGATGAAAACTAAAGTGGGATGAAAACGCAACCAAAAAGCAGCAAAAAAAGGGATGAAAAAGCAACAAAAACACTTATTTTTTAAATGCAGAGACAACATGACAAAAAAAAAAATCACAATTAGTTTTGCAGCTTTCAAATGAGTGGCCAAGCCCTCCAGTTAAGAAACGTTTAGATTTTGGTCAAGCCGAACTGGAGAAGATGCGCTCGGTTAAAGTGGGGGGTAAGAGGTTAAACTTGCAGTAAAAAGTACTAGCTCTGGTGATGTGTCCCAATTCAACAAGAATCCTGAGAGGGCTCCTTAAAATTAAGCTTGCAAATGCCCGTCATTAGGACACTGGCAACTCCCAAACACTAAAGCCATTACATTTGTATCTTTTAGCTTCATGTAAGCCGTTGTTTTGTGTTTGGCTGGATTTCCTGTAACGGCATTTGGCAACACTGACTGGGCCGTGTAGCTGAGAAGAAGTGCTGATTTGGCCCAATGACTGTTTGCCGATGTTTTGGATTGTGGTCAAAGGTGATCCTCTGCCACACAGGCCGAGGCACACACTATTTTTGTTGGTTCATTGCGAGTTTGAAGAGGCATGCCTAAGGAGCGACGGGGGGGGGAGTGTCTGTGGTCCAAGACGCGCTATAAGACAGGCAGGTGACATGAAGTGCAGCACAGAACTGTAGTTTTCGACAAGTTATTGACTTTAGCTCCTGGCCTGGATAGACTATCTAGAGTTGCCACGGCGACCTGACTTTTCATTTGCGAACCTGGGGTATGTAGTTGCCTATATTTGAGTTCATCCTTTACTTTAGTTTTTTGCGTCTTTTTTGCTTTTTCACACTTTCTCCCGCCACACTGATGTCTGTCCATTTAGTGCAAAAATAAAATGTCCGCCATTACCTTTTAAGATTACCTTTGGGATAGGCTTGTTGATGAGTGGCTTTTTAAGATTAAGTAGAATGACATTGTAATATATTGCTTTATCATTAAAAATCCTACATTTGTTGGGTGAAATCTTGACTTATTATGATATTATGTGGTCTGGTTGTAATGGATAATAACTTTTCATTCATTCTCTCATATCCTGAAATGGAATCTGATTCATGCAAAATGCTATTTACGCCTCTCAAAGCTACTCCTTACCTGCTTGACACACGGGATTCTACCTGTGACTCAAGCAAGTTAGCGTTTTGGTGGTGTTTTGCTAAAGTATGTGCTTGTGGAGCCTAGTACATGTGACTGGATGAGGACATCAACTAGTTACATATCGCAAATGTTAGCCATAGTAATAATGAAGCCACGTCTTTATTTGTAGATCATATGTTCATAGAAGAATACATTGAAGATGACGAGGAACCACCTCTGCTGCTGTACTCTTGTCCTTCTCACGGTAAAGATGTTTTTTTATGTTGTAAAAGAAAATCTCAAAATGTCCTTTAAATTGTGTTGAGTCGAGTTCAGTGTTAGACTTGGCTTTCTTTCTATAACTTGTATGGAACTTTTGTGTACTTTTCGCTGAGCTCTGTGTTGTACGTGCAGGTGTTTGGCTGTGGTGGGACTGCAGCGGTGCAATGTCGGTGGGGGGAAGATTGCGTCTGTGTCCAGTGCCCTCCTGGCCAGCAGCCGACGAAGGTAAAAGACACTTATGGATCTGAAAACGCATTAACATGATGAAACATTACGCTCTAAGTACTACGTAATGTAAAAATGGTTCCCTGATACAGAGAGAAAGAATTCAAGCTCTCAGAAGCCGCCTATCGCCTTGTTAGTGTGTGAAATAGTTTTAGGAAATAGATATTGGAAATACAGATACTAAAACACCTCTGAATCTTCATGGGCATGGAATTCACCGCTGTTTAGATCAATATTAAATTAGAGAAGAGAGGCGAATATATTATTATTGTTCAAACATCAAAACGTGCTGCTTACCATTCAGTCATGTCAGTATTGTAACATTTTGGAGTCTGTTTTCCTTAGGCGTGTGCTGAGGTCCAGTCTCCATCAGAAGAGGTGAGCTGCCAGTCGTGCCCAGCCGGGACCTTCTCAGACGCGCTCGACTCTGAACTCTGCCGTCCACACCTTTCCTGTGAGCTGATCGGTCGAGGCATGGCGAGTGCAGGCACCGTGACCTCTGATGCTGTGTGCGGGGACTGTCTGCAAGGGTATGTCACAGGCCTAGAGCTGCTAAGTCATTATTTAAGACTGTATAAAGCGTATTTTAGGACGAGGTACAACCTAATGCCTCTTTTACATAATGCATCTTATGGAAGCCGCCACCCTAGATAGTGTCGAAAGTCATTAATAGTAATGTTTGTTTGTGGGCTATAGTATCTATACCGATACTGGGGGTATGAGTATCTGCCGATATCCGATACCAAGAGACTTTCTTAAGTGTCTTTCTCTGAGTGAACAAAGTGAATGTTCCTCTTTTCTCCATTTTAATATCATATTTTAAATGGATATTTTCTTGTCATGATCAATTTCCAGATATATCAATTAATAAATTAATAAAAGGTATTTAACAAGGGTCACTGGACTGCACTCACTTTTTATATTCTTGGCTACATGACAGGCTGAGATTGCATTAATATAAACGACTCACATAAAGTGATCTGATCATAACACTTGACACACATATGTCAGATCAGTTATTCTTTAATAAATCAAAAAACAGCATCGCACACTCATGTAGTCGATGTCTAATTTTTATTAATCAAGGATGACAACGTTTTGGCATTGCCTTCATCACATTCTTTTTTCATCTTTGAACCACAGTGCATGGGTTATTCTTTAACAGCATTTCATAAATACAAACACTTCAGCGGTGGCCATTTTATTTAATTAGGCTTCTTTAGGTATTTCTATCTTAGTTTCTGACCCAGCCTTGATTATTTGACGTTAGCATTAGCATACTGCTGCTAGCTTTAGCATTTTGTTGCTAGCCGCAGCATTTTGCGCGGCGATCAAAAAGACATTTGTGGATGTTAAAACAATTTCACTTAGATTTAGTGGGTGAAAGTTGTGTTTTTTAAGTGATGAGAGCCAAAACAGGTATCGTATCGGTGCATCCCTATGTATCTGTTTCTCAAACCTTTCACACCAAACATAACCTCATCAAATATTTGGCCTTCTAATTACCACTAGGTGTAGATTAAGATCCAATCAGGACTAAACCGGGTCTAAAAATCATCTACAATAGATTTAAGCTGACTTAATTATGTCTAAACTGAGGAGCTTTGCACATGAACAAGCCCAAGTACTGCTGGTCTAGCTGTCAGATGATGATTAACTATGTAATTGTAATGTGGTAATTAGTGTTTAGTCTAAACAGCATGCTCAACGGTCACTGTTTTAGTTACAAACAGTGGGCTACAGACACTTGTTAGTTTGTAAACATGAGCTGGCAGTATCTTGGGTATAATAGCTACTACATATTTATTGGTTTATTGCTCATGTCACAACTGTCCCCTTTATAGTATGTTAATTGCTGTCATCAGTGTTCATTTCCATATTTCTTTCCAGGTTGTACTCCACAGAGCCCTCCAACCAAAGTCCCTGTGTCGAAAGTAAGTACAGAATGCAATTTTGCTAAAATGTGGCTTGAGTGATGTTAATATTTTGACCACTTTTTTCCCCCGACACAGATCCCATGCATGTGCGGCCCGTGCGCACTGTTGCTAAAGTAACGTCGCCCGGAGGCAGCGGAGGCCCAGTGAACGGCACACTCGTACGCAGCGCCGAGGAGAAGACCGCGGAGTATGCCGTGTTTGCTTTGGTGCCCATTTTCTGTGTTATGGGCCTTCTGGGCATCCTTATCTGCAACATCCTCAAGAAGAAGGGCTACAACTGCACGGCTGACAAGGAGGGAGGGGACGCCGAGATGGCCTCCCCACAGAAAGATGGTAAGGCAAAGTCCAACACAGCATTACAGCAGGGTCAGTGTCATCATCTAACATATTTACCCCTATTTCTATTCAAAGTAATCATTTTGCTGAATAAAACTGGACTAAAACTGAATTAGCTAATGACAGATATGTGACTAAAATCCAGATACTTTTGTCAACAAATAAAAACTAAATGAAAAAAGGAGCTGAAAGATCGTCATCCAAAGACACTGACTGAAAAAGCTTCGTACCAGGCAACCTTTGAGCAGTGGTGGAAAGTAACAAAGTAAAAAGTAAAAATGATAGGTACTTTTACTTTATTATGATGAATACTTTTTACTTTACTTCACTACATTTTAGAGCCTGTATCTGTACTTTCTACTCTGCTACATTTTTAAATTGGGTTAAAAATAAAAGTATTTTATTTTCAAAGTGACCTCTCTACGATGATTCAAATGATTTTAAAAATCCTGCACATTAAACTCTTAAATACTTATAAAGTACATTTTACAATGCATACTTACTTTTATACTTTTACATAAGTAAAAAAATTTTTATCAGATACTTTTACTTTACATTTTTGGTCCTGTATCTGCACTTTTACTTAAGTAAGAATATTGATTACTTCTTCCACCACTGCCTTTGAGTCAGTCTTGTCTTATTTAGTCCGGGTATAGCCCTATTTCAGGTCCTGGTTTAGATCGTAGTTTGTTCACAGTAAGAATTAACAGAGCTGAATTATTTAATGTTTTCTTTTGGATCCAAAAAGTTGCCAGCTCCGGAACCAAACCATTAAAGTTCAATGCCAAAGCAACAGTCTGGCTCTATGTGAATGTGGGGTAAAAATGTAATGAATATATTTCCCTAAAAGTATTACACATGTATTATATTTACCAGAGATTTCATTGACTAAAACTAGCACACACACAAAAAGAATCAAAATTAGTGCATCATTACAGTACAGGGATCCCCATCTGCCCACTGTGACGGCGCAGCATTGTACCCAAGCAATTGATCATCTTTGCTATTTTGATCTTTGACTTCGCTGTGGGTGGACACAGACGTTGTTGTTTTTGTAAGTGTCCCATTCGAAAAGCGGTAAAATAGCTTTCCCATCCATCCACTTTAGTCCAGCGTCGTAAAACTATATCGAGCTTCTGATAACAAAAAAGCTGAGTAAAGCGATTTGTAACATAGACAGATTCACAGTGAAAGAGGTACACTCTTTTCTACTCCTAGACAATGTCCCTGTGTCCCTGTCTGGTGTCGGGTTAGCTCCATGGAGTCGTTTTTAGCATGTCGTAGTGAAGCGTTGTGATCCTCCCAGACATTATAGCGACTTAACACATAATGAGACAAATGTGACGCTCTTTTATGTAAGCGAAAAGCCAAGTGGGTGCAGGTTACATAAGGGGTTGCACTAATAATACCAGTCGCATCATATGAAACCTGATAGAGATCACTTTTTCAAGGTCTCCAACAAACACGAACAAAAGGGTGAGGAACTAAATGTCCACACTGTGTCCTGTCAGAAACCTATAGAGCCATAGAACCCTTTTATAGGATGCTTGTAGTGACTCCTGTAGGTGTAATGTTTGTGCCTGATTGGAGAACATTCAGGAGTGGGTAGACTAGTTACCAAAATCCTTATTAAAGTAAGAAAAAAGGAGCTTAATAATTTCATTCAAGCATAAGTCAGATCTAGGGACCCATGTTACTTAAATAAGTACTTGGTGAAAACACTTCGAACAGAGTCGTGTTGATGTAAAATAGGACAGGCTGAACATAATCTGAAAATGATGATATTTCTATGATGCAAGGTTTGAATAAATCAAGCTAATAAATCATACTCGTGTTGGAAAGACAACCAAATGTTCGAGTAAGAGCACTGTTACGTCAACATTATCCTAATCAAGAAGAATTAAAAGGTTCTGTGCGATCAAACTAGTCCAAGAGGTACTTCAAAAAGTTACCCATGTACATGTACTTGAGTAAATGTACCAGAGTGACACATGTCTGACTCGTTTAGCTCATTTACATGCTGTATTTAAATGGCATCAGAATAGTGTCATTAATAATATTTGAAACAATCTTGGTCATTCAGAGTGATCATCATATTTATGCACCATTTGAAAGTTGACATGTACACAATAAATGCTGTGTTTGCACAAATGTGAACACTTGCTTTTTGACTATTTACATCAGTATCCCGAACAGACTGTGTCCATGACTTTTGCTGTTGTGTGATACTTAAGCATAAACTGGTTTAACGGCTAAGCTGGCTTTTCCCACCTGATGCTCCGGGCTCAGAGGACAGCTGTGAGAGGCAGGCTGTGTAATAGAGCGGACGCAACTGACTTTTACACACGTCACGTCACCTGCTGCTTATGGCATCTGTCAGGATTCACTTCATTGTTGCCCTTCCAACTTTCAACTCAGCTATGTATTCAGTATTCTACTCAAATCACTACTTTTGCTTCTGTTCCTGCTCACAATTTCAATTTTCCAAGCTGTGCGAAAACACGTTGGTTCTCAAATTAAGTTGAGGATGTCGGTTTTGTGTCTGTTGTGAAACGCATGACGACGCGGTACCCACAGGCCCCATCCCCCCACGTGTGACTCTCTGTCTCTCCCCTCTCCCGTCAAACGATTTCAAGTCTATCTGACCCTATCTCTGCTCTCAATGTCTGAACATGAGACATCCAGCTCTCCTTTCCCAGCTCAATAATTCACTGAAGACTTTAGCTCAGGGTTTTGGTCTCCTCTTTCACATCTTTGATTCCAGTGAGCCTGAATTAGGGCTGGTTGTTCTGGTCACTTCTTCACAGCGTTTTCATTGTACTGAAAGATGTACACATACAAACATAATGGTCTCTATTTCATATGTTAGAAGAGGCTAACTCCCACCACAAAGGGTCAGTAATATACAGACCATTTTCAGCTGTTCAAAGGGATTAATTTGACTGCAGTTTTGACCCTTGAAGCATAAACGTTTGAGTTCCTTTGTCCTTTGGCTTAGATGCTTAAAACTATGGAAGCTCTGAATATTTCTGTGAGTGTGCCCAGTTGTTTGTATACTCATTTGGGGGACTATAGTTAAAAGAATACTATAGGTAACTCTTCTTTTTTAGTTGGCCTTGTTGGGGCGGTGTACTGCAGGCCCGACTCCACTGAGCTGAGAGCACATACCTGACTCCAGCACTTTTCTGTCCATCTCCAGTCATGAGGAACACCCATGGGGGAGGCATTAGAGCGAGGCCAGGCTCACCTCGGCAGAGCTCACTTTGCGACTACCAGGCTGACTGTGCAGAGCTAAGGAGAGCAACAGGAGTGCAGGGGAAAAAACACGTTGAATTGCAGAGTTTATTACAGAGTCAAAAACGCAAGTCCCCTTTTTGGCTGGAAATGACTGATTGCCAAAGAAATACATAGACCTAATGACCTATTTACTATATTAGCTTTGTACCATCCTGTTGCTTTAACTTTAAATGTGGGTGAAAGGCCCAATAAATCAGTTCTGTAGTGACCCATACCATTTGTGGACCTACTTGTAATCAACAACACTGTCTGACATTCTTAAAGAAAATAGCTAAAATACATGCTCTTATCCATGTGACACGATACATTGTTCTGGCCTAACAATAGCCTAACACCTCTTATGCAAGATAGACATGCAGTGTGCACATCCACATGACTATAATTTGTTTATAGCATCTCTAATCTAGTTATTCAATGATGAAGCAAGACACCACTGTGCAACACTTTACATCTCTCTAATGCTATGTGCGCTGGCTTTATTTTTCTCATTGTGACATTCATACTAATTTAAATAACTTCTTGTGACTTGCTCCTCACACTGTTCTGTAATGGAATGGGTCTTTGGTGGTTGTTATGAAGGCTTATCTATTCTCTCCTGCTGTACAGTCATCCACATCCCTCCTTATCAGTGCCATCGTGTACCGGGACACAATATCCAAGCCGCTGCATGCACTGCTGTGAACTGTGTCACTGTGGAAAGTTGGACAATGTGTGTCCCTCGCCATTCACTGTGGCGTTATCTCTGTCTGCCCTTCGAAAGCTGTAATGAAGACTATGACCCCGGTACAAATGAGAATTTAGACTGACTTTCCACAATAATGATACGTATGTGTATTGATAGGATCCCCACTATTCTTTCCGGTCCATCAATTAATTAAAATAGGAAAATGTACATTTGCGCCATACAAAAACAAAGTCGGTTCTATATCTAGTTGTGCTCCCTTGGGGCATTTGTCGAAGCCAGTGTTTCTCAAACTGTGACATGTAAACCGCTGATGGTACTTTTTATGTATTATACGCAGGTTAGCTCTGGTTTACACACTGTTTAGTACTGGATAAGGCAATTTTAGCCCCGTTTTAGCCTTGTTTTGGTCTGTATTTATTCATACTGTAAACATATGATGGCAAAATGGTAAATGATCTCAACTTATATAGCGCTTTTCTACCTTCTTTGGGCCCAAAGCGCTTTACAGCAAGAAACCAGCCACCCATTCACACTTTCATTCACACACCAATGTACGCAGACACTGGAGGCAAGGGGTGAAGTGTCTTGCCCAAGGACACAAGTGTGCATCTTTAGGAGCTGGGATTGGAATCCCTGACCTTCTGCTCATGAGACGACCCGCTATACCAACTGCACCACTGTCAAAAGAATTCATGTTTGAATCCAAGTGCCCACTCCCAGTCACACCGATGTGAACAAAAGAGCTGAACCTCTGACAGTTCAGCCGAACAACAAACAAAAAGTGTTGTCATGTTACCTTGGATTTAGTGGTTCTTAAACGGTCATAAAACCAAAACAAAAATGTATTTGAACCTACATCTATAATAGAAATATAGATATCTCACAACTGAGACATCCACTTGCTACATCAGCTAAAGAACACTCAGGAAATGTGAAATCTGTTGCAACAAAGTATTGTGTTGAAAATTTGAGTTTACAGTGTTGGCTACAGTACGTCTGAAAAACTACTCCAATACAGACTTTGTCAATAAATTCCATATGCTTTGCTGTTTTAGGAAACGCTTGCCCTTATATCTCCGATGATGTCCTGAACGAAGACACCATCAGTGTCCTGGTCCGGCTCATCACAGAAAAGAAGGGTAAGTGTGTGCGGGCCCAGCCCATGAGCTAATGGTCAGTGTGTCATCGCTTCTCCTGTGGCTTCAGAGGGAACTGAAGAGCCGCAGTCGCCTCTCACACGTCACGGACAAAATACTGCGTGTTTCCATGACCACAATACAAGCAATCAAGCCGTATAATCAAAGCCACCCTTGACCAAACAAAACACACCCAAAGCATTTTAAAGATTAACCTTTAAATGTGTTATTTCTGTAGAAAATGCCGCTGCGCTGGAGGAGCTGCTACTTGAGTACGAGAGCAAACAGATGAGCAAAGCATCTTCCATCAAGTATGAACACACGCACATCTTTTTGCACATTCACTTAAAACTAAAAAACTTAAAACTAGCTCATGCTTTTATACAAGAAATGCCAAATATTCAGATTTGATTTACGGATGTTGTGAGAACGGACTGACCCCAGCTGCTTTTCTTGGATTGATTCAGCAAAGCCACATATTAAATCTCCATTAAAGTATAAATTATAATTTGCATATGCCGATTCCGCCTCCGAGCAGTGACTCATTGCCACATCTTTGCTCTCACTGCTGTCAGTGTCGTCTGTTCAATCACGAGGACGGATCATACCGCGTGTCACTGCCCTCAACCCTTGTCACATAGTTTGTTGTCACACAGTTTACATGACCGCGCGTGTTTGAGGCTGCAATTTGGGTTGTAAATTGCGGCCATTTAATAATCTTGTAACATATACTTCAGTGCAAATGGTTTTCTTCCAACCCAATTGAAAAAATGATATGTATTTTATGGTTTCATTAGGTTGACAACATACTTAGATTTAGCTCATGTTGTGCACATTTTTTTTTTTTTGGGGCAGGTTTTCAGATGCTTTTATGCAGGTCTAAACAGTTCACTCTTCTTTTAAGCTAATGATAAAATGCAACAACTATCAGCAAAGAAACCCCTCAAACATTTGAAATAATATAATTGAACTGAATCCTCACATAGGCCACAACAGCATTGTCCCATATCAACTCTGTAGGGTCCACAGTGGGCCGCTGAAACATGTGCGCTGTGGGTTTGGAGAACATTCACTACCACCACGCTCTCACATGGCATTTACATAAACATTCTGGAAAGCCTTCAAATCCTATGTGTGCATGTGCGTGTGTGTGTGTGTGTGTGTGTGTGTGTGTGTGTGTAGTGGGAGACTCTGCTCGGAGGTCCCAGGGGGTCACTATAGGTCAGCCAACAGCTAGTATTACACAGACATGGACAGCTGTATTCATGTCACTGCACAATAAAAAACAATGGGGAGCGACAGAGCAAAAGAGCTTAGACCACTGTGGACAGAGCTCGCTGTTGTCGCAGTGGCCTTGACACATTTAAAGTTCCATACAATTACATGTGGACTGAAATGCATCTATAGCTTTTCGCAAAAATGTTTGTCGGCCTAGACGCCACATTTAAGTCAAGACGCTGCAGGTGATTAGGAACAAAAATCATTTAAGTCAAGAGTGGCAGGTGATTAGGACCAAAAATTCAATTCAGAGATATATCTTTTTGACACAGGTGTAAGAAAAAAATGTACAGCGCTATCATGTAATATTTTAGTTTTCTGTGTAAAAAATGACTGAATTTGCTTATATTTCAAGGGACAAAACTTATGGCTAAAGCTGGGTTCCACTTTATGGGCTCATTTTGTCAACATATTAGATGCAAAATGTTTGGGCATTTTGGATATCTTTTGAATAGTGTATAACTGCTAAATAAACCTGGCTATAAATTGAAATGAAAAAAAAGTACTGGTAACCAATTCCTATATAATTGTGTTCAGTCAAATAATGTAAACTCTGACAATTTTGTGGTCAAAGTACTTCCAACCTCATTGGGCACGCCTGCATTTTTATAGCATTGAACGCCTGCTACCATATGCTAATGTATTATCTTTTTCTCTTCTAGGTTGCCCATGCTTTCCCCCCTGTCCACAATCCGCTCCTTACCCCGGCTGTGCCCGCACCAGTCGCACCTCCACACCATCTCGGGCATTTCCGGCCTGGCTTCCCGGCATGGCAACCGCTGTACCCGCTGTGCCCAGAGGAAGTGGCCTCCCATCCTCATCCCCCCTCTGGATGTGCTCAAAGACCCCCTGAAGCCCCCGCAGACCATCACCCTGCCCTCCCTGGACACCACTTTGGACCAGCAGAAGAGCCCCCTGCTGGCCGGAGAGTGTGTCGACGCCCACAACGCACAAGCTGGCATGCCAAATACAGCCCAGGACAAAACGGACGGGGCTCAGGTGAAGGAAAGGAAGGAGGGAGAGGTGACGGTGGTGTCTGTGGGAAGGTGAGATACGATGATTTTTTTCCAAATTAGATTCAAATTAGATTAAATTCTGTTCATATAAAAAATGTCTGAGCCCCACTAAAGACATTATCCCATTCCCCTGTGAATGAATCATTTTCAGTAAAAAAAACAACAACTTATTAATACATTTTGGGTTGAATTTACAGATTTCAAGTTGCACAAATCCCTGAGCACAAGCCTGTCGTTCGGGAGCCTAAAATCTCACCTCCGGAGAAGCGCAACTCCTTTTTTGGAATGACTTCATTCTCTTCATCAGTCATCAGAAGGTTCGACCATCAACTTTTCACATTATTTATTTTTAGTTCTTGTTCTTTTACCACTTAAGCCCATTGACTACAAAATATTATAGCTCAAAGTTAATCAAAGTTAGTTTTCAGGGTCATCACCAATTTTAACCTCCATTCATTTTACAAGATATGAATTCATTTATGCTTTAGCACTACATTTAAGTTAGGTGTTTCTCTGTTAAAGACCTTCTGTAAATTTTTAGACTGGATTTACCTTGATCTAGGCCTGGTGGTACTTGAAAGATCAAAACATTTACGAGGTGTCACATGGTGTGAAGAGTTTGAGAATCACTGTTCTCAATGTTACAGCCGTTTTCGTTTTCTTCTCTTTTCCAGGTGAAGAGGTCAAAATTTTGCACTGCATGATGTGAATGCTACCTCGATGATGCTGACCTCAGCCTAGGCTCACGGCTGGCAGGAACAGCAGGAAAACACATGGATCATCTCCTGCTGGAAGCTGAATCCAGCGTACTACTACTCGAATACCTGCTGTACTGAATTACTGCAGAGCTTTTACAAACTGGGAGGGATCTTCGACGGATGACAGAACAAACTGTCATGAATTTGATCTATGCTAAATGTTCTCTATGGTTTTCTCCACACGATTTCTGCTCTCGTTGACACTTTTGCTGAAACTAGAATATAGAAACCGCCAAATAATTATGAGGGTTATTCATCTTGTTATTTGCAAATGTGCTCATGCATCTAGGGTCAAAGATTAAGGGGGCTTTTGTTGTATATGTAAATTATTGTACATAATGTATAGAAGTGGACTGTATACAAGGCGTTTTAACACTAGCTCTAAATTCGGGCCTTGGGAGCAGCAGACTTTAATGCACTGCCTGTCAGTGTAATTTTTATATTGATTGAAAAAGCCAAGCCGTGGTCGCGAGGATTAGTGGTTAAGAGTTCTCAAAGTCAAGCATCTCTCTTGGCTTCAGTTTCCACCCTCAAGGGTTTTTACTGGCCTCATCCTCAAGTACAGGCCCCTCATTTTCATATTTTCTTACAAGGAACTCATGAAGAGATCGTCTTTAGTGTATTATTTATTACGCGGTTGTGTTAATTTAACCTTTTTGTTACAGTAAATTTCTAAGGATATGTGTTTGAGAGAAAGCGGGAAAGTGTAGGAAACATGCATCTCACTGACATTTTTAGATTGAATTTATAATATTTTTTCTTTATGATGTTTTTACTGAAGAAATAAAGGCGTTATTTTAAATGGTGTGTCCTTTGTTGTGATTTGTTGATTGTGGGGCAATAGCTCCCCCAAGTGGTGGTGTGTAGTACAAATATTAATATATCCATACTTCATTGTAGACATTTCATCCTTCACAGGGACAGGTTTATCTGCACATTTCACAACTTCCAGGGTCAGAAATGCTGAAAAACTAGCAAGTTCATGAAATTGATACAAATACTTTATAATAGATACACAATATTATTTCCACAAATGCCTGAGATTACAATGTACCATTACTAGTAAACAAATCTAAATCAACGTTCATAATGAAAACTTTTCACATTAAATGACTATGTTTTAGAACAGCTGTATTTTCTGCTGCACTACATTTACGCATCAATGAGATTAAAAGTTAAAAGTATTTAGTATTCATTCTTTGTTGGAATGACCTTATTGTAAGTGCGTAGTAATAAATCCATAAAACACCAGCGGCACATTCAGTTCAGTTTCTGTGAAATATTTTAATTTTAAGTCAATTTGAAAGTAGATGTTTTTACACCATTACATCAGTAGGATTTCCATTTGATACTTTCACCTTTACTACTTTTATTTAATAATGTATCATAGGTCCCCTCCTGGAACCGCCACCTTAACGTGGTGGAGGGGTTTGAGCGCCCGAATGATCCTGGGAGCTCTGTTGTCGGGGGCTTCGTGCCCCTGGTAGGGTCTCCCATGGCAAACAGGTTCTAGGTGACGGGTCAGACAAAGAGCGGTTCAGAAGCCCCTTATGAGAGACCAACAGGCCCGGTTAGAACCATGAGGCCGTCCTTCTGTGGACCCACCACCTGCAGGAGGAGCCATAGGGTGCAATGTGATTTGGGCAGCTCCAACAGCTGCCCCCACGACCCGGCAACAGACAAGTGGAAGAAAATAGATGGATATTTAGTCAGGTGGTAAGGAACCTTTCAGACGCTGGTGCCTTTTTCTCTACTTGGGGTGACTTTGAGCATAAACCTCTTTGTGCTCTGCCTGTACCGCGGCTGAGTGAAGTAAAAGAGAATGGGATCCAGGAAGCTGTTCATGCTTGCGAACGGCCTAGTGCTTTTATAAACAATTGAAAACAAGTTCCTAGTTTCACAGGGAGCACCGGGAAAAGTGCGGACCAACAGGTACAATGTCTTTGTCAGGTGGAACGGCAAGAAACTTATGCAGAACACCGTGGCCACTACCACAATCATCCTCACCGCCTTGTCCCTTTTCTCACTGGTTGCCATGGAGACACTATGATATGGAACAGACCGGCAGAGAAAATGAGCCATCCGGCAGTAGCATGCCATGATGCCCAGGAAGGGCAGCACGAACCCAAGCAACGTCAGTGCCATGCCATACGGATAGTAGTTCACAGAGAGCTTTGGGGTGCTCAGGTCATAGCACACAGTGCGATTTCTCTGGATCCCCGTGGCTGCGAAGTGGAAAGTAGGTGCACAAAGCAGGGCGACCACCAGCCAGACCCCGCCACACACACGCCACGCCAGCTTCCGACCACCGCGCTTGTGCCACAGCACAAACGGATGGCATATGCCCAAGTAGCGCTGCACACTGATACAAGTCAGGAACAGCATGCTGCCATGAAGGTTGCTGAAACAGAAAACATAATCAAGATTATAAAAGATCCAAAAGGCTTCGTCAGCGCACTAAAGTTCAGTTGCACATACAAAGCCTTTTGGATGAGAGGTGAAACGTTTGACACTTCAACGTCAGAGTACAGAAGATGATACAAGATCTTAATTGAAGATGGACAACTCCTGTACGACTGAGAGCCTACACAGATAAGTCAGTATATAATATAACAGGTTGTGTTCATGCGTTATCTTATCTTAATATTCTCAGTGTTGTTTTTGGCAGCCCTTTTAGTTTTAGTTTTAGTCTTTTAGTCTTAGTCTTTCGGACGAAAATGCTTATAGTTTTAGTCACATTTTAGTCAGACGAAAATTTAAAAGGTTTTAGTCAAGTTTTCGTCAGTTTCATTATAAAAAGTTATAATTAATTTCGATAAGTATTGGAAAATGGGATAAATAAGTTATACATTGGCTTTATAGCTTTTGACAAACAGATTACACCACAATAGGCACTAGTACAAGTGTCACTGTGAACAGGACTTTCCCCAAAAGCGCCCGCTCGCCTCGTCCTCTGATCAGCGCTTTGAGATTTTTTTTTTTTATCAACAGCGCTGTCTGCACATACGTAGCCTACCTAAACATGCTTTCTGCGTTCAGACGCCACGGTATTTAAAATTGTCCTGAGTTCGATGTCCCTGTGACATCGATGTCAGACGCGCTCTGTGGAGGATGTACGCTAGCAGTGCACTGCACGCCACGGGGGGGGGGGGGGGGAGGGGGGAGAGAGAGAGAGAGAGAGAGAGAGAGAGAGAGAGAGAGAGAGAGAGAGAGAGAGAGAGAGAGAGAGCTGACGGCGCCGCTCTGTGTCACGTTTACCGGTGTGTTCTCCCGCTCGGCGTACGAACTCTGTTTGTGAACGATCTGACGAACCACTTTCTCCCATTTTAGTCTCGTCTCGTCTCGTTGACGTAAACTCATAAACGTCTCGTCAGGTTTTAGTCCCCAAAGAGCTATTTTTAGTCGTCATCGTTACGTTATCGTCATTCAAAAAAGGGGCGTCAACGAAATCATATCGTTATCGTCTTCGTTGACGAAAACAACACTGAATATTCTAGAGCAACTACTACAGTAGAACTTGGTAAACACAACATCCAGCTCTTGTGCACACAGAACACAGGCGTTTGTGTCGGCTCTCAGCCGTTCAGAACATTTTAATTGTAATAACAAATGTTCAAACTTCGATGACTGCTCTTGTAGTTCAATATAAACATCATCTGTCTGACTACTGAGCAAGAAGAAACATCTGAAGATAGACGCAAAACTTCCGCAGTCAACCTAGTCCAATCAATATTCTGTATATTTAAAATGTCCTCCTCTCCTCAGAGTACTATAATTTTAATACCATGGTAAGCCAATGGAGCAAACGTTCAGCTTTAGCAGCCATATAGAGTTACAAATTGTGCTTTATCTAACGTTCAACCATGTTCAGCCATACTAATATGAAAACAACATGTTCATTTTACTATTTTAAATAAAGTCAAAATTAATAGAAAATGGAATCAAAATAAATAAATAAATCGATGTATTCAATATTATTTCTATCCGTCTTTTTAAATCAATTTCATTTTGGATTGTCAACAAAAATCTCACCTGTAGAACTGAAATCGGACCAGTTTACAGGTAAACTCCCCAAAGGGCCAGTAGTCGTGGCTCCCGTAGTTGTAGATGAGCAGCGGGAGCGACATCACGTACAGCAGGTCCGCTATGGCCAGGTTGAGCGTGTAAATATTGTTGCGTGACAGGTTGGGCCTCTTCCTCCATATCTTCTGAATGACCGCGGCGTTCAGAGGGAGACCGAGGACGAACACGAAACTGTAGACAGCAGGCAGTAAGATCTGTTTGAAGTCCTCCTTGTAGGTGCAGCGGGGCAGCATGGACAGGCCCAAGTGGCTGGTATTGGACAAGTCCGTTATATCCGTGACATTGAACAGGTGTGAGGCGTAGGGCTCCGTTGGCTGAGCCTCAGTCGAATAATTTAAGGTAAACGCTCCAGGGATGAGTTGTTGTGTGGAGAACGACATCCTCAGAGCCTGGACGAAGAGAGAAAAAGAGAATTTCAGTTGATAACTCACTGAATATTAATGCCAGTTTTGGTGGTGTACACTAACAGGGTTTATATAAGGAGCAACAAGTCAAATGTAATGCTTTTTAATTATATTTTAAAGCCCTCAAGCTACATTTTTAACGCCACAATCGCAAAATATCTGCACATATTTGATTTCCTAAATGTCCTATACCTGACTTTTCCTTTGCTTTACAACAATGACAAAATGAGGGAGCGGAATTTTTAATTTGGCTGTGATCCAAACACCTTCCTTACATTCCTAATGATATTCTAACATCCCACCAAGTTCCAAGGTTTCAGGGTCACCGTCAGTAATGCTAACAAAAATCAACCTCTTAACCCCCACCTAAACTGAGCACATTATCTCCAGTTATCCATTATCTCCATTTAAACGTTTCTTGAAGAAAAAAAAGCATCAAAATAGTGACAAAAACAAGAAGAAAACGAGGATGAAAGTGCAGCAAAAAAGTGACAAAAACCAATGCAAAAAATTTGTAACCTGGTAGAGCTGTATCCTCCACCTCTTTGTGTGTGTGTGCTCTGGGCGTGTCTTGTGGGCGTGGTGACACAGGAGGGAATCAGCTCTAGGAAACACACTCCATTTAAGCAGCAGACTCACACCACTCTGTCTCTGTGTCTCTGGTCTTTCCTGTTCAGGTAATGCATAGCCTACTTTCACAAAACTACATACACTTTAACCACTGACCATACTTGTCTTAAAACAAATGTGTTTTTGCATTTCACAGCTCTCTGTGTCTCTGGTCTTTCCGGTTCAGGTGTGCTGGAAGGGGAATCTACGGGCGTGGCCCTGGGAGGAGAAATTGTGCGGGTCTCAGCAAAATTCCAAGTCGGATAAAGAACCGCAGCCCAAGCTCCGCATTGTGCCAGCGCTGCACGGTCTTGCCAGTATCGAGCTAAGGAATTGACCCGAACTCCTCCACTGATTTCCCCCCTTGCCTGATAATACAGCACACCTGCACTTTTGGACAAATCCCCCATTTTAATTCCTTTTAATATTTTAAAGACCTTTGTAATAAAATTTAATCTTTTAAAACCAGAACTTGGTCCTGCATTTTTGTCCACATCACACTGGTTGGTCAGAAAGAACTCTGGGCGTTACATCTCCATCTAAAAGTTTCTTGAAGAAAAAAAAAGCATCAAACTAGTGACGAAAACGAGAATGAAAGTGCAGCAAAAAAGTGACAAAAACGCAACAAAATCTCAAAGTAGTGGTAAAAAAAAAGTGACGACAACATGGCAACAACGCACAGAAAAAGATACGTTAAGATCAGTTTTGTAGTTCTTAGCTTTCAAAAGAGGTGTTACTCTGGCCTATAGGCTGTGTAAGCTCCCGTCCAGAAGCTTTTAGATTTGGGTAAAGCCGAGAAAATGCAATTGGTTGAGGCGGGTGGTAAGACAATGGCGCAGATGGTAGAGCGGGTCGTCTCGTGATCGGAAGGTCGGGGGTTCGAATCCCGCCTCCTGAAGGTGCACATTGTCGTTGTGTCCTTGGGCAAGACACTTCACCCACATTGCCTCCAGTGTCTGCGTACACTGGTCGCCCCCTAGAAGAGACCAACAGGCTTTGTTTGAACCGTGAGGCCGTCCTTCCGTGGACCACCTGCAGAAGGAGCCATGGGGGCCGGTGCTATGTGATTTGGGCAGCTCCAACGGCTGCCCCCACGACCCGGCAACGGACAAGTGGTAGAAGATGAATGAATGAATGAATGAATGGGTGGTAAGACCTGCAGGCTCACAAATGATACACATGCTTTATAATTACATAGACAGTCTTTTACTGCATATTCAATGTATTGAAGGACTAAAATCGGCTGCAGTGCCTTTAACATCAAATACTTTATAATCCGTTGTGCAGCACTTTGGGTAAATGTAGGTGTTTTGAATGTGCAATAAAGTTGAAATTTACATTGACGAACAGAGGTATGAGGGGGAAAGTCGGTATTCAAAAATGCTGTTGGTTTTTGCTATCAAGTTTTTTGTCTATTTTTGACAAACTTCTGTAGTAAAAAAAAGTTGCACAATGTCAATATTTTCCAAGGAATATAGATTTTATGCCACTATCAACCCAATTGAATGTTTTTTTTTAATGAAATTTAAAGCCACAATTTTGGCACAATTAATCTAACGACTTGGATGGGCACGACCAACATCCTGTAGGGGAAAGACTTGACCAGCAGAGGGGGTAAGCGGACAAAAAAGGAAGCCCTTGAGTTTCGATTAGTGGCTTTAAATTTCTCTCATAATATTATGGCCTACTCTAGCAAGTCTCCTCAGTGGTTTTAATGTTCACACTGGACAGTATAGAGCTACAATAGATGTGGGTGTTAAAAACATAATGACTTAAAAATCCTTTTGTCAGCGTTTTTGTCTTGTTTTTAATGTTTTCTTCATGTTTTGGGTGCGCTTTTGTCACTCTTTTGTTGCTTCTTTCGTCACTTTTTCATCGCTTTTTTCGTTGCTTTTCTGTCGTGTTTTCGTCATGTTTTTGTTGCGTTTTCATCCTTGTTATCCTAACGCTTTTTTCCAGACACTTTTAGATTTGCGTAAAGCCAATGTCCTCGGTTCAGGTAAAGTTCACCAGTGCGCATTTTTAAAAAAAGTCAAGGCTCCAGACTGAAAGCATCTCAGAATATGCTTGGAGGGATACAGTTAATATTTTAGCTGCTGCAGAGGACAACAATAAGTTTCATTTCATTTTATTTATCAAGCAGGAAAGATTTAAATCAAAATCGGGCCTGGCTCAGTACAAACTGATTTTCAGCCATTGTAAATCTTATAACATTTGTCATGCAAATGGATTTTGTTTTAACTTGCAGCCCAGTGACACATCATTGATTTAAGTCTTAATCATTACCCTAGTGTTGTAAACTCATGGTCGGAGTATGACCCAATGGTTCAGTGAAAGTGAAAGATTGTGTTGTCCAACTGTTTTGGCACAACACAACAGTAAAAGACGCACATTTTTACAGCCTCGTCTGCTCATATTAGCGGAGGACACTGCGCAGTAAAAAGCCAATCCCTGGTTCTGTGAGCTGCTGGTGCTTGAAACACTGTAGACTGTCTGGACTCCCACTCACCGTCGGGACCACACCACAGTAGGGATGGGCGGCTCTTTTTAAAGTGTCGATCCTCAAGCTCAAATATCGATACTTTAATTTAAATGAATATTTATGTATTTTCTGATATATTACTATATTTTGTGCTTCTGCCTTCTGCCCTTCAGCAGCACCGGCGTATGCCCCGCCCCCTTTCCCCCGTGCTGTATCTGCGCTCTCTCCTCAGGCTCTCTCCGCGTCCACAGTAAACAGAACAAGCATGGCCCGGTGTTCCGGTTCTCGCCGTGACCCTGTCACGATGTGATGTTTACATTTTGAACGAGCTCGGCACATGGATATTTCATAAAATATCGTAGCTAGCTGTGCGCCACCATGGCCAATTAGCTGTTGTGGACCTGCTGTCTCCCCCTGAAGTCGACAGGAACAGGAAAGGATCGCTACGAAAATTGTGTGTGATGTTCATGATAACTGTACTGACATTGAGATAAAAGGTAATAAAGGTTTCCGTCTTACCATATGAGTGCGTTGGCGTCTTTTACACTACACGCAATGAATAATAATTAAAAGAATAATCACTCTCTCAACCAGTCTCGAACTCACTCCACGTGTTTGAAAAAGGTGTTCTTCAAGACACCTGCGCTAACCCCTACACTACAGCACCACACTAAATGTTGTCTCAATGCTTGTATTTATCAGATATTCTGTACCCATCACAGTAAGCCATGCTATTCCATCGGCCATGTCAAAATGTGACAGTCACCAATTGACGTGGGATGTTATTAATTGTACAACGAGGCTGCGTCCTTTCCTCATCCTGTTAATGCATATATGTGCGCCTGACATCGCTGGTGACACTGTTTGCAGCAGTTGGCTGTCGGTAGGGATTTTACGATCTAAAAGCCACAAAATAGCAGAAGCTCTAATCAACATGGTGGCCTATGCACCCATTTGACCACGGCGTGTCGCTGTTGTACTACAAACTTTTGACAATGGAATTTAGCTTATTTGTGCAGATTACTTTTTTTTAACAAGAGGCCCCATACAAGCATCATCTCCTCATCATTAACATCAAACCTATTAAGAGGAATATTGAATAGGCGTAAAGTTCAGCTCTGCATTTATGGCGCAATGTTTTCAGCTCTGCTCCGTCGAAATTCGAACAGCGACACGCTGTGGTCAAATGGGTGCATAGGCCACCATGTTGATTAGAGTTTATGCTATTTTGTGGCATTTATTTCGTAAAATCTCTATCGACAGCCAACTGCTGCAAACAGTGTCACCAGCGATGTCAGGCGCACATATATGCATTAACAGGATGAGGAAAGGACGCAGCCTCGTTGTACAATTAATAACATCCCACGTCAATTGGTGACTGTCACATTTTGACATGGCCGATGGAATAGCATGGCTTACTGTGATGGGTACAGAATATCTGATAAATACAAGCATTGAGACAACATTTGGTGTGGTGCTGTAGTGTAGGGGTTAGCGCAGGTGTCCTGAAGCACACCTTTTTCAAACACGTGGAGTGAGTTCGAGACTGGTTGAGAGAGTGATTATTCTTTTAATTATTATTCATTGCGTGTAGTGTAAAAGACGCCAACGCACTCATATGGTAAGATGGAAACCTTTATTACCTTTTATCTCAATGTCAGTACAGTTATCATGAACATCACACATTTTCGTAGCAATCCTTTCCTGTTCCTGTCGACTTCAGGGGGAGACAGCAGGTCCACAACAGCTAATTGGCCATGGTGGCGCACAGCTAGCTACGATATTTTATGAAATATCCATGTGCCGAGCTCGTTCAAAATGTAAACATCACATCGTGACAGGGTCACGGCGAGAACCGGAACACCGGCGCGGCGCAGCAAAAAAGAGAACAATTACTGGAGCTATTTTAACCTAACAGCTAGGAGACACGATGCAGAGCGGGTGAAGAGACAGTCAAATGTTCTGTGCATGTAAAGTGTGCAGCTAGAGTTATTAACAGATGAGTAAGGCGTCTGCTAGCCTATTTTCTTTTCTTTCTTTTCTTTTCTTTTTTTTTTTTGCAGAAGTTTTCATATAATCAGACATCTACTGTTATAGCAGTCGGGTAGGGAACATGGCATGTCATTTGCAACAAGTGAAAATAGACCATTCATCTGGTCAAGGCAGCCATGGTGAGTGTACAATCATGATTATGGGAGTCATTTACCAAGTGTTTGCTCAAGTGCAAAATAAGTCACACATTTTTCTTTTTGCACTTACTATAAAGCACCTGCCTTGTTATATGGGTCTTTTTGTTGTTCATGTAATCCAGAACATAGAAGACTGTTTTGTTCAGCTGTTGATGCAACATGAAAAAAAAAGAAACTACTTCCGGTATCGGATCGAATCCAAAATGACTGGTATCGCCCATCCCTAATCATTATGCATTTCCTTCACAGCCTGATTACTTACCACAGTAGTACGGTAAGACAGTGACTCAAAGCATTTCACAACTTAGGACCGCTTCCAAAGAAAACGGTGACTGAGGTAAGTATAGTGTAGCTTAGTAAAACTAGTACACTGTAAGGAAATCATAGGAAACAAAGAAGAATAGGGAGGTCATTTATAAGTAATGTGTGGTTATATTTCAAAATAAACATTGCCAAACTGTGTCCCAAGATATGAAAACATGTTCAAGTCAAGCAAATTTACGAGCTGTTTTATTTTTCGGGTAAAAAGATTTGGGAAATGTTTTATCTGGATAATATAATGGCGTGTCATTTTTGTTCCAGTAACCGCTTTGTCCGGATTGTGTCCCAATCCATCACACGGCACAAAGTCCAAAGCGTTCCAGTAAAAACAGATTTTAAAAAAAATAGGCACTGATTACAAGTGAAAAAGAGTCAAGGTCACACACAGGAAGAGTGGAAAAAGGCACAACTTTTCCATTTAAATTTATTGGGCATTCAAAGCAATGTGTCCTATCACAATTACGCAGACGATACTCAAATATATGTTTCACTGACAGTGGGTAAAAATGGGCCTGTAGATACACTGTGTCATTGTATCAAACAGATTAGTGTGAGGATGCAAAACAACTTCCTCCAGTTAAATAGAGATAAAACTGAGATAATCGTTTTTGGCCCACAAAAACACAGAGAGGTTGTCATTGGTCATCTCGAAGCTCTTCCACTGGGACCCAAAAGTCAAGTTAGAAATCTAGGGGTAATCATGGACTCAGACCTGAGTTTTAACAGTCATATTAAGTCCATTATATCAGTGGCCTATTACCATCTAAAAAACATTGCTAAAATAGAAAACATGGTGTCCAAACCAGACTTGGAAAGACTAATTCATGCATTTGTCTCCAGTCGGTTAGACTATTGTAACGGCCTGCTCACTGGCCTTTCTAAACGAGCTGTTAGACAGCTGCAGTACATCCAGAACGCTGCTGCTCGAGTCCTGACAAGAACCAGGAAATACGACCATATTAGTCCGGTGCTCCGGTCTCTGCACTGGCTTCCTGTCACTCAGAGAATAGAGTTTAAAACAGCCCTGCTTGTGTACAAGTCTCTTCATGGTCGGGCACCAAAGTACATCTCTGACATGTTACAGCTGCATGAACCACCTCGGGCCCTGAGATCCTCAGGGAGGGGTCTCCTGGTGGTTCCCAGAGTTACCACCAAACATGGTGAGGCTGCGTTTCAATTTCATGCAGCAAAAGTCTGGAACAGCCTCAGTCAGGACGTAAGACAGGCCTCAACCCTGAATATTTTTAAGTCCAGGCTGAAAGGACACCTTTTTACTGTTGCCTATGGCGATTGATTGTATTTTATATGTGTGTATATGGGTGTATGTATATATATATATATATATATATATATATAGGACAAAACATACAGGGCTCCAGACTGAGACCAATTTAGGCAGACATGTATCAGAAATTGTATTTGGTGTGACTAAATATCCTTGAATCCGTTTTTTAGGATCTCATGGGGCTTTTTAATCGCCAAGTCTACAGTCAAATATGTGCCAGTAACTACAGTACGTCTGGTTTGGGGTTTGGAGGAGCACAATAGAAGATGTGTATTTGTTAAATGGTCATGGAGAGGAAAGCATTCATTTGAGGGCTAGGGGTTCAACACAAGTTTACAATTTTCTGTGTGACTTAAAAATCTTTGTGATAGTAAAAAACAATTTGTGATTTAACATTCCAAATTTGTAATATTAGTATGAAGAAAATTCACCTTGGATAACTTTTGCTAAAATATAAAGCATCTAACTACATCTAAAACATCTGTATATTAATAGCAACAATACTTCAATTTTAAGTTATTTAGCAATGAGCACAGCCTATTCTCACAGTCACACAGTTGGCACCATGCTCAGATTTCAAAACAATGTTACAATGGAAATGGAGAGCAGATAAACATATCAATTACAGCTTACACATTGACAACAGCAGGCTATAAAAACAGACAGACACCTACTGTACCATTTCATACACTTAACTCTATGTCTTCATGGAGTGTTTGCAAGTAATAAAATACTCGTGACTCACGAGCTATCAGTCGTGGCTCGCGGTTAAAAATACCACAATTCATTGCTTTAAGGAGTATGTGTGAGTTATTAATGACACAATATGGATCTGGAGGCACAGTTTATGTTATAAGCACCTTACACACACTTTGTCAGTTGTTATATGTTTGTATTGCTCTCCATGTATTAGTTGTGATGAGCCAGGCGGGCTCAGGCGCTGCAGGCGGGCGGTGCATGCTGCAATAGACACACACGGCCTGATGCTCCTGCGAGAGAAAGACGCTGAGCCCGCGTGGCTCATATTAAACACATCTTAACCAGTGACTCGCGTGACTCATGAGTCATAAATCGCGACTCGTCACCAGAGGGCGTTGTTTAATTTCATTTTGAATTCTAAACTATATTGGACATCTCGCTTGTAGTAATTTCAATTCTACCAAAATATTGAGGTGAGGTATTGTTTCCTTTGTGTGTTTTAATCATTTTGTGAAAATGTGAAAGGCCATAGTACTTTGACATTGAAACAGAAACAACAAAACATTAAAAAAAAATCCCACTAGTTTAAAATATGACTTTCGCCACGTTTCCCATGGTCAATTTGGGATTGTTTTTTTTTCGCTCAATCTGGGATGTATTATAATAATAAAATAATAATAATAATAATTATTATTATTATTATTATTATTAGTAGTAGTAGTATTAGTAGTAGTAGTAGTAGTAGTAGTGATAGTAACACAAAAATCTGTAGTGTAGGCTGCATTTTTCAGCATACACTAATCAGCACTGACTCAATCAATCATGAATTAATTTATATTAACAGTGTTTTTTAGTGTCTAAACCAATTACTATCACTACTTTTACTACTAAGTACTACTATACATACTACTAAGTTCTAGTACTACTACTAATACTACAACTACATATAGTACGACTACTACTAATAATACGACAACTACATATAGTACGACTACTACTAATAATACGACAACTACTACTACTACTAAAGTATCAGTCACCTTGAGTCTCTCGCTCTGAAACCAAAAAATCAGGTTACAAATCTAGGAGTAATCATGGACTCAGACCTGAACTTAAACAGCCACATCAAATCAATAACATCATCAGCTTTTTACCATCTGAAGAACATTGCTAAGATCAGAGGAGATCAGAGGAATAGTGTCAAAACCAGACTTAGAGAGGCTC
Organism: Neogobius melanostomus; assembly: GCA_007210695.1. Taxonomy (NCBI): domain Eukaryota; kingdom Metazoa; phylum Chordata; class Actinopteri; order Gobiiformes; family Gobiidae; genus Neogobius; species Neogobius melanostomus. The sequence goes on from VHKM01000568.1 coordinate 2,095,113, forward strand.
ATCCATGCATTTGTCTCCAGCAGGTTAGACTACTGTAACGGCTGCTCACTGGCCGGTCTCTGCACTGGCTTCCTGTCACTCAGAGAATAGAATTTAAAACAGCTCTGCTTGTGTACAAGTCTTTTCATGGTTTAGTACCAAAGTCCATCTCTGAGATGTTAGAGCCGTATGAACCATCTCGGGCCCTGAGAACTTCAGGGAGGGGTCTCCTGGTGGTTCCCAGAGTCAATAATAAACACGGTGAGGCTGCGTTTCAGTTTCATGCAGCTAAAATCTGGAACAGTCTTCATGAGGATGTGAGACAGGCCTCAACTTTGACAATGTTCAAATCCAGACTGAAAACAGCTCTTTTTACCCGTGCATATGAAAACTGAAAGTATTTATCTGCACTCTTGCCTTTTACTGTAATTGATTCATTTTATGTTGATGTTTTATTGATTGATTTTATCTGTTTTCTTGTAATTTTCTAGCCTGGCTAACGCCAGACTAAGATCAAAAGTGATATTTAGTCTGGGGACCACCAATTCATTTTCTCGTAGGAGAGGTGTGGTTTACGATTGTCCATAGCCGTTTATTGGGCGCTACGAATGTCTCTCATGCGTCTGCACGTAGCCATAGCCAATCGTATCATGGTATCAGATGACGTATGATGTACCTGCTGTAAACTTTTGAGCTAAACTATTTAGAACACGTTCTAAAGCTTGATCGAAAGATGGCATCGCGTCTGCTGCTGTCATGTTGGATCCGTAAATATTTTATTATTTTTTTATCCCTAAACAAACTACAAGCTTCCGTATGTCAAATAGCGCGTCATCGTCTTACCGTCCCTCCTGGTTCTGTGATTGGTGCCCAAATCCATGGAAAAATGTCGGCCATGGTCCCCAGGCTGTTGTGAAGTTCGAAAAGATTCGAGCGCACACAGCAGTCTGGCGTTAGCCAGGCTAGTAATTTTCTGCAACTGTGAAGCACTTTGAATTGCCTTGTGTATGAATTGTGCTCTCTACAAATAAACTTGCCTTGCCTTACTACCTTTCAAATTTTCACAAAATGATTAAAACACAGACTCTCAAAGGGAACAATACCTCACCTCAATATTTTGGTGGAATTGAAATTACTAGATAAAATAAGCGAGATGTCCAAAGTAGTGTAGGATTCAAAATGAAATTAGACAGCGGCCATGGTGACGAGTCGCGACTCATGACTCGTATGCTCGTCAGTCATGCAAGTCACTGATTAACAATACATGGAGAGCATTACAAACATATAACAGCTGATAAAGTGTGTGTAAGGTACTGATAACATGTAAACTGTGCCTCGAGATCCATATTGTGTCATTAATAATTCACAAATACTCCTTAAAAGCAATGAATTGTGGTATTTTTAACCGCGTGCCACGACTCGTAGCTCGTGAGTTGCGCGAGTGCTTGCCCTTACTGCGTCCTTCTGTGGACCCACCAACTGCAGGAGGAGCCATAAGGGCTGGTGCAATGTGATTTGGGCAGCTTGGCTTAACTGTAGTGCGTGACAGAACATTCTCACCACTCTTCAAAAAGGTAGCCTATTATGTTTTACGAACACGCATTTTTGGCACAACTGAAGTGCTTTTGGGTATTTTTGGTGCTCATGTACTTCAAACATAGACAGAGAAAATACAATACAGTACTTTATATTCTGGTTGTGTTGCTGTGCTGCAAACTCTGTGATGCTGTCATTTTCTTCTTGGTGAGGGTGTTCCGAATGCCCTGCCCCGCCAGGAAGTACAGAATGGGATCAATGCAGCTGTTAGCGCTGGCTAAAGGCCGCGTCACTTTGTAGGCAACACTGGAGGCTTCTAGCAGACTGCAGCTGACCTGGTGAGCACAAAAGTCAGCATAAGAATACAGGGGAACATAAACTGACAGAAGACTTTTTTTGGTTTACAATTATGTTAAGGGAGTGAAAGGTTAAATTGTTAAGTTGTGGTCCCAGCTCATTCCCAACATCATCCCTAATACATGTCCAACATCTATAAGCATGTTTCACAACTTTCAGGGTCACTGCTATGCTAAAACTAGCCTGCAAACTCACAATCAATACAAATGCCTCATATATAAGCAGAATTTTCCCACAACTTTCACTTCTGGTAAAAAATAAAAAATAAAAAAAAGTATTGAAATTGAAAGTGTTGAAAGTAAGTTGTTGAACAAACAGCAAAAATAGGCCTACAGCAAGAGGAGAATACTGAGACTGAAGGACAGCCATATCCACCTAGCTGTCAGGAACCCCTCCCTCCCTCCCTCTGCTTCTAGCTGCATTTAAAAGCTCCCTCAAGGACACTGAACTCTGTCCACCATTGTGTTAAATATCTACAGTGTTTTTACATTTTAGGTTTTGCTGTAGTGTTTGCATCAATGTATGTAGTGTAACATAATTTCTACTCTCTGTATGTGCTTTCAGGAGAATGACAATAAAGCAAACTTCGACTTTGATAAGTGTAAAATATAAAAAAATAAAAATAAAATAAATGTATGACTGCAATTGCTAACACTTCAACAACCACTCATTAAATGCTGTATTGTCAATAAAGGTTTTAATGCTCACATATGCTGGGTTGATTTGTTGTAGATATCTGAAGGAGTAGTAGAGACTTCTGGTCAGGTGAAAGGGCAGGAAGCAGAGCATGAACGCCGCTAAAACAATGATGATCATCTTGACGGACTTCTGCTTGTACTGCTGAGTTCCCAGGCCTCTACTCTGGGCTCCTGATCTCACCTCAGAGGCCCACCCCGGCTCCAGCAGCTTCTTCACCATGAGCCCATAGCACACCATGACCACCATGAAGGGCAGGACGAACATGAAGACAGACACCACTGAGCTGTAGACCAGGAAGTCATCAAAGAGCTCTGAGCTGGTGGTGTCGAAGCAGACTCTCTCAGTGCCATGATCCCTGTTCCATTAGAAAATATTGGTGTGTTATTCGCATGGAACGATGTGGATTAGGACATAATTTTGTTAGAGAATAAAATTAAATCACTATTTATCATATTGGTTCCTGCTGTATAGTTGCACTATCTCATACTATCTGTCGTAGTCTTGACTGTGCTCAGGCGCCTACCCTCAGCCACTGAATGTTTTGCTTGCATATCAGTAGTCGCTCGACAGAGGGTATTATCCCTCTTCCTGTGGAAGCATAGCCAAACTTGAATGGTAAAACTAGCGCAAAGTTCTTTTTATATTTATGCTTTAACCATAGACATAGAAAACTCACTTTACAGCTCCCATTACATACTTTTAACAGGACCCTTAACGTGAGAAAATATTGGCTTGTGTATCAAATGTTATTGCTCCTTAACTGAAAAAAACTTAAAATATCACACAAACTTTCAAACACTTTCTGCAGAGATCAAAACTACAGAGTTAGAGTATACATAAACCATCACAATACACTAACTTTGTAAGCTTGTGAGAAGATAAATATGTATAGTATAGGGCAGGGGTGTCCAAGTAATTACTTCCCTGGGGGGCAAAATATATCGGGAGTGTCTTGCCGGGGTCCATAAACAAAAGCTCCAGTAAAATATGTTTTGATTGGGAATATACTATTTTCCATATATGAATAATAATGAGCCTGACCGGACTGTAGCTTAATTAAAACAGTTTACACTTGAATTGCACTTTACCAGCCTGTGTCACAAGTTTCTGAGACAATGTATTTATTCAGTCCAGCACTCAGTGGTGGTAAGCTACTATTGTAGCCACAGCCGCCCTGGGGCAGACTGCCCATATACCACTAGGCTATAATGTGTTGCTTATGTCCTAATATCTTATGTCTTATATGTCAGTGCCCTCTGCTGGACATGTGTGGAATTCTTTCTTTTCTTTATTTAAGCTGCCCCCTAGTGGCTGCAGTGAGCGTTCTGCTTATTTCTTAAAAAAAAAAAAAAACTGCACAGGAATGGACTTTGGCCTGTTGGAGACCCCTGGTATAGGGATTATTCTAATGAAAAATGTATAAAAATTAATAGAAGACAACAAGATTTGGAAATGGATTTGGCATTTTCATGTTTAAGTAAGTGCTTTATTTGTCATTGTATAATTGTACAACAAAATTGCGTTCAAGTGTTGGGTAAGTCCTAAAGCCACTAATTAATATTGTGTAGAAAAATTATAATAATACACCTTTCATGGCCAAGAAAACAAGTTAATTACATATACATATAAAATTGCATTCAAAAACTGGGCAAGGACGTGCGCTACTCCACAACTATGAAAGAGAATAGTCCAGGCACACACACTACTTTATCTGCACAATGAAGTTAGTTTCTCAGATAGAATCAATGCTAACTAGTTTAACATAATTAGAGACACTTTGAAGGCGATTTAAAGTAATGTAGATTTGATTATAAGATTCCATTACCTTATTCTGGAGAAGTAAAGGATCGGGGCTTGGCAGAGTAAAACACAAGTCCAAATTGCCACAGACACCAGCTTGGCCCGACGAGGACTGACCCAGTTCAGGGAGCGCAAGGGGTGGCAGATGCCAATGAACCGGTGCAGGCTTATACAGCAGAGGAACAATATGGAACCTGTATACAAATAAAATGACAAATGAAAATAAAATAAAGACAATCGTATTATTAACAGTTAAGTATTAGACATTGTGGGATCATCTTTATTTAATCCTATGTCACTATGTTGAAGTCTTATACTGATTATGAACCAAACAATTATTCATTATCAGCCCGGTGCATACCAAAGGTGGTCTGAACCCTTGGTATTTAGAAGTAGTATAAAAGTATAGTTAAGTAAACGTATTAGTGTTTGCTTTTCAATATGCATTCAAATTAATGTTGCCTGGCTGAAATCTATATGATTTGTTATTAAAAAAAAAAAACTATCTAAATTGTAATTGACTCCCCATCTATCACCTGTCCTTTCCCGAAATTCCTATCTATATTTACTTTCCCATCTATAAGTACTGCTTTTGAGTTAAAGCCTTTAAGGCAAAAGAATAATTTTCCATTGCTTAGTTAGTAAAAATAAAGAATAAAGCAAAGTGGCACCTAAGTGGGAATAGTTACATGTAGTTTTAATTTTGATTCCCTCGTCGTACAATAGTGTTGAATGGTATCAAACTGAATCGTGAAGTGGCTGCATCCCTACTGATCATGTTAATACTCTGAATGATTTTAAAGTCATACCATACAGATTGGTGTAGAACAGAAAGCGTATGATCTTGCAGAAGGGTTCACTGAAGGGCCAGTCGTTCTCGTCAGCGTAGTAGTAGATGAGGAAGGGCAGAGTGAAGATATAAAGGGTGTCGCACACGGTCAGGTTCAGCATATATATGGTGGAGGGCTTCCAGTGTTTGGTGCGGTAGATGATCAAGTACAGAGCTATGGCATTCAGAGCCAGTCCAATCACAAACACAAGAGTGTAGCTCACAGGCAGGAGGATGTACTTAAAATCCTCTCGGAATTTACATAAGTATCCACTGGAGGTATTGGGATAGTATGTGAGGTTGGCAGTGCTGTTCATTGTGTTTATGGGAACACCTATAAGAAATACAAAACAAAACATGGGAAAGGGTCATTTGGGGTAACGCACTGACCTTATCTTCTGATGGGAAAATGAACAACTTATACCTGGCAATGATACAAAATGTTGTTCCTGAGGGTACATTGCAGATCTTATGTAAATAAACCAAGTCTTGAGCGTTTTCTGTAGTTTCAGACACTCCTATTTATGCTTTAGTAACAGTCACTTTGACAAAATTATCCTAAGTTTGAGACCACATTGTGCACAACATACTGTATGTACACAATAATGCAGAGTAAACAGTGCCTTGATCAGTCTGAAAACTCACCTCAACCTTTCCACAGACAACCATACTGCGACACATATTCTAGCTTCAGTTACATTAAACACCCCAAAGAACTTGACCCACAATGTCACGATTGCAGCAAACTGCCAAAATCAGGCTCAACCAAATACAAAAGTTATCATCAGTAACTCAAATTCAGTCAATGGTACTCGGATTGGATTACTACAAGTTAACTTCCACAACAACACATTAATCTTCTTCAAACCACCTTTACACCATCAAAGAAAATTACAGGTACTTACATTAAAAAATGACCATATCCTTATATTTTTCAGTAGCATTTGTCAAGATTCGCTTTGGACTGCAGTGTCAAAGTGCTCTCATTCTTCCGCAGAGGAAGCGTGCTGTACCCGTGGCTATACCCGTTCTAAGACAGAAAATATGCATTTCCTATGTTTGTCTTACAAGCAGCAACTTGCTTTGAGTACAGTATGTGTCAGAGGCAAATTACAAGTTCTGTCCTTGTGAAAACTGTTATGGCTAATAATTATGGTACATAGCTACTGTATAAAAGTCTCACTATGTAGAAGAATTGTTAGTGACCACCGTCTATTTAGTGTTCTTACCTTCCATTCCAACCGAATTGTGATTGGATTAAGCAAAAGTAACTTCATAAACTATGGCATCCTGGCATTTTAACAAAGACAGTTCATTCCTGCAACCAAGGCCAGCCATGTTCTCAAAACAAAGATAGCTGCTGTGGGGGTTAAAGCATGTTTGGTTTCTGTGTGTGTGTTAACTTGGCCATTAAAATGTGAGAAAGAGCACTTAATGTCTTACTATTGCCAAAAGCTTTGTGCATTAATCATTACAAAGCCTGGTTTTAACCTTAACCTTAGCACATACAATGTTGGGAAAGGCTGCTGCCCTTGAGACTACACTTGGGCAGCCAAGAATGGGAGTCCTAGGCTAATCATTATTATTCAAACTGAAATAATAGCAATAGTGTTTGTAATTAAGAAATAAAATCAATAAAAAACTGCTGTTTCCAGCCAGCCAAAGTAATTTGAGGGAAAGAAACTGTATAACTTGTAGTTAAATGTTAAACCATAGAAAGAGCCAAGTTTTACACCCACATACACTGACTGGCTGGGCTGCACTGAACAGAGATGTTTGCCCATATCAAATATAAAGAGTGGGCATCACATTAACATCTCATGCTAGTGATGTGTTTTGGTTCACATTTTACATCACCAAGTCCATCCTAGGTTGTGATCGATTTTTCCTTGATCGACTGCCACTTCTTGTTGCTATGCAGGTCTGCAGGGACTGGAGGCGCATCTTGTCTGTCTCCCAACATGATGAGAAAGAGAAATCTGTTTCATCTTCCAAAAAAAAAAGAAAAGAAAAGAAAAAAGCCCATTGTGGCGCAATAAGTATTACTCGACTAATTTTAGCAGCTTTTTGAATGACTAAACACGTAAGCGCGAACAAAAGCATCATAGTCAATGCGCGTGTTTTTCCGTTATCCGCTCCCGGGTGTGATGCTCCCCAAAGCCGCTTGATGGCGCAGTGGAGCCGCGTTGCTTTAGTTTGGTGGTCCCCCGTTATAAATCGCCCCATCCCTTCCCTGTGTGCTCTCCTTCCCCGCCTGTCTGCCTCTCTCTGCTCCGGTGGCTGCTTGAAAACACTGTACAGTACTAGTAGTGGCAGCAGCAGCCAAACAACACGAGCTTCAGTTTCTGCTCTGTGCAAAAACTGACCATTTATCTTCTATCATGGCCGCCGGAGTACACATTTAACTCGCGCCGTTTCCTCCCTGTCGCCTCGAGGGGAGGATTTTGCACAAGGAAATACAAATATTATTCCCCTCGGAGATTTATTTTTTTGGTGGATTTCCTTCTGGGATTACTACACATTTCACAAGGGGAAATACCATTCATGTCAATACTCCACAATGCAGCCGCCGCCGAGGAAGGTGAGTGTGTGGAGTCCGTTATCTTTAGCCGTGCTCATGTACACACAATGACAGACTCTGCACTGTTAGGCATTTCACAGGCAGCATGCTTTGCCAACACATGCAAATGCATCGTAATAAATGAATTAAAGAAAAGTCACATTGCTAGCCGACATTAGCTAACGTTTGCTAGCTAACGTTAGGTTAGTTTGTAACCCTGTGACATTATTATGCATCTGTCCAGCCATCACACGTCAAATTACGTTACTAGCTAAAACGCTACTCATATAAACATTTGGATTTAACAAAGGGCATGCTAATCTAAAGGAAATTGCCATTGTTTGTTATTTTTGGGGCGTTATAATGGGATAACTTTGATAATAAAAACACCCTACTGTAATTTTAATTATCGAACCTGCGGCACTAACAAGCGTTATGTTAGCACCGCGGGGGTAGCTAGCCGGATGAAAATAGCGTTTACACCCAGACTTGTTACTGGTGATTTATTAAAGCGTTATTACGAGAGATATTGTCACAACGCTGCAGCCGTCATAACAAAAGCTGTCGTTTCTCCACGTTGTTTTGAAGACCTTCAGTCTGCCCGGGGTCACGCGGATCATCAAAGGATGTGCTGACAAAAGCTAACACGAGGAAACATACGGACAAGATGTGATGGGAGGATGAGGGATGACACCGATTTATTGATTCAGTAGGAAGTATAATAGATAAATAACCGCTCGAGACAGGTTTAAGGTGTTTCGCTTGCTAGCTGTAAGTGGGAGTGTACGTGCACTTTTCAATTAGACCGAGGAGACTTGAATGTGGACCTGCATGGTACCATCCTTCTAATTAACACATACTCCCCTGGTGCCATTTTACCTCAAGGATGTTATTGGCGGACTTAGCCAGAACAAGCCAAATCATGTCTTTATGCACACACATGCTCGAACAAGTCTTCAACTAGACACCTTCAAAAGACCAATGTGGCTGCTATATTTCGCCAAATCTTTCACAGCGCAAGGTTTTGTTTTACCGTAAACCCCGTTCAGTTAATTTCTTCCAAAAGAATTTCCAAAACAGCAGCTTGTTTCACTTTGACAATATGGTTGGCGCATCCCCCTGCATCTCTGCCTGCCAGACCTCTATTGGCTGCCGGATAAAACTATTTGTGACTCATACATACTCATACACATTGTTAATCTTCAGCACATCTGAAATCGCATTCATTTTTGTGTGTGTGTGTGTGTGTGTGTGAAAAGTTCCTTCAATCATATTTCAAATTCACTTTTATATCCCTGTCTAACTCTGGCTCTAGGACTATGATTTTTTAACTATAATACTTAAAGTACCAATAAAAGATTGAGTGAGTGATTGAAGATAAAAAAAACAACAACTTTTTCAACCAGAGAAAACAATTCCCTGGCTAAATCACAAAGGATTTCAAGAAGGTTCAATCTGGGGCCAGTCTGTGTGGAGTTTGCTTGTTCTCCCTAGTTTCCTCCATGTGCTTTGGTTTTTTGATGGAAATTAGCCCATGATTTCATTCTGGTGGTTGTGTTTAGATGCATGCGTCTTGTATATAATTCATGAGCATATGTGTCCCCAACCAACCAAATAAACAAATTCAATTAAAAAAAAAAGTCTGAATGTAACCAAAGCTATTACCATACCTCATTCAGGATTAAACTAGACTATAGCAATCATTTGGGACTAGTGCAGTAGAATAAACTGCTCTCTGCTAAATCTTTAATCATCAATCAAACTTCATTTATAAAGCGCTTTTCATACCGAAAGGTATTACAACATTTAAACCCCATTTGAGGAGCCGTCTGTGCCGGAAGCAGCAGTCCAGCACAGCTACAGGACACTGACCCAAGAGAGCCCAGAGGAGACGTGGCAGAGACACTACACCTCCACCTGAGCACCCACAGGACAGCACCCACACTGCCACAGCCTATCACTGCTCCCAAGCCAGAGGGCCCCTTAAGTTATGTGTCTTCTTATTTAAATGACTTACAATGAAACAAAGACGCTCTTCCATTTGTTCTATCTGTTGTAATGCCGTTGATCTTGTCCAGAACAGTCATGACTTTAGCCATTGTTTAGTCAATGGCTGTCTGTTGGCATCCACTCAACAATAGACAATGACCTTCACTGACTCTGAATGTGTTGGCACTAGAAGCAGTGAATTTGTGGAGGCAAATTTAAGTAGCTCTCTCTGGAAGGCTATTCAAACCAGGCTATATAACTTATCACTAACTGGGGCTGCACAATATGAGGAAAAAAAGCAATAGTCAGACTGTCATGAGTTTTTCAGTATTAATCAGGACCAAAACAAGACCAAAACTATAGAAATCATGACTCAAACTGAGCTTTGGCACATTTTTAAGTTGGCTGGCCATATCAGCAAAACATACAATGTCAGTCTGATGGAATTTTCATCTAATACTGCAATAATGTGGTAATATGGCCCAGCTCTGGTAATAACCTAGGAGTTGCACAATTCCAGAGTCTTTGTATAACAGGGCTTGTGGACTCCCTCAAGACATTTGTGTTCTTGATACTGTCACCTCTGACAGCCAAAAGCCCATTCAGGCTCACTACAGTCGGGCCAGGCCCTGACACTGATTGTTCCATTGATGTATTACTAATGGATGTGTGGATCTATGTGCATGCTCCCTTTTAGCCCACTCTCAAGCTGCAGCAGACACTCAGGAAGTCTGGAAGACAGACGCCTTACACTGGCAGATGGATATGCCATCCACAGCAAAATCTGATCATTTAGTCGCTTTTTAACATCTAGGCCCTTTGCTTGAACTGCTAAAACTTACAGATCACTAATCTTAAGCACAGCAAGAGTCTAAATCAAAAAATACCAACCGGGTGTAGCAGGAAGTCTAGCAGTTAAGGCTGATGCCATTTCATGAAACACTGTTCTGATCTCAGTGTTGTGGGTTCAAGTCCCAGCTTTGACCATTTGCTGAGTGACTCTGCCCGCTCTTCATCACAATAGATTTTTCTGACAAGTATCGCAGTTACAATTAGATTTGTTATTTATGTTTTGAAATCAAGATTCAACTTACAATACAATAAATGACTTCAGAAGCATAATTTACTTTTGAAAGAAAAGTGAAATATGAACTGCTTAACTATTACAAGATTCTATGCATCTAGTCTACACTATATGAAGCTTATGTATAAATCCTTACAGAGACTGATTTTTGTTTTCAAAGAACATTATATTCAATACCTAAATCATTTCAGGAAAGTTTCTGCCGTGTTCCTAGCTGTTTTCTTCAATATAACAGATCAAAACTGTTGTGTTCTCTCCAGGTCAAAGTGACACAGGAGTTGAAGAACACGCATGCGGAGCAGATGACGAGACTGCACTTTAAGAACCAGACTGAATGCGACCTGCTGGAAGACATGAGGTAACCACACGTTCACTAACCACACGTTCACAGCCCCGCAGCTAAAATAAGCTACAATTAACGCAGAAGGGTTGGGACGTGCGAAGAAAGAAAAAAACAAAACGCATGTGGTGTTGCTGATTGTTTTTAGACGAACAAACGGCTTGGGAAAATGTGGATGGAATTTCCTGTCGGTCTCTTCCTGCTGTAAATCTGTTTCATCTTCTCCCTCCCATGTTTGGTGTCTATCTCTCACTCCATCAGTCACACTCTCTGTAGCTTTCATTTCTTTCTGTTTGCAAGGCGTGATGTTTGTGTGTGCTTTCCTGCAATGGGAGAAAACCCTGATGGCTTCTCACATACTCATTTTCTATCTATTGACTAAGACTGAACCTGGACTAAACCAGGACCAGAGCGTTGCTTATTTGTGACACCAAAATCCCCGTGCTACTCTGCTTCTTTTCTCGTTCTTTTAATTTTCATCGATCTTCATTCTATCTCTGAGAAGCCCCGTCCCTCTCCGCTCCAGCTGTTTAAAAGCAGATTGCCTCGATGCTGCTGGGCTTTGGCGCACAGACAAGACTCTGGTCTCACTTGTGGGAGGAAGGGAGAGACCTTTACATACAACCTCGGCTTGTTTTAGTCACTGAGGCATGAGATTAAATGGCACTTTGAAAGACTTTGAAAATGCCTTGTAATCATATTTTTCTCGTGGCTCATGTTGAAGGGGAATGGATATAGTTATTAAAAGGGTGACTTCATTCTAGAGGTCTGGACTTGAGCCCATGTGAGGTGTCCTTGGGCTAGACACAGTGCCAACCTTTTCACTTGTTGTGTTAGCACAGTTTTTCCCTGGCTCTAATTTCTGTCTATGTTTTTGATACTGTCATATGTCTTTTCCACTTGTACTTGCTTGGCTGTACTCAGCTCTACTCAAGGCTCATCCCTCCGGCTTCTGCAGTAGATTCCAGTTAGGATGGTCCGATATGAAAATGTTCTGCCGATATCGATATCCGATATTTGCCTCGCTTTTGTGGCCGATATCCGATATTTGCCGATATTTATTTTGACGTTAAAAATCAATAGAAAGGCTCACTCAAATGTTGTAAAGTTTTCAAATGATCGTTCCACTATTGGAAAATAAACAATACAACGCTTGGTGTGTCTGGGACTCACTGTCTCACACACTATGATGGAACAAACAATCCTTTTTATTAGAAAAATATTAAAAAGATCAAATGCAGTGTTGGAGTGGCTAAATATTTACTCAAACCTACTTATTATTATACTTTCACCCATCTCCTGTATTAATGGGAAACAGTGACACTGGGAATATGCTAGGCTACTATTTATTGTGTTTTTTATTTAAACATGTAGCCTACCATGTTGTTTAAGTTACATGTTTTAACTTTAAACAAATCTGATGGACTTCTCAGAGGACAGCTCTGTATGAAGCTTTGGAATTGCAAAAAATAGCATCATGTCACTTTAACAGCACCTTACTGAACTTCTGAGGCCAGAATGCAAAGATTTAGAGTTGGTTTAGAGCAGGCAAAAGGCAAACAATAAAAAGCGTGCACAGTAAACGTGAATACAGCCATAATCATCACTGTAGTAAACCTACATGATGACAGAAAGCCAATGTTTACGCGCTGTAGCCTTTAGCCTACAAGAAGCTAGGCTATCGCTAACAAACAAAGTTATAAATGTGGCGTCAGGACGGAGAAGCTTTTGCAACACTCACCACTCAGATGTAGCGATAATCCATCAGAAAAAGATTCCTGTTAATCCTGAGTCAAAATAATGTCCATGGAGGCAGTTTTAGTCCAGTTTGTAACAAGAGCAACTTGTGGTTCTGTATCTCTGTGGTGTCCAAGTGTCCGCTCCACTTTGTTTAAACTTAGTAAAAACATACTTTCTTTTGGAGACGTGTGAATTTATGCTGGGATTTCTTTATTTTTAGGAGCCACTGCTTATTTCAGATAATTTGAATAAACTGTTGCCCCAGTCAGGTCAGTGCAGCCCATCTACACTGCTGCTGTATTTCCCCATATCGGACCGATACCAAATACCGATCACAACCGATAACAAAACCGAGCAGAATAACGTCAGTACAGTGCCACAATCATTGACAACATTTTTACTAAGATCATGGGGAATCAAAACACAAGTGGCCTATTTATATGTGACATCACTGACCACTTACCTGTTTTTACTTTGTATGACTGTAATCTCAAGAAAACGAAAGACGCTATGGTAAAAATCTCTAAACGAATAATAACTGAGGAAACGATCCGTGCCTTAAACAATAGTTTGGCGCTCCAGGATTGGACTTCAGTTTACAGAGAACTAAATGTGGACCGTGCTTATTGTAAGTTTTTAGATATCTTCACTTCCCTGCATAATAAACACTGCCCTGTGAAAGAATATTTTATAAAGGAAAAACATACAGCCCTTGGATTACGAAAGAAATAATGAATGCCTGTAAAAAGAAAACAATCTTTACAAATTGTTTATCAAAGTAAAAACAAAAGAAGTGGAGCAAAGATATAAGAAGTATAAAAATAAATTAACTGATATTATAAGAACAAGCAAACGGTTACAGGATATTATAAAAAAAAAACTATATGAAAATAAAAACAATATAAAAGGAATTTGGGATGCTTTGAATAGCCTAATCAAACAAGGCTCTTCAAAGTTGACATATCCTGGTCACTTACAAGAATACAATTAATCCTCTGATCATATTACAGAAAAGAGCAATGCGGATCATTCACAAAGTTGGTTTTCTAGACCATACTCATCTGTTTATGCAGTCAAAGTTGTTAAAATTTGATGATCTTGTAAAATATAATACCGCAATAGTCTTATACAAAGCATTCAACAAATTATTACCGCCTAATCTACAACGTTTTTTTTATAACTCCAGTGCGAGCTTATGATTTGAGAGGTTTTGGATATTTTTCATTACCGAGAGCTCAAAACACTCGTAAACGTTTCTGTGTGTCTGTATGCGGAGTGAAACTCTGGAACAAACTGGACTTACAACACAAGCAATGCCAAACCGTCCATCCATTCAAACTGTTATATAAACATTGCATCTGCTCAAAATATAGAGATGAGGGTCTTTAAATTAAATTGCTGTTGTCTCATAGTGTTAAGTGCTCAAGGTTTCCTTACCATCGTTGGTATAATTTGTCTTTTATCATTATTGGTATACTGTCCATTACAATTGTTGGTATTGTATATTGTTAAGGTATACTTTTTGTTACGATGTAATAATTATTGTTACCTGTGGAAATGCCACCCTGATATAACATTTGTATAATAATCCTTGAACAAAGTAACAATGAAGCTGAATGTATTAAGTTTTGAATGGGGAACTGGGGGTGGGATTAAATAAGTTATCTTCTTCCCACTCCCTTTCAGGTAGAAATGGGTCATCTGGTTTACATATTGTATATTCTTTTTTCGTTTTTTGTTTGTTGCCCATTGCCTGAAATAAATGAATAAATGAATACAGATATGTGGAAAAAAAGACAAATATCGGCCGATAATATCGGCGGCATATCGGCCATCCCTAGATTCCAGAGTACATGACGTGAGTCGATTTGAGTAGAGCCAAGCAGGTAGTGGAAAAGGCGTGGTAGAACCAGAACCAGCTCACTTTGATCATCAGTACAATCTGCCTTGACCACAAATTGTCTCTTTATTATTTAAAAGTTGTCAACGGACAGAAATGCAACAGGAAGTTTGTGTAAAAGAAACTGGGCAATAATGTTCTTTTAAAGACTATATAATGAGAAAAAGATTGTTTTTTAGATAAGAGGATGATTAAAAATAAGACAATATTGTAGGTTGAATAAGAACAGAGGATATAGCAGGCCAGAATCAAGTTTTCTTTTTTAAGCCTGCGGTAGATTTTAACTCTTAAATCTCAAAAGCTGCTCAGGGGTTATTTACCCTAATTAATCCACTGTCCGGCTTTACTCAAGACATAAACATCACTCTTTCTACTTTTCACAAAAGCAGTGATGACGAGGAAAAGGTTAAAGGGAGATGGGAGACAGTGCTGAGGAAATGTTCTGAATGGGTCTACAGAGGGATAAGAGCGAGTCACAGGAGAACCATGTCAAGTTCGTGGACTCTGGGACTCAGTGTAGTGCCCTCAATCTTTCTAAATCCTCGTGCACTAAAATCTCTGCCCAAGTAAGCTCAGTCTGATACCATTCATCTTCGTTAAAGGAAATCAACAAATCAGATGCAAAAACTCTGAACACCAAAAAGTTATATTTTTGCTGTCTCAGAAAAAGTTGTAACTTGGTTAAGAAGTTATTTAATAAATCATCAGTTAGCCGTTTGTGACTTTTATTTTTCGGAAGTTTGAGCACCCCTGCCATAGAGTGGATTTGTGGACATGCATTGTAGTTTCAAACCCTATGCATTTGCCAATGTCCTTCTTTACATTGTTTGTCACGTGTCGTTGTCTCTTGACAACGACACGACACTCACGACCTTCAGATTATGAGACTGACGTGCTGCCTACTGCACCAACAAGGCTCGTTAAACAGGTACCAGATGAGCCCAAATTCATATATTTCACTCATTTCATTCTTACAAATGGTGAAGTCAATTGTTTTACATTAGCACATAAAAATTGTAATTTAAAGGCAAAAGTATTAAATCTACTCAACGTAAACTGTGAGTTAAAGTAATTACAATCTCTATTCATCTTTCATTTACTTTCCTTTATACAAATTTATTTCACAAAAACAGTGCAGAATGACTTACCTTGCTATTATTTGTCAGTCAAAAAAGGGCATCCGAGGCACTCTTTGTGTCCGTGTACAAAAAAGTTAAAAGTTCTTAATTTACATGGACAGCCTATGCGTTTCGACAAGCTCGCGCCTCTTGGTCAGGGCAAGAATTTGTGAAGGAACAAGGGCTGGTTACCTTCAGCTGTTACCTTTTTAACAGCTGAAAAGATAAGATAAGATCATCACGTCAAATTCAGCAGCTCGTGTCCTGACGAAGACCAGGAGGCGGGACCACATTACACCGGTTTTAGAGTCGCTGCATTGGCTCCCCGTGTGTTTCAGGATCGATTTTAAAGTTCTTTTAATGGTTTTTAAATGTCTTAATGGTCTTGGTCCTTCTTATCTTTCAGAACTGCTTTTACCTTATGAACCTTCACGGCCCGTTCGCTCCTCTGGCAGGGGTCTCCTAGTTATTCCTAAAGTCAACAGAAAGACTCACGGCGAGGCGTCTTTCCAATATTACGGCCCTCGCCTCTGGAACGACCTGCCGGAGGAGCTCAGGACCGCAGAGAACGTTCATGTTTTTAAGAGCAGGCTCAAGACCCACCTTTTTAGCTTAGCTTTTAACTGACATCTATTTATTTAGTCCTAAGTATGTGTGTGTGTATGTATATTATGTATATATATTCATATATGTGTATATATATATATCAGAGGTTACATTAACCGAAAATTCTCCGTCATTTACGGAATATTTTAACCTTTGACGGAACATTTGAAAGGCCGTCTGTCATTTTGACAGATTGAAAATCAAGCCGTGATTAAAATAAAAACGCAGGGCTGCTTTTTTTCAGAGCGCGCGGGGCTCTCTCTCTCTCTAAACGCAACTTCACTGTTTCACTTGTATCACTGCCTAGCTAGCTAACGTTCTGGGCGCTAACAACAACACGGGGAAGAAAACCACGATCCAAACGCGGTTAAAGGTTAATAATATCCTTCTCATCTGGAGCCGCTCTTTAACTTTAACTTACGTAAATCTCGAGCTCATCTATTTCTCTCCCCTCTCTCTCTCTTTCCCTCCCGCGTGTGTTTCTGTGCGCGGCGCGCTGTGCAGTGATGCAAACTGGTAAATATTGTCCGCTGTTTCTTAAACATTAACGTTAAAAGAGAAAGTGCAAATAATAAGCTCCACTTTACATTTGTATTAGTGTAATATGAGCCCTGATATGAGGAGCAGATGATGCTCTGAATAAGCCTCTGAGAATTTTACGCACGAGTTCATACACATTTCTGTAGCAAAGTTTGTGTTCCATGATTGTTCAAATGTTTAGTTAAACTCCATTTATCCAGCGATCTCACATTTTTCCTAACATACACAATATGCAGCTTATATATAGCCTATGTAAATGTCTTTAAAAATGGCTTATAATGTGAGATTAATTCATGAAGGATAAAAATAGCCCATGACGGATTTTTTATAAACCTGCCCGTCAAAATGAAGGAGAGAAATTATCCCTGGTGAAACCACTGATAGATATATATATATATATGTATGGATGTATGATGCGGGGCGTATTGTTTTAAATGTTGTAATCTTTAAAGCACTTTGTGATACCTTTCGGTATGAAAAGCGCTTTATAAATAAAGTTTGATTGATTGATTGATTGATCACTTTTTCTTCAAAAACTGATCGGCACATACAGATGTGGCTCATGCAATCACTGCTCCCACATAAACAGAGCAACTACCTTCACAAACTCAAGCCACAGTCGAATCAGTGCAGCTTGTTCGCCTTGTGTTTGCGGGTGTTTCTATATTGGCAAAATGAACAGAAAATGAAAAGAGACTCACAGAACACAAATATGCCATTAGAACACAGAATCTTCACTACCCAAAAGCAAAACATTTCAAAAACATGGGACACTCGAACGTACAGGATCTCAAAATCATGGTACTGGAAGTCATCCAGAGCATGCGTAGGCTGTCCATGTAAATAAAGGACTTTCGTACATGGGGGGCCACGGATGCCTATTTTGACTGCAAAAAATAACAAGGTTCACACAGCAAGTCATTCTGCACTGTTTTTAAAGAATTACACGGGCCTTATTCTTGATGAGCACCCGTGGACCACATTTGTTTCTAAACATACAAAGTGGGCCTGTTTGACGCGCTCACCTACATCTATTCACAAATTTATTTCACTCCCATACAATAAAAAAAAACAACACTTAGACTATGTGGCAATATCATTGTAATAAATAAGTAATAACACACTAGTAGTCAGTTTGTAACTAGATTCTCACTTTGTTTTGTAGATTTTATGTTACGTATGCTTTTTCTTCAAAAGATTTGCCTCGTGTGAGGCTCGAACTCACGACGTTCATATTATGAGATTGACGCGCTGCCTACAGCGCCAACGAGACTCATATGTATGGAAATTAAGTTCTTAGATGAGCCTTCTATTTTTTGTACTTCACTATTATGCTTCACTTTGGTGGAAAAATTACTCAATTTCCTTACTGATGTAAAAGTACACAGGAACAAAAAATGTATGCAAGTAGAAGTATTAGATGAAACTTCTATGTAAGTGCAAGGATAATTATCCACTTTCAAATCTACTTAAAATTAAATTGTGAAAGTACACAGATTTTGAAACGTATGAAAGAGTTGAATTGTGCTGTTATCAAAACCGGGAAAACACAAGGGAATGTATCGCTGGTGTTTTCTGCCTTTATCATTCAGATGTTTCTGATCAAAGCTAAGGCAGCCTTTAGATTTACCTATTGCAATGGTTCCCAAAGTGGGGGTCGCGAGGCCTTGGGTGAGGGTCCCCAGATTATTTTAAGATGACATAAAAGAGAAATGCTACTGTTTTTAGTTTCACCTATCTCCAAAAACATGCTGGTCAGGTTGGCAGTGCGGCTCAGTCGCAGCGGCTCAGGATTAACACCTGAACACAATTTTGTTGTACGTTTGTACAATGATAAATAAAGCTCTTCCTTACTTACTTACTTATATTTTTGAGTGTAAAACAGCATATCATTTGTGAAATGATGAAATCCAAATATCCAAAATAAACAGTTTATACATACATAACATAAAGTCAATTGAAGTCAATTGTTTTACATTAGCACATAAAAATTGTAATTTAAAGGCAAAAGTATTAAATCTACTCAACGTAAACTGTGAGTTATAGTAATTACAATCTCTAGTCATGTTTCATTTACTTTCCTTTATACACATTTATTTCACAAAAACAGTGCAGAATGACTTACCTTGCTATTATTTGCAGTCAAAACAGGGCATCCGAGGCACTCTTTGTGTCCGTGTACAAAAAGTTAAAAGTTCTTAATTTACATGGACAGCCTATGCGTTTCGACAAGCTCGCGCCTCTTGGTCAGGGCAAGAATTTGTGAAGGAACAAGGGCTGGTACCTTTTTAACAGCTGAAAGGATAAGATCATCACGTCAAATTCAGCAGCTCGTGTCCCGACAAAGACCAGGAGGCGGGACCACATTACACCGGTTTTAGAGTCGCTCCATTGGCTCCCCGTGTGTTTCAGGATCGATTTTAAAGTTCTTTTAATGGTTTTTAAATGTCTTAATGGTCTTGGTCCTTCTTATCTTTCAGAACTGCTTTTACCTTATGAACCTTCACGGCCCCTTCGCTCCTCTGGCAGGGGTCTCCTAGTTATTCCCCAAAGTGGGGGTCGCGAGGCCTTGGGTGAGGGTCCCCAGATTATTTTAAGATGACATAAAAAGAGAAATGCTACTGTTTTTAGTTTCACCTATCTCCAAAAACATGCTGGTCAGGTTGGCAGTGCGGCTCAGTCGCAGCGGCTCAGGACTAACACCTGAACACAATTTCGTTGTACGTTTGTACAATGATAAATACAGTAAAGCTCTTCCTTACTTACTTACTTATATTTTGAGTGTAAAACAGCATATCATTTGTGAAATGATGAAATCCAAATATCCAAAATAAACAGTTTATACATATAACCTTCATTTTAAAATGTTTCTTTCTGCCCTAAAGTATCATAAGAGGGAATAACTTTATGTAATGGGGGTCCCAAGTAGTTTTTTGGGGTTGCACATTTAAAGAAGTCATTACAAAAGTATTTAAACTAAAATGTATTTTATTTTTATTTAAATATTTCATTTGTAAAAATACTAAAAATGTGTAAGTACTTTAGTACGTTTAAAGGTGTAATTAACTTTTTTATTATTTAGAATCTCTTGATATCTTTCATACATTTTGTTGAGAATCTGTGCTATTTAATATAAATCCATTAGCTCCAGAGAGACTGACCAAGGAGGAATGTGTGTCGAAGGTTATCAGCAAAGGGCATCATTTACTTTGTCCGCTGCTGTTAAACATGTCGCAACATGAGCATTATTTTACTAAACAGGGTTGGCGAGGCTAAGACAGCCCAACTGCAGCCAACCTGGACTGATAAATAAACAAATTGTAATCTGTAAACATGAATAATGTTATGATATGCACCTGAATGTGTCAGTGTGGCTTTGGCTGAGGCGTCCCAGCTCCTCAGCGCGTCTGGACCTGGCACGGTCAGGACCTGAGGCAGAGCTGGTGTGACGCCCGGTACGGCCTTTGCTAAGACTTCAACACATTTATTTCCGACCCATTCAACTCGCTTTATTTACAATAGTTCAAATTGAAAGGATTGCATTGGACTGTGTGGTGAGATCATTGTAACAAATATGTAATAACATAGTAATAGTCCGTTTTAAACTAGATCTTCACTTTGTTTTGTAGATTTTATGTCACTTAGTTCTTCTTCAAAAGTTTTGCCCCGTGTGAGGCTCGAACTCACGACCTTCAGATTATGAGACTGACGCGCTGCCTACTGCGCCAACGAGGCCTGAAAGCTACTTTAAATTCAGTTACAAGATGAACCGCCAATTTCATGTACTGCACTAATTTCATTCTTACCTTTGTGCATGTAGTGACCCGGCGGCTGTATGAGTGGTCAGCATGGCACGGTGGTCTTTAAAACGCTCCAGGATCCAGCTCCAGGTTTTGTGGGTTTTCTGGTGAGAGGGTCCGTCAGCAGTAAAAACCTTCCAAAGTGTCCTAGAGACCACTGTGATGGAAAGTAAAGGCGCCATGCTAACCACCCATACAGCCGCTGGGTCACTACAAGGTGAAATATGCACAAATATCAACTTTATTTTTCACATAAAAAGTTGCTTAATGCACCTTTTAAGTATTCTAAGATTTTTCCTTAGTACCTTTCAGGTGTAATTACCTTTTTATTATTTAGAATCTGTAGTGAATTTCTCTATTGTGAAATCAATAAAAGCTTGTATTATCTTATCTTAGATATCTTTCATACATTTATTTCAGACCCATTCAACCAGCTTTATTTAATTTACAATAGTTCATAGTGAAAGAATTACATTAAACTGTGGTGAGAGCAGACAAATATGTAATAACATAGTAATAGTCAGTTTTAACATAGATCCTCACTTTGTTTTGTAGATTTTATGTCACGTTAGTTTTTCTTCTTCAAAACCTTTGCCCCGTGTGAGGCTCGAACTCACGACCTTCAGATTATGAGACTGACGCGCTGCCTACTGCGCCAACGAGGCCTTGACTTAAGCGTGATAGTGCGTGTGTGTGTTACACAACAGGTGGAGGCCCGCTGTGGGGGTTGGTGTGTTAGTGGGAGAGCAGTGTTGACATTGGGGGATGGGGGTTGGGGGGTGAAGTACTTGTCACAGTGTTGTTACTAGGGCTGAACGATTAATTGCATTTGCAATTTTATCGCGATATGACACAACGCGATTTCGTAATCGCAGGGCACGCGATTTTGGAAGTGAATGAAGCAGCGAGATATGGCAGCAAAGTCCGCTCCGCCGCGTGCTTTTGTTTACGTCCCAGCCTAGTTAAGGTGCGCTAGATTGTGGATGTACAGTGAAAATATCAGCGTTTATCATGCAGCCACCGCGAAGGACTATTGCTTTCTTCTCGGCTAGCATTGCGTTAGCTGCAGCGCTCATCACACCATTCTCTCGCTGCTACTACACGCGCTGATGATCACAGAAACTCCCTCACCTCCGGATTCTTACGTCTCTGCCTCCACAGGTGAGCCTGTGCTGCTTGTAAAGAGTAAAGAGTGGTTTGTGGCTTAGTTTAGGAGGCTTATGTTTGGGAATGTTGTGGATAAAGAACTTATCTCAAAAGCATAATGACGGTTCATGACCGTAAAGTATCCGCGGAGGCGATGTGCCATGTGCCTTTATTTACCTTTGCATCTACCGCATATGCGCTCCGTAGGTATTACAGACGCTAGATATAAACACTAAACTGCTGTATGGAAACTACGATCCGAGGCAGGACTCCGTGTCATGTCTTATTTTGCTGAGGAAATGCGCTGTTTACGCTGAAATGTCACTAAATGGCTGCGAGTCAAAGAGACGTGTCTGTGTTTGGCACCTCATGTCTCCTTGCGTCACTGTGCTTCTTTCTTCATATTGTCCAAAGTTACATCCCAAAACCAAAATGCTGCTCCTAATTCCACTATGTTTTGGCGTGTGCTCCATCTGGCCTCTCCGTGTCCATCAATAACGCGCATCTGAAGCAACTACGAGTTGCAGCTCAGACAGGGATTTGATTGGCCGAAATAATAAATAATCAATAGTTTATTTTGCATTAATTGGGAGTTTGATTTCCTAAATTTTTTCCAACTAGTTAAAGCAGGCGTTTGTTCTTACTTTTCCTGCACCTTAGTATGGGTGATGTTACTGACTGGATCAGTGAGTTTGATCTTTAAAAAAAAAATCTATATATATAATGTATCTTTTATTTATAGACTGTACTGTTAAGTTCAGACAGTTTTTAAGAAGTGCAGTCCACATTTTCACACATTTTGAATAGGTCAAACAACAATTTTGTTGCAATTTTCACTTCAAATTAATCTAATATTGTTTGTTATGAAACAGACTGATTTATTGCTTGTGTTAGGTGAAAAATACATTAGAAGAGGACCTTGCAACAATAATCGCATATTTAATCGCAATCGCAATATTGAAGAAAAAAATCGCAATTAGATTATTTTCCAAAATCGTTCAGCCCTAGTTGTTACTCATTTTACTTTACCTGAGCAGAAATAGGCTTATTTCGACTTTTGCTGTTTCTTTGCCCCCTGTTTCTCCCAACACGTATGGAAATTACAAGATCTGCTATGTATCTGGACTTCTTAGGTTTATCCAAATGAGATACCAGCTCTACATGACACAAGTGCCAGCATGTGTGGTGTAATATGTTTTCTATTGAGAGTGAGGAGTCATGGCACAGAGCCCCTCCCCTCGATCCCCCCCTTTCCTGTACATTCCTGATCACTGATAAGCTCTTGTCTGATACTGTGATGGCTGCTTAATTTTTCACATGGTTTAAAGTGTCTGAGTATCTAAGTATAGACTGTTACAGTTGAATGTATTATAACACACTGAACTGTATATTGCTGCTTCAGCACATTGTTCACACTTATTTTCTCTTTTTGTAGGAGCTACAGTCTGAAGAAGGGGCAACTAGAGAGAGACTATGCACAGGTGAGTGTCTAAGGATACACTATACTACAAGCAAAAATGTGTTTAAAATGTGTTCTTAGAGAACAAATTAATAAAATGGTTAATTTTGACATGTCTGTGGTCCATAAGCGACGAGCTCCTAAAAAGGGCACTGCTGGGATTTGAACCCAGGATCTCCTGTTTACTATACAGGCACTTTAACCAACTAAGCCACAGCGCACATTACTTTGTACAAAATGTTGTTAGGTACAATGTATCAAGGTACTGTAAAATAAAGTGATGCCAATAAAATGAACTACTTTGACCATCACTGATCCCAGCTCAAACTAGCCTCCATCACATCCTTCTTGGAAAAACCTGGCCTCGATTCTGACAACCAGGACAACTTCAGATCTTTTCCAATCCCCTTTTCTGTTTAAAATACTGG
This sequence comes from Neogobius melanostomus, assembly GCA_007210695.1. Lineage (NCBI taxonomy): Eukaryota > Metazoa > Chordata > Actinopteri > Gobiiformes > Gobiidae > Neogobius > Neogobius melanostomus. The sequence goes on from VHKM01000568.1 coordinate 2,119,023, forward strand.
AATACTCTTTCATTATCACCCAACTCCAGCAACATCTTTCCTGCTCTCCTCCCAGTTCTTCAAAACAGTTCAATTAGAATTACATTCACAGAACAATTCAGAAACTGCCATTCTCAAAGTCTCTAGCAATCACTTTTGTGACGTGTTTGACAACGTCAATCACACAATCCTTTTTAGCTGCCTATCATCATTGGCAACTGCAGCACAGCAATCTCTGGTTCACCTCGTACCTCTCTGAACCGTATCACTTTGTCTCTGTCAATATTTGTCAAATATCGGTGGATATTTTTAGGGTGTTCCCCAAGGTTCGATGCTTGACCTGCTTTTCTTCACCATCTACGTGCTACCCTTTGGTCAAATCCTTTGTCATGAACTCCACCAATCCTCCCTTGGCATTCTTATCTTTAGGCGACGAAGTGGCTATAGTTAGCACACTTGCTTCACAGCCAGAAAGTCCCAGTTTCAATCCTCAGACAGTGCAGGCCCTTGGACTTTGCACGTTTCTCTCCAAGTGTTTGTAGGTGCTCCAGGTGCTCTGGTTTTCCCCAATGTTAAATTTACGTTAGAGATTCCAGGTTGTATTATGCCCTGTGCCACAGACTATCCCAGCTACTGTTCTCTTTAGTCTTTAGAAATGATGGTTGCCTAGCAACCACCCCAATCGATTGGACAATGGATTCCCTCCTAATTATAGGTGTGAAAGTGTGTTGTTGTTCATGATAGTTAGAAATTGAAACTTCTATTTAATGAACAACAACATTAAGTCACTGATCTGCTGCAATTTATAAATAATATTTCATCAAAAATCTTTAATCTTTAATATTGGAAGTTTCTGGTGCAATTCATACTATATTTAAGGGGTTAAAGTTCAGAGCAGGCCTTTTAATGTGACCCAAGGAAAGGTTACTATATGGTACACACTTGTGGAAAAAGACCAACAAAAATAAATACCTAAATACCTGTTATTAAATGCAACAGACAGAATAAGATTGCAATAAAAAGATGAAAAAAATTGCATCATTCGAATCCAAGTTTTTCTGCTTTTTAAGTTGACCAGATATGATCGATGTTAGTATATAATGTTTCTTTTTCTAATACATAAAATAAGAAAGAAAAGAATAATAGAATAGAACACAGTTTTATTGTCTACTGGTAGAAATTCATCTTAGTCTCAGACTAGGACAATACAAACAGGCTTAATAGAAAAATACATAGTAAAAAGTAACACCAAACGACTTAAACATCGGACAGGGTGAGGGTCTTTGGCAGCATTGCGCTCCCTTTACTTCCAAAAAGGTGTTTGAATACGTGATTGAGCATTATGCACCAAGGTGATCTACTGACACAGTGACCCAGTCCATGAAAATTAGGTTACTCTTTTCCTTCGCCTTTGGCTTACACGCACAACTGATGGACTGGATAGCCTCCTGCAGTCTGCTAGTCACATCAGGCTCTGTAGTATATTATTAAGCAGAAGATAAAGGACTTAATTGAAGATATGTTGTTTTTGACGCCTCAATATGTGTGGTATGTGTTCATATTTTGTTTGTTTTTCCACTGTAAAGTTTCCTTTGTCTTTCAGGCACTACAGAAGTTAGCGAGTCAGTATTTGAAAAGAGACTGGCCAGGAATTGACTTAGATGACGAGAGGACAGACTATAGGTTGGTATTGCAAACTTATTTCGACTGCAGTTGCTGTTGATATTATTGTTAGAGACATACTGCAACTGTCCAATCACCAGTTTTTATATAAAAGCTCAATAAATAGTTGTGCTCTTGATCTGATCCACTATAGTTTGTCTTACTGAAATCCAGAGTCAAAGAGTAAACATGGGAATGCATTTGCATATTTTGTCTAATTTGAAGCATAAACTTTGCAAACTTCCATAAATTATTTCTACTGTAACCCAGTGCAAACAACAGAATCTTGTTTTTGAGTGAAAGCCAGTATTTACATATTTTTATCTAATGACAACTTGACAAGTATACTACTATTAGCTCTTTTTCCCACAAACATTTAATTCGATTAATGTAAATTGATGTAATAAATGTATTGTTTCACTAAATCGAATGAAATATGTTTTGAAATAATGATTTATTAAAAAAAAAAAACTCTATAACTTTTTTTTTAGAGGTACAGTGGGGTGAAAAGTATTTAGTCAGCCAACAATTGTGCAAGTTCTCCCACTTAAAAAGATGAGAGAGGCCTGTAATTGTCATCATAGGTTAACCTCAACTATGAGAGACAAAATGAGAAAAAAAAAATCCAGAAAATCACATTGTCTGATTTTTAATGAATTTATTTGCAAATTATGGTAGAAAATAAGTATTTGGTCAAAAACAAAAGTTAATCTCAATACTTTGTTATATATCCTTTGTTGGCAATGACAGAGGTCAAATGTTTTCTGTAAGTCTTCACAAGGTTTTCACACACTGTTGCTGGTATTTTGGCCCATTCCTCCATGCAGATCTCCTCTAGAGCAGTGATGTTTTGGGGCAGGCGCTGGGCAACACGGACTTTAAACTCCCTCCAAAGATTTTCTATGGGGTTGAGATCTGGAGACTGGCTAGGCCACACCAGGACCTTGAAATGCTTCTTACGAAGCCAGTCCTTCGTTGCCCGGGCGGTGTGTTTGGGATCATTGTCATGTTGAAAGACCCAGCCACGTTTCATGTTCAATGTCCTTGCTGATGGAAAGAGGTTTTCACTCAAAATTTCACGATACATGGCCCCATTCATTCTTTCCTTTACACGGATCAGTCATCCTGGTCCCTTTGCAGAAAAACAGCCCCAAAGCATGATGTTTCCACCCCCATGCTTCACAGTAGGTATGGTGTTCTTTGGATGCAACTCAGCATTCTTTCTCCTCCAAACACGATGAGTTGAGTTTTTACCAAAAAGTTCCATTTTGGTTTCATCTGACCATAAGGCATTCTCCCAGTCCTCTTCTGGATCATCCAGATGCTCACTAGCAAACTTCAGACGGGCCCGGACATGTACTGGCTTAAGCAGGGGGACACGTCTGGCACTGCAGGAGTTGAGTCCCTGGCGGCGTAGTGTGTTACTGACGTTAGCCTTTGTTACTTTGGTCCCAGCTCTCTGCAGGTCATTCACTAGGTCCCCCCGTGTGGTTCTGGGATTTTTGCTCACCGTTCTTGTGATCATTTTGAGCCCACGGGGTGAGATCTTGCGTGGAGCCCCAGATCGAGGGAGATTATCAGTGGTCTTGTATGTCTTCCATTTTCTAATAATTGCTCCCACAGTTGATTTCTTCATACCAAGCTGCTTAGCAATTGCAGATTCAGTCCTCCCAGCCTTGTGCAGGTCAACTATTTTGTTTCTGGTGTCTTTCGACAGCTCTTTGGTCTTGACCATAGTGGAGTTTGGAGTGTGACTGTTTGAGGTTGTGGACAGGTGTCTTTTATACTGATAACAAGTTCAAACAGGGGCCATTAATACAGGTAACGAGTGGAGGACAGAGGAACCTCTTAAAGAAGAAGTTACAGGTCTCTGATTGCCAGAAATCTTGCTTGCTTGTAGGTGACCAAATACTTATTTTCCACCATAATTTGCAAATAAATTCATAAAAAATCAGACAATGTGATTTTCTGGATTTTTTTTCTCATTTTGTCTCTCATAGTTGAGGTATATCTATGATGAAAATTATAGGCCTCTCTCATCTTTTTAAGTGGGAGAACTTGCACAATTGTTGGCTGACTAAATACTTTTCCCCCCCACTGTATACTGTATTTAGGCCGTCCTTCTTTTTTGTGAACCAGGCTTTTAAAAATGCAGTTTATCTGTAGGAAGAGTTTGCTTCACCTGGGAGCACTGCTGGTTCAGAATGTAACATACAGCAACTGAGTGCAGCTCTGTGTCTGCGCTAGGAATGTATACGCCGTGTGGAGATCATACTTAGAAGGCACAGTGCAGGTGAGCCAGTCAAGACTCAACGTGTGCGACAACTACAAGAGTCAAGTATCGGAGCCCGCCAAGACCTTGAGACTGTACAAGGAGCAGCAGCTGAAAAAGGTGAGTCTTTACAGAAGCCATTTCTCACTGTCACATCTGCTCTGGTGAAATGACACACTGTACGACGGACCACTCTCTCTAACAAGCTCCATATTTGCCTTTTCCCTTCGCAGACCATAGATCAGTTGAGTGGCGTTCAGGCAGAGCTGCAGGAGTCTGTGAAGGAGCTGGCCAAGGCGAAGAAAAAATACTATGACTGTGAGCAGGTTGCGCATGCAGTACGGGAAAAGGCTGATATTGAGGCCAAGTGAGTCCCCTCTGCTTTGTTCGTTTTTTTTTCCGGAAAAGCAAGAAATCCAATGCACATATTTTATCTGTGACAACGGCCAGCCCTCAGCAGCAGCAGCAGTCAGTGTGGGCCTTTTCACTTCACTGAATGTTTAGCTGAGAGCCAAATCAACTCTCTCCCGCTGCTGTCTCTCAGGAACAATTGTCTGTATTTATAATTGCCCACTATATGCGTATGTACCAAAGATGGGACAAAAATAGTCTATATATTATTCTGCGTCAGGCGCATCAGGAACAGTTTCCTCATTTCTTGGCACATACACATAAGACGGCCACATGGTATATAGATAAACAAGCAACATTCCTGCACTCTCCTGATGCATTTTGAGTCCATATGTGCAATGCAGACACAATATAAAACAAAGCTGTTGCAGAGCCTTGCTGTTCTGCTCCTCACATTGCAAGACTGAGGTAAGCAGTGGGAAGAGTGTGAGTTGTTATTATGTGTTGTATAATATCATGCAATTATCACATGTGCTCATAGGGCCTCATTTATGATTATTGAAAACAGGAAATAGGATTCAAATTGGTGTGACAAAGAAACTCTAGATATAAAAAAGATATGCAAAGAAAGAACGGCACAGATGTTTTCTCCTATACTGAAAATTGTTATGTTTTATTTCATATTTTTAGGTCTAAACTGGGACTTTTTCAGTCAAGAATTAGTTTACAGAAAGCCAGTGTAAAGGTAAGAAGCTTTTTCCAAAACTCATAAGGTTTCCAAGCCCATTTTTTTTAATGTTGATTTAATCTTTGATTTCAGTTAAAAGCAAAAAGAAGTGACTGCAACTCCAAAGCAACGCAGGCCAGAAATGACTACTTACTGACGCTAGCTGCTGCCAACGCTCATCAAGACCGATACTACCACACAGACCTACTGCAATGTATACAGGTAACAATACACAGTACTGCTTTTCACAACAATGCCAAATCAAATTCAGATTCTGCCTTTTTGTAGTTATACCATTTACAATATTATTCAAGGATTTGATTGTGTGATATCCTTCGAGCCATGAGGAAAAAAGGCAGTGCTCAGTAACTGCTTTGAATATTGTGATAACAATATTGCACTAGTTTAGTGTCAGTAAAATTATACAATTTAAACGCAGTACACCGTCCATTAGATTTAAACTAAACTAGTGAGTCATTTGTTTTTTCATCAAATTGTGCCAAAGCAAGTCTTCCTAATGTTGCGACACAATTGTCAACACATTTATGAGATGTTGTGGTTCTGTGCCACATTTCAACTTGTCAATGGGAAACACACTATACTTTAAGGTCTTAACATATTTAAATACAGCACTGCGTCTTGTTCCCATTGCCTGAGGAGAGAGATACCTTTGTTTTTCTTTTTAAATGTATTTATTGTTGGTCTTGTTTCTGTTTTTGTTCCTTTGCCTTTCCTCCTATTCTTTGGCTGAAGACTACAAGGCACTTTTTAATAATGGATAGATTGCTTCTACTGACAGAAGGACAAGACTGCAGGGAAACATTCCCACAGAAATATACACACTTGCACAAAGACAATACAGGACATAGCCAAAGGGAATCAATCTGCTTGTCTCATCTTAACGCAAACACAATGTTTTTGCAATTCTTACACAAAGTAGAACATGACATTACTGCAGAGTCCCTTTACTGAATAATACTCCCATTTCTTTACTTTTGTTATTTTCTAAAACTGGAAAATGCTATAATTCAACCAATATTTTTTGCCAGTTTGTTACTTTAAAGATTGTACTTTATGCTTTACTTAGACTTATGGACACCTTTGCGTACATGTAGAGTGAATGAATACCCTGTATGAAGCACTTTGGGTGACTCGTGCATTAAAGCGCATACGATAAAAAAATAAAAAGAAAGATAAATACCTGGACTCATCTTCGGAAGCAGTTTATTGAAAAAGCTAAAAACTATGAGATAGCCATTCACAAGAAATGCTTTGTAGTGAAGACAAACTTAGCTCTGAAAAGATCAGCTATCTGCTCTTTAAAACAATGGGGAGCACTCCCCCACCATCAGCAGGTGGGGGAGTGTGTTTTGAGCTTTTAAGATGGAAATATGCATGAATGAAACAAAACACAACTCGAGATTGGACGACATTATAATATGGTTTAAAACTCAAAAAGATCAGTTTAGTAGAATATGGACGTTTTCATTGTTTTAGCTCCGCATCTTGAGCAAGGATACCGTTCGTACCAGCCATCTTAACTCTGTTATTGATGAAGGAAGAAGGTAGAGTGGTGCTGAGGTGAGGAGTAAGTGACATAAAAAATGTCTGGCTGAGGCCGCAGAGTTGACACATATCTGGCTCCGTCCTTGTCAATGCGTCAAAGTGAGTGAAAGGACAGTAGTGTGTGGTCTGGGGACCTCCGCTGCTCCGTACCTCCCCCTGCTGTCCGCCCCGTGCACGCCGGCCGCTCAAATCCCACTCAGCCAAACATTTATATACATTACAGTCCGCCGTGCTCTACCTATTACCAAGACTGATGTAATCCTTCAGGCCCAAACACGCGCACGCCCAGTCACGGCCATTCGGAGACGGGAAGCTTTTTCTGGAAGCTGACTCATTCCTTTTAAGCACTACCGTAAATGGATAAAACGGGAGAAGGAGGAAATGAGAAGAATGATGACAGAATGTTCAATGAAAACACAGCGCACAATCCGCCCTTAATGACATAATGCCCCCATTGTTTTTAAGGATGTTTTGCATGTCTGAGTGACTGTGTGTGCAATAGGTGGCAGCTGAGATCTTAACCATTGAACTAGGGCTCTTTGATTGATTGGTCTACAGCCTGTGGCAATAAGAGCACATGGCAATAAGAGACTTTGGAGGAATAAATGGAAACTGTTTTTTCTTTTTGTTAAATGGTGCTGGAGTGAAGAGCTTTTTGTTCTGTGTTCATGACCCGTTTTAGAAAAGTTGTACATGTACCTATACTTAGTAGTTTGATAACACTGTTTTTGTTTCTACTTCTACTTGAGTAACTTATTTTTAAGTAACAGTACTGTTACTTGAGTAAAACAAAAGCTTTATGTTGAAAGAAAGAAATAAATCAAGTTAGAATTACTTTGTTTAATTTACTTAAAATGTTCTTCAGAAATATTCGCTTTATTGTATATTTTGTCTCTTACTACATCAATAATAGAGCTACATTTTGTGCTCAAACAAACAGTTACTTCTCAAGTCGTATCTTCCTCAAACACTATTTACTTGAATAATGGTTTGGGCCACGTCTCTATACTTGAACTTGAGCAAAATTGTTTTAAAATCACGGCACTCTTACTGAGTAGATATTTCAACTAATCAACCCAGGTCTATGGACTGTAGTTAACTTGGAATTGGAAGCTCATTCCTCCTTTCCCAGTTTGTGAGAGGCACCAATCCAAGTAATTCATTCTGACAAAAATGTTCTCATAAATGTGTTCCTGCCTTTGTCTTTCACAAGCCAATACTCTTTATGAGTCTTTTGGTGCTATGGCCAAGGCCAGATGCATTATGAAGGTTAAATATCCTTTGCCTGTAAGTAGAACTTAATGTAATTTCCAAAGGAATTTTCTCAGTTGTGACTCCGCCTTTTGTAAAAACACACATTTCACAGCGGACAGTTTATTTTTCTCCCAGATCTATCACATTTTTCTTTCTCTCAATTGGCCCCTCTCCTTTTCTTGCACTTTGTTTGGCAGCACAGTCCACGGCTTGGCAGCGTTGCAACTCAATATAGAAAGGCTTTCATTTCCATCAAGTACTTTTATATCAGCACTTTATTTTGATAATGGTATTAGCTGTCATATGAAAAAATGGCATTGGCTTCTTGCTTCTACTATAGCTAAAATGTGTTTGTTACACTCTGGCCAGATTGTGAAGTTTAAAGTTTACTGTGTAATCGGTTAAAAAACTGTAAAATATTGTGTCCTGTCTTGTTTTTTTCAGGCCTTGGACGGCAGGATCTACGAGCATGCGAAAGACTACCTTGTATCACTATGTCGGACTGAACTAGACGCCTCCCAAGCCACACACAACACCTTTCAGTTTCTTCTGGACAAATCCACCCGGGTGAGTGACATACATTATGATAGTGAATAAAATGAACAAAAGTCAAGTTGCAACTCTTTTGATTCAAATGCTGTGAGTATTCATTAACGAGATGAGAAAAGATAGAGTAAATTGGTTACTTTTCACTGATTTGCTATGAAACTAAAACATATGATTAATCCCTATAGTAACTGTCAGTACTCACCTTTTTGTTCACTGCCGTTTTGCCACCAAACCGTAAATATTTATGCCTTTTCTCTGTCCTTTTCCCTGCTGCAGCTAATACAAGAGTACAACCAGCAGTTATTCATGCAGGAGAACCCCGTATTCCACAAAGCACAAGACTTCCAGTTCCAGCCCAGTGAATATGACATGGTATGGAGAGAACACTGCATAAACACATGCGCATCTGTCTCACTTTGTGTTGTTTGCACATAAACCTGTTCACACGGCAGGACATCCTTTCACTCATCCTAAATCACCATCTCTCGGCAAGCACATTGTCTCTATTGTCTAATTTATAAATACTCTCTGTCCTCAATTGGCATTTATTGTCTACTACAAAATGAATCATTAAGCCCCAGTGTTATGCTACTCTCTTTACTTTTAGTAGTAGTTTCGAATACTCCCTCCACATGTATTTGTCACATGATAAGGCAGGTTTCTCCCATCTTTAATATTTCAGTGAAACCCATCCATAGTCTCTTGGAACAAGCAGCTTGGGAACCTGAAATCCAACGCTACTGATCACTGCCATCACTAGCTCTTTGTTTTCGGCCTTTAGAGATTCCACGTGTTAACTATTGAAGAGAGACCCCCGCAGTTAACAGCTGTCTAGTTACAGCATGACAAAAGCTGCATGAATCTACCCCGACTTTAAAATGGATTCACTTCGACATCAGAGTGGGAACATACTGTATCTTAAATTGATAATAGGTGGCCGTCTCATCCACTCAACCAAAAAAGTACTCAAGACTGTACTGAATATTGCAGCCTTTGTGTTAATACTTGCTAATTGATGTAGATTTTGAAATACCGTAACAGAAAGAGGAGATCTTTTTCTTTACGTTGAAATTACTTTTGCTCAGAGTCAGGTATTTTTCAACCGTACACCTGAGAACTATGTTGCATGCACGTTCACTCCTCATCCCTTTGCACTGGTCTTGTCTTCTCTCCTGGTTCGTCTTGTTGTTGTCCCTCTTTCATGTGCGAGCTTCTGTGTAAAATCTTATATTCTTGACCTAACTTTTAACCTCGCCCCGTCCAGCCTTTGCTAACTCTTGTCCCAACCTTTTTTTCCACTAACCCTCCCCGTGGTGCGTGCTGTTTGGGTGTGTAATGTGCGTAGACTCTGAGCACGGTGCAGCAGTTGGTGGACATTGAGCCGTCGCCCGTCAGTGCCATGAGAATGACCCTGGCACAGGTAGCCTTCACTGTCGTAGCATCCTCTTCACCAACACAAACTCATGCTCCCAAAGAGATGTCTAGGTATCAGCAAACATATCTATCCAACCGTATTGCCACACCTTTGACTCTGACTCTTCTCTAAATGAATGACTCAAGGTTCCTCACTCCCAGTTACTACACCCTTTACTGTAAAGTTCACATCCTGTGCAAATGTCAAGTGGTTCATTTCAGGGCTACGTACATGTTGGGAGCCTCCTACACAAACAGTTTAAGTCCAGCTACAACAAACTCTGCCCAGTCTCTAAACATGTGTTTTTGAACTCACTTATTAAGAGTCCAGACACTCAGGACATTATACGTAAAAGATGTACTCTCTCTGGTGGTACTTGGGCTTCTATCTTCAGGTGGTGCTCAGGGTCATCTGCAAGTTGATTTGACCTATTCACTTAAATCAGAGGGACAGTTTAATCATATGAGACAACATGCCCTGTATGAACTGCAGCAGTCATTTACCATACCTCGCGTGGACCTTTATCCTAAAGCAAACAATCAGCGAAAGGATTACTGCCATTAACATGTTTTCACTTGGAACATTGTTTTTTTAAATATATGTTTTTTGTCAGACCACTGAGTCTTGACTTTATTTACTGTACCTCCCTCTCTCTGTGGCTACAAAATAGCACCTCTGAATAATCCCCATAATGATAGTCATTCACTCGAAGGTAGTTGTTGTCAGAGCGCAATCCTATACTTGAATGAATTTGACACGAATGTGCTTTAATTCATGTTGACTGAACCTGTTGGTTTAACTTTACTGCTTATAATGTTACGACTTCCTTTACTTTGATTTCTTTTCCACATCAGGATTATGCCAAATCTTTCCCACAAACTTTTCAAATAAACTATTATTGCAGAATCAGTTTTCTGCTCATCAGTTTTGCTCCCGAGATGAGTAGATATAATTAAGCAGTAAATCTCCCGTGTAATGTATTCGTTTCGCGCCTATACTTAACTGGATTTATGCTCGTCTGTCGTCGGAACAGCTCATAATTAATAGTTTTCATGTGCGTAGAAGCATACAATTACAAAACACTATATACATAGTCTTCCCAAGGACGCTTTCATTACCAGATTATGGGAACTCCGACCTCTTGAGTCTGTGTGCACACGTTTCAATAAATATTTTTGCTCTCATTCCTTTCCTGTTTACAACTCGTGCAGGTGTCTTGCTGATACTGGGAGCAATTAGAGTTGATATTTGCGCATGTGAATTTAATTATCTGTAAAATGGATGAATAATAAAAAGGCATATGCTTATAATCGATGTCGAACGTCACCCAGGCTTCTCACAAAGGCTCTCAGTATTGTCATTATGTAAAACGCGGGTGAAAGAATCGCACGCTGCCAAAACTCACATGATGTCACGCAGTCATGCCTTTTCTCATGTGGCTTTAATAAGAGCAGGAGATTAAAACAGCGGAGCTTCGCAACACACCGAGTATTAATTATGTGCGAAGGAAACATGTTTCTCTCACACTTTCTGCAACTTTAATTAACAGCTACTGCCTAGTACAGGGATTTCTGGAGAGGTAGCCGAGTCTTTGGGATCCGTTCAGTTCAGAGATACCGTTCATAAGACTAATTCTTAAATTCTTAAATCATAGTTTCTGAGACTTCTTTACGTTTTGGTAAAAATCAACCAAACTTGCGGGAGCATGGGTGTGTCCAGAGTAAGACTTTAGGGTCATTTTTAATTGAAAAAGGAACACTTAAAGGCCCTGTACCTGATTTTTTCGTTGTTTTTTAAAAATTCCATTTGTTTGTCCTCCTTCAGTATATTGAATATGCAGTGATGTATGAAAACAAGTCTCACCATGTAATTATAACGTACTTTTATCAATTGCTGGAATGGGATGATAGTAGTGAACAAGTTTGGACCACAACTAACAGTTTAAACTTTCCCTCTTCCATTGTTGTAATCATGAAACAAAAAAGGTATCGTGCCTTTGGATCTTAACACTCTGGTAATCTTGCATACATTGACTCTACTTTTATCATATTTGTTATCGTATGGTCATATAATGTAGTAAGAAATTACAGTATGTAAAAAGTAACATTTATCTTTAGGCTGGCTATATCATCAGCCAGAAGAAGAAGGTGAGTTTTGAAAAAGAAAATCTTTTGTCTATGTCCTCCCTATGAGGTTTCTGAAGTATTTTGTTCACCAAATACAACCTCATAAAACATAAGACCTTTCAGGTGCCACCAGGTCTAGATCATGATCAAATCAAGTCTAAACCAGGTCTTAAAAGGATCTCATTGGACTTAATTAAGTCTAAACTGGGTATGAGCCACACACACAAAAAACACCTGTCTTAAATGTATTACTGAATTATATTATCTCCAATTTAAATGAATAAAGTCTAAAATTGCAAATGACCTTGAGCACCACCACCAGTTATAGAGATCTGTTCAGACGGTCCATGTTTCAGCTTAATCTTCTTTATTTCTACTGCACTTTGTTTTATAAAATGTGCTGAATTGAACAATAAAAAACAATAAAAAAAAACAATAATACAGTACCGTGCAAACAACTTCTGTCTCTCCTTGTACGTCCATCCCTGACTCTGCTCTGTGTCTCCCGTCTGTGACAGAGCCGGCAGCTTGAGTCCGAGACGGGCACCACGGAGGAGCACAGTCTGAACAAAGAGGCCAGGAAGTGGGCCACCCGGGTCGCCAGAGAACACAAGAACATAATACACTACAAGAAAGTAAGAGTCGGACCGCCGCACCCTGATGAATTCTCACTTCTGGTTTGCAGCAACAGCAAAGTTTCCATTTCCAATAATCAAACGTGCTGTAATTATTTTTCTTTTAGTCCTTGGAAGACTGTGAAAGCCATGGGATGCCCTCCACGGAGCAGGGCAGAGCAGACCTGGAGCTGAAAATTGAAGACACCAAAGAAAACATCCGCAAATCAGAGGTTTGTGTCTTTAGATTTTATCAGGTACTTTCACAAGGAAAGAATGTGTTTGGTTTATAAGCAGCTCCTCTGCATCTGCTGTGAAAAACACCAAAGGTAAATGTCGGTTTCTGGTGCTAGACACTGACAGATATGGGATTAGAAAAGTGTTAGAAACCCAAGAATCAAAGTAGCGTGGCAGGTTTTAGACTTTGAGATGCAAAAGTCATGTTGAAATACTCCTCTACCAAAGACAAGTTACACAAATGTATCATCTCTCCTTTTCATTTCCCCCGACTGTATCACATTCTTGCTGTATTCCCACATGCAGAGATAGCTGTCACACTTGTATTGACTTGCACAGATTGCCACACACTGCCACACACACATCAGATCAATGTATCATCTATTCAACTGGGGGCATTTTCTTGAAAATTAGAATCCTATGATACTGCTTTGTGATTCCCCCCTGTCTAAATGACATTCCAGTCTCTCAGGCATGTCATTTTGATCAAACATTTCTAGCACCCCCTGCTGACATTATTGCACATAGGCCACCATCCTCTCCACTTGGGCTGTACAAGAAAAAGATATTTGATATTCTGTGTTGAGTATTGGCGTAATATAATATAAATCAGACATAAAACTGGATTTTGTCCCACATTTCTAAAGGTTATTATGCATTTTTGTTAAGGTTTGTTGAAAAAAATTCGTAAATCTCAGTCAAATGGAAGACATCAGTGACTTTGCGAGATATTGTGGCTTTTCAAATGGATATTACATCACCTCATACTGCGATAACAATACATTGGTGACATATTCTGCAGCCCTATTCTCCACTAATGTGCCGTTTGTTTCTGTGCAATGTATTTGAAGAAATCATGATTGTTCCAACATTGCTATCAGTCCTGCCCTGGCCTGACTTCCGCCTGGTTCATTTTGCACTTTGTCTCGTTTCATTGCTCATCCCGAACAGCCATACCCTGAGTAAGATTATGAATATTTAATGCGCTCATCTGGTGCAAATGGCTTTATCACAAGCTCTTATCTGAGACTTATTGAGCGAATGATGGCGCTACAAGGATATTATCCAGGTTACTGCAGCATTAGATGAATACTGATGCACACATTGTCTCCTTTTTACATTAAGCTTCATTTTCCCCGGGCAAGTCACATGTCTTTCATTTCGACTTGTTAGCAAGAATAGAAACATAAATTTAAAGATGAAGAGAACGCTCATTCATTGAGATGAGAAGTGCTGCTTCACACATAACATTTTAACAGCACTAACTACAGGACGTGGTTTTTCACGGCGCCCATGGCACAGTAGTAAATCCTTTGCATAAAGTTAGAATAGCAGTGACATGCGTTATTGAATTCTGTGCAAGTATAATGTGTGTGCTTGGAAACCTCACTCTTCCATGTCACTATTTCAAAAATCAAAATCTTGGAAATTAAAGGGGAGATATCGTGCATAATTGTCGGTGCAAAACCTACCTGGAGTAGCATTTTGCATCCTTCATGTAGTCAACTTTGTTCTTGTTCTTTCTTCTTCTCCTGCTGAAGCTGCTGAAGCATTCATATCAGTATGTCCTGGATTTTGTTTCCTAATTAGACAGATCCTGGAAGCCTCCTCTTCATTAAAGTCCACAAACCCTCACTCTTTTGAGCCGTTCTGCACTCAAACTACATTAATCACAGCGCCATCAATCTTTTCATAAAGAAAAGCAAAACCTGAGGGGAATTCCAAACTAGCCTGTAATAAGTGACCATACACCAGTCATTAGTTTGCCACAGTTGTATTATCTTTTGGGTCACTCTGTTCACTCAGTCAAATCTATAATTCATCCCTCTGTTCTAATTCCCTCTGCTTGAGAAATAACACACTTTCGATTACTCAACAATAAATGAGAGGGTTTGACCTTCCACAATTCTGTTCATTTCGCGTCGCTCTTAGAAGACGGCAGAGCGAGAGAATGGTCCTAATGAGCTGAGGAAGGTTGTTCTCAAAGCAGCTCCTTCAAACACTCTGCCTCATTAACACGTCGCTCCCCTTCTATACTCCAGACAGCCAGACGAGGCAGTTTATACAACGTACAGTGCAAATATACGGCTGGAGCGTTGTTGGCTGTGAACATTTGTGCGCTGACCTTGTAGTTACCGCCACCACAGTGTTAGAGCATATTTGCGCCGGTGTTGTTTGCCTGTTGAGAATTCTGGCTACATTTTTACAAAGCACCTACAGCAGTAGATCTAGGCCTGGTAGCGCTTCTGAATATAGTAGGGATAAACCATTTTGGAGATCATATATAACAAGTATTGGAGTCACAGTTAGATCTGCATTTAATGTTTTAAAATCTAGAGCTACGATGCACTATTTCAGTGCCTTATGGTGAGAGAAGACTAAATATGAGCCGCTTAACTGATACAAGAATTGCATGGATTTCAGAACATGTTTATAGAGGTTGTGTTTACATGATTTGGAGGTTTTATACACAATAAGACACTACACTAAAGGCAGATTAAAGCCACACTGTGGAACATTTCACCCTGTGAATTTTATAAAATACAAGCATTCATTTACTTATGTGTCTTATTACCAGTGAAAATCCCTCTTTACTAACTTTGCCTAGAGCAGTATTTTAATACATTTGCTCTTCCAAAGGCTTTATTTTGATAACCCTCTTCCAAAACAGCATTATGTGTGTCTGTTCATAAGCAGCAGATTTGGTATCACAGCGTCAGGCTTGCTTGTTTTGAGGTTTTTGTGCCGGTTTTTCACTCTTATTTTATTTATTTTAAGATAAAGGGGGAACAATGCATATTAATGAACATAAATATGTCAGATTATACAGTAGCCTTGGGGTAATTTCCATCTGTAGACCCCCTGGCAGAAAAAAAAAAACACAGACTACTATACAAAGGTACTTCAAAGACTATATATACTCTGGACAGCTGTACACAGTGAGACAAACATATAACAACCAGCGGAAAAGAACTTGATACAATGTATTGCACAACCTCCTGAGTCCCACTTTTAGGTTTTGACTCAGTGCAATAGGGATTGGTGCTCAAAGTTTGAGCACCAATCCCTATTGCATTGATCCCTATTGCACTGGTCACTATTTCACTGATCCCTATTGTACTGTTCTCTATTGCACTGAGTGAACATACTAAAATGCTAGTTATTGCGCATGCATTGCCCTTAAGTCACACATGCTCACATTTGATGTATAATCTAGAAAGTTCTGAAGTGTGGCTTTTAGCTGAACAAACATTATATTACTAAAGTATAATAAGTCAGCATAGCATTGTGTAGTTCTATTGATAAAGCATTGAACCATGAATGAACTAAATATATGGTATTGAGGTCAAGGTTAGCAGTATTGTAAGATGGGGCCTTTTCTTGCTCTATGCTCTCGCTTCCTTTGCGGATTATCTTGAATAGCCTTGTACTTTCCTTCCCTCGCAGTTGAAGGATCAAGCAAATACAAAGCACTTTAAATATGGCAGTTTTATCGATCAAAGCCTGGGAGCCTTGGCAGCTGATGTCTTTCAGAGCTGTCAGTGGGAGATATCAGCTTCCCCCCCCCCTGCCCTGTCAGCGCAAGAACAAGAATGATTGGAGATAAAAGGGAGTGGAGGCTGGATGGACTCAATGTAAATCCTTGGGGTTTTCTTGCTGCTGCTTGTTAGAGCGTCATCATATGGTCTTGTTAGGAATGAGCAACAAAAAAACATTTCCCAAATCACCAAGCAGGCCGAGACAGCAGGCTTGTTCAGCGTTAACGTTTGAAAATTATGCTAATATCTGTTCATTTCATTGTATTAGTTTACTTTGGAGTTAACACAGGGCAAGTTTTTATCATGTGTTTAAATTTTGATTAATTGCACAGCCCTATTATGTGTTTTTTTTTCCAAACAAAAGACTGTGCTATGTTGAAATCTTGTATTATTATAGAAATGTCATTTAAGCTATTTCAAAACATTCATTTTCTGTTTTTAAGACGATAAAGTTGAAAGCGGAGGCGAAGCTCGATCTTCTGCGGCAGGTTGGCGTGGCTGTGGACACCTGGCTGAAGAGCGCGATGAATCAGGTTTGTAAACTCTGCTTTATTTGCATGTTTGTGTGTCTCATTTGCCTGCGAAATGCCACAGCACAGGTTGCTGAAAATCCCATTTTATGCAGATTGTTTTTTGTTTTTTGTTTTGTTTGTTTGCACACTGCTCACGATCACTCTCTCTGTGCATGCTGTAGGTGATGGAGGAGCTGGAGAATGAACGTTGGGCAAACTACACTTCCCATGATCCCTCACTTTCGGTAAAACACTCCCGCTCACTGTCTCCACCCGTCCACTTTGTTACAAATTTAGTAAAAGAAATGGGTTTGCAATCAGACCCTTTATAAATGTAGATACCCCAGCAAAGAGCTCAATTACTTTTGCAGACCTTTAAACACAGTGTTTGTTCAATATCAATTCTTTTTTTCTTCTTCTATGATTTTCTTCTTTAATTTCAAGTTACCTCAAACTATTTAGACAGCTGTGGATGGAGCAGGGCAGGGAAAATCTGACCCTCTGGCAAGGAACCTCTGGCCCCCAAGACGATTTTGACAAATGTTATTCCGCACATCAAAGTTCAAATACCTGTTAAAGTCCTCTACAAAAGCTGATTTTATGACAGACAATATTGTGATTTCGCGAAAGCTTTACTTTGGACCTCACTTGCGAAGTTCGGCCCCTGGACTTCAGACAAAGAAGAAGCAAACTTGCCTATTCCTGGTCTAGAGGTTAAGGCTGCTGCACATATGGTGAAATACGGTTCTGGCCTGGGTTCCTGGCGTACAAGTCACAGAATGTCTCTCCTCGCTGTTCACCCCCTTTCCTCTTTTGTTACTTTACAATTTGAACAAACTTCAGTGTATGTAATTGTGTGAACCTTTGTAGCATGTGCCTGTGTGTGTGATATGACCTTTGGGATGAGTGAACGTCTACTAGGGCTAAACGTAGTCTGATGCTCCACTTAAAACGATTGCCATTCTGCTCACATAATAGCGCAGCTTACAGCGAAGACAGGGATAAAACGTCTGGAGACTTAGACAGAGACAAATAAAGGAAGTGCTAGAATAGACAGATGAGAAGAGTGAGAGAAGAAGAAGAAGAAGACACTTAGACAAAGGGGTGAGAAGACAGGAAACATAGAGCGGGTGTCAAGAAGAGAGTGAGAGGTGATGGAGAGGCCCAGTCTCTGTAATTTACTTCTTAAATTAGATACAAAGATGAGAGAGACTGGGAGCGGCTGAACTCAATGGACAATATTGGAGAGCATAGTCCTTCCACTTTCCCAGTGGTTCTCAAACTGTGGTATCACCATGTCTTCCAGTGCTTCTCAGAGTCATCTATCTGCAATTTTTTGTTATTTAGTTATTCTAATTAGAGATAATTTCATTTATACATTTACGCTTTCATGTTCATATAATTTAGGTCTCCTTTAGGGCCCTTTTTAGACCTGGTTTAGTCCTGATTTATTCTAGATATAAGCTTGGCGGTCAAATATATTACACAATACACAAGAGGCTCAGAACAGGGGCTAAGAAATAGAATGGCAATTGTGATGTCTAAAACTAAAGGAGAGGCACAAGTGTGGAACAAGTAGGAAGCACTGATAAAGGCAGTTTGCTGATTAGTCAGAGGTCAGACTGTACCCGACTGAAAAACAGAAAGCCAGAAGCAGGAAAGTAATTATGTCACGTGAGCTGAGCTTTGGCTATGAAGAGCAGGTAGTGCAGCTCTCTGCTCTTTTCCATTCAACTTTAATTACATTCTGCGGTGTGCAACATTAACAAAGACAAATAATAATAATAATACGCTATGAGAGGTAATTATTGATACCTTTTTATGCTCCTGTCAAAACACTCTGGCCTGTCCGCTCTAATTGAGAGACAGCTATTGACAAAACAACAATTCTAGTGTATAGAATTACTTCAGACCTATTTAGTCTCAGTTTAGACTGGATTCAGCTCCAGTTTTGGCCTGGCACAATCCTGTTATTGACTAGGTTTAGATCTTGTGGAATTGTATTCAGAAAGATGATTTTAAGATGGTAATTGGTGTGAGTAATTTGAGAACCACTGTACTAAGGTATTCCCTACATTACTGTACATTGAAACAAACATTATTCAAGATTCAAGATTTTTATTTGTCAAACCATGTGAATGATTTGAAATTATATTTCTCTCATCTCATTATTTAAAAAATACTTAAAAATATAATTAATGTTTTGAACCAGTTGCACAGAACATTAGGATAAAGATCTGCTTATTGCCCCTTGCAGACCTGTTTGAGTTTTCCGTGTCAACAGAAACTTGATGACAAAACACAACGACCTAAAATCCATTGTCATGGCAGCGTCAGTTTTCTGTGTGATGGATCTTTCTACTGCCTCAGTCACATGACCATTGAAATTTAGTCTGAACAAAAGAGGGAGGGGATAGATCGTTTGAAACACTACTCCGCTGCTACACCTGTTTCCAAAAGCCCAGACACTGACCACAGAACAACACAGGAAAAGGTGAGGTGGGAGATTAAACTTTTTGAAATGGACAGACTACTGAGAGAAAGGGAGTAGATAGTAATTCTAGAGGCTGTATGATTCTGTTATCTGTTCAGGTAAACTTAGCCTCATTTACCCTTGGCGTGAGTTATCTGAGCTCTTGTCTTAACCAGTGTTTGCTTGCGCCCTTATATAACAGGGCACTGTGGACTTGGATCGAGAAGACGGCGAAGAGTGCGAGGAGAACATGGAGGTGTTCGATGACAGCAGCTCCAGTCCTTCGGGAACGCTTCGCAACTACCCACTCACCTGCAAAGTCCTCTACTCTTACAAGGTACGCACACCTTTAGCTACAGGTGCACAAGTGAGCCCCACTATTAGTAAGGCAAACTATGTGTCCCAACAGGCGTCCCAGCCGGATGAACTGACCATAGACGAGCAGGAGATGTTGGAGGTCATCGAGGATGGAGACATGGAGGACTGGGTCAAGGTGAGACGTTCCACCAGTATTTTATTCCAACCTACAGTACTTTAAGTTATCTTTGTTACAAATAGTTTTTCTGTCCTTTCAAACAATTTAGCCTGTTGCTATTACTGAAATGTATATAAACTTTATGGTCATTTCAGTCGATATTTTCGTCAAGAAAGTTTGTTAGAAAATCAGGTCTTTCTTTGATTGATTTAGGTGTCAAAGGGAATGATAAGCACTTTCATTTGTTTTTCTGAATAAGCACACACCTCCAAAGCAAAGAGGTGTGTGCGCTTATTATACAAAGAAACACAAACACTTGGGCAGCTATTGTGAATAAAAAATATAAAATTAAACCTATTTGAAAATACTGTAACATATTAACTCCTATGATTTATTATGGGATTGGTTGGGTTAGGCAGGACATTATTAAGGTGTACCACTTAACAAATGCTATGAAAATGCTATGTAAAAGCATACACTGGCCATCTATACTATTTGCAATCTCAATAAATTTTCGTCAACCATTCATTTTACATAATGATAAATGAAATTCGACAATAAACTTAATTGGACAAAAAAATAAGGACATAGGCCTGGACTGTTATTTTAGGCTGCTTCTCCCACAGATACAAAGGAAACATTTGAACAACTTCACTTAGCTCTTACTACACCCAATGTGCATCCATATAGTTTTCACTCTGGAGCCCTGTAAGGTGATCAAATGGTTTTCTTCAAATCTAGAATATGACGTGTCCTTCAATAAAGTCTTGGCTGAGTTTGACTTTTTTTGTTGACTTTATTCTTAGGCTCGCAACAAAACAGGCAAAGTGGGCTATGTCCCAGAGAAGTACCTCCAGTTCCCTGCCTCCAACAGCCTCCTGAGCATGCTCCAGTCTTTAGCCACTCTCGACGCTCGCTCTCACACCTCGTCCAATTCAACCGAGCCTGAGCTGCACTCGGGCTGCATCAACGGAGACACCAACAGTAAGCAACACTCTTGGCTTATGAGGTTTTTAATATTTATTGAACAGTAGAGAACAACTCCAGTGGTTTTTCTTTCTCTGCCTCGTCTCCGCAGTGGTTTACGTCCGCGCACTTTACGACTACGACGGCCAGGCCGACGAGGAGCTGTCGTTTTCCGAGGGAGCGGTGATCCGGCTGCTTAACCGCGACACGCAGACGGACGACGGCTTCTGGGAGGGCGAGCTCAACGGGAGAGTGGGCGTGTTCCCCTCGGTGCTGGTGGAGGATGTGAACGAGAACGGGGAGAACAGCGGGGGCGGCCTCGGGGACATACAGGTAGAGTAGCACCCACGTACGCCACATTCACGCCGGCATTATGGCGCCATTGTTCAACCACACAGACGCAGGCGAGTACATTTTCTCTAGTTCAAATCTAAAAGCTTCTCGACTGGAGCTTGCAGCCTATAGACCCTTTAATTGTTTAAAAACATTCCGGGCTTATTTGAAGCTCGATTCCTATCTATTTCCATTGTAGCGGTTGTCATAGTAACGATAAACAAATGTCTAACTGTTTTTGGAAATATCAGATAAATCTTATTTTATCGTCTCAAATGTCATTCCTCTTGTTCTGGCACCTTAAGCCACAACAGGACCACATTGTTCAGTTGTAGTTTTACACTTAAAATCGCTAGTTTTAGTTTAATCTTATTTCTCTTGATCACTTCCTGCCTCCAGCTGATGTCACTGATGATGTCAGCAGTTAAAGTCTCTATAGGCCAGAGTAACGCCTCATTTGAAAGCTAAGACCTACAAAACTCATCTAGAAGGATCTTTTTCCTCAAGTTGTTGCCGCGTTGTCGTCACTTTTTTGACATTTTTGTTGCGTCTTTGTCAAATTTGTGTCACTTTTCATCACTTTCTTGTTGCTTTTTTGTTGCTCTTTGTGTCTTTTTTGTGAGCCCTTTTTTGACACTTTGTTGTTGTTTATTGTGACTTTTTCATTCTCGTTTTCATCTTCTTTTCGTCGCTATTTTGACTTTTTTTTTCTTCAAGAAAATGTGCTCAGTTCATCGTGGGGGTTAAGAGGTAAAAAAAGGCACTACAACTAAAACTAAACTTACAGTACAATCTACATATGAGGACAAAAGCACAAGTTTCAATGTATGTAATAGATAGAATAGTATGTAATAGATGGGTATTGAGTTCAAGTTGCAAACTGTTTTGTATCTTTAGGATCTAGCAGCCCTAGGTGTGGCGCTGCGTTCTGATTGGATAATTATCATGAGAACCAAAACAAACTTTCACTTCATGTAAAATCTTTTTTGGAAACATGAATAAAGTAGACCCAGAGAGGCCATGTTAATGCAATTAGTACAAAAAAAAATCATATATACCCTATATTTAAGCCACAAGACTGACATGGCACATTTGTGGACTCAATCTCTTACGAAAAGAATAATTGTGTGTGTTTTTTTTCTGTCTGGCTAATTTTTACAAAAGCATTAAATTGCAAATGCGACCCTCTGACCAAGTATTGTTCGATATTTGACTTTCTGCTCTATCGATCGTTTCTGCCATATGTAGTTCACTGTTGTAACCTCAAAAACATTAGTACGAACAAGGGGAGGCTGTCCAACTCAGCTTTGTTTTGATGAGCTGAAATATGAGAGGCCGTCCCCTGCAGATAAAACTCAAGAGATTACAAGATAATTCCTGTCTTTCTTTTTTAAGAATTGAATGATTGGCACTGTAAAGCAAAGGCCATAACTTAGAAATAACTCTAGCTGAACGTAATCAAAATAAACTAAAAAAAGCTTTAGATCTCCCTCTTGTGCTGACCGGCTGTGGTCTTATCAGTCTTTCCCCAGGGCAGAGGCGCATACTCTGGTAACAGTCTCTGCATGGTATAATTATCCCCCCTTGCCTGCTTCCCCTCTCCTTTCCTGCTCCACGTCGGATTGGTCTATCAGCAGAGCAGAGTTCACAGACGTCGGGATCACAACCGCCATGCTCCTGATAAAACCGCACAGTAATCAGAGTCTAGGGCCGTATCTGGGGCTGAGAGATCTGTCCTGTTAAAAGCTAAAGAGCAGGAAGGATACAACCTCTCCCTTCCTATGAGGCTACAGTCATAACACAAAACACTCATGCCTGTGTCATTAAGTCACTCGTGTTTCTCACCACAATACAGAGGTTTCAGAATGTTTTCAGAATAGTATTGTCTAATTTCTATACCAATATATAGTTCTTCTGTTTTTTCAGGTGGTACTTGGGGTCATCTGACATTATTTCATTTATATGCTATAATTATTAATCCATTTAAGATCATGTTCTTCCTGTTTAAACAATATAGTTCGAATAAGGTCTATTTTAGTGCAATGTTGTTTCCTGTCCTGATTTGATCTTTGTTTGAGACCTGCTGGCACTTGGAAGATCAAATAATTTTGGAGTTGGTGAAAAGTTTAAGGACCACTGCCTTGTGCAAGATTTTACCCAGTAAATAATAGAAAATAAGAGCACTTAGTTAAATACATGTGTCTTAAGTATGTGGGAACTCTGCTTTCCTCAGACATGACTTGTAGTGTTATGTCCGCTCCCAAAAGCTTTATTTTGACAGGAACAGTAGCACAAAACAGCAGACCCTTTCCATTACATTTAATAATGTGGCTGCAATGTTTTTAAACATTCATAAAAGTTAAGATGTGTGATTCACCACACAGAGTGGTAAAGATACAACTTCTACATAGGACTGAGTAATACTGTTTAACCTCTTAACTCCCACCTGAACCAAGCACATTTTCTCCAGTTTGGCTTTTTACAAATCTAAAAGCTCCTTAAATAAAAAAGGCGACAAAAACAAGAATGAAAACTAAACAAAGAAGTGTAAAAAACATTTGAAAAAGAAAAAGAGCGACAAAACCATTACAAAAAAGCGATGAAAAAGTGACAAAAATTGCAACAACAAAAGCGACTAATAACATTTACAAAAAAAACATTTACAAAAATGCAACGAAAGAGTGACAAAAACTGCTGAAAATGTGGCAAAAATGTGACAAAGACGCTACAAAAAAAGTGGCAAAAAGCAATGAAAAAAAAAAATCTAAATGTGAGTACAACAAAGCGACAACAACAAAAAAGATCAGTATCAGTCTTGTAGGCCTTAGCTTTGAAATGAGGCGTTACTTGGGCCTATAGGCTGTGAGCTCCAGTCAAGAAGCTTTTAGATTTGGGTAAAGCCGAACTGGAGAAAATGCGCTCAGTTAAGACAGGGGTTAAGAGGTTAAAGGGTTAAATAAAATTAAAATAATAATTTGAACACTTTTAGTATCTGTCTTTAACATAATAACACTGGGTGTAAGAATTTCCCTTTACACGAAGTCAACCGCACCTCCACTTCTTTGCTGTCTTTTGCAGATCTCTCCATGTGCGAAAATACCCCCTTGTCTGCCTCCTCTCCCGCTGTACGATCAGCCTCCCATCAGCCCGTTCACCAGCCCGGAGACTTCCACGCCCCCTCCTCTTCCGCGCTCCCCTCCACCGCGCTCAACGGGGAACACAAGCCTCCGCTGCCCGCCTCCTCACACAAGGGACCCCTCTGCTCCCACAGTAAGACTTCATACGCCAAATCATTCACCAGGGCTTTATTATACAGAATTGATTTCTTTTACTAAAAAATAAAACCTTCTCATGTGCAGATCAAAGCTCGGGCAGGAGTCCAGTCTCTCCCGGATTTCCTCAGACTCAGCCGCCTCGGTTCGCTTCTGAAGGCGGCCCGGGCAAATTACGACCAGTGAGTGTTAAGTCAATAAACATGCTGCAGTCGCTGGCTGTTTATCGCACGCTTTTATTTTGTGGTCGAATATAAAGCATTTTCACACCCCGCCTGCCCTAGCGTTATACAAAACTGGATTGGAAATACCCACACAGCAACGCAGGCCAGGGTCAAGTGAGATTTTTAAGATCTTAGTACGATAAATGTGTATGTTATTGTCCCTGAACAGAAACTTGTCCTGTGCATTTGACACATGCTTCAATGCCACTGGGGCAACCTGCAGGAGTAGTGGTCAAGTGTTTTGTCAAAATAAAAGCAACAATATCCAGTTTAATTCTTATATTATACTTCAAAATGACCTTTCCTATTGCTTTTCTTATGATTAACGGACTAGTGCTAGTTAAGGAAAATGCAAGGATTTATTTGTGTTTACAAATCTTTTTACATCACGAATGGTGTACTACAGTTTGATACTTTGACATCATTATAATTCGACAGTGCGGTCTCAAAAGCATGGTTGCTCCGATACCTTTTTTATCCCAATTTGATTCAGTTAATGCTTCAGCTCCGTATGGCAGCCGATACTAAGAGAAATATTGGGTCAGAGAATTGTACTCGCTGGTACCGTTACCTGGAACATTTGTGGTACTAGTGTCAGCATTAGGAGTGTGACAATATATCGATTTTCCGATATATCACTATATTTAAAAAAATACTTTTATGATATGATACGATACTTTTGATTTCGATATCGATACTTTTGATGACCTCATGCATATTGATGAGCGACATCATGCATATTAATGAGGCAGCAGTGCTCCACTGTTTTCACAGTCAATAGAGGCCAATATTGATCAAGAATTCAGTCAGCAGAGGGCAGCACTTTGACCAAACACTGTCACACAATTATATTACTTTTAATGATGAATGTTTTTATCATTATAAATAAGATTAATTTGAGGTTGATTTATTCCTTTTGAAATAGGAGTGTTTCTAGTTTATTTAAATGTAAATGCAGTCACTGACAGATCTATAGACCCATCTTCAGTGTGCAAGTGAGGGATCATTTATACACAGAAAAAGGGGCACAAAGCAAATTAAAAGAAATGTAAATGATGAATAATATGTAGTATGTTAAAATAAAGGTTAAAGTAGCATGTATAAAAAAAAATTGTGATGTATCATAGGTTATTTTTGTGCAATATATCGATTATCGCAGTATCGGCGTATCATGAGATTATCGTTAGCATAAGCCATGTATCGCGTATCGTATCGAATCGTGAGGTACCCAGAGGTTCATACCCTTAGTCAGCATCGCAGGAAGAGGGAGGATGATGTGTACGTCTCTGCGCTCTGTAGCAATTGCCCAGATAAGACTTGCATCTTTTTTTAACTGGCTCTAATGAATGAACTCCAATGTTCTCTTTTCTTCTGCTACAGGTGCGAGCTGCCCCGCCCCCGCCCAAACAGCACGCCCGGCGACCGCAGGACAAGAGCGACAAAACGGAGGAGGTGGAGATCACTCTGGTGTGACGGACAATACCCACGGCGCTCATAACGGACATTTTGGGACCTACAACAAAGCGAACTGTCTTCTCCGTTGATCTGATGAGAGCGTCCTTCACATACACCTTCCTAAGTGCAGAAGTAGCCACACCCTAAGTCTCTCTATCCTTTTGTTCTTGCCTTAAAGCGTTACCTCGTGGGGCGGCAAACCAGAGCACACTGAAGAAGACTTGGGAAAATGAAGGAACTTACCGAAACGAGTGTCGCTCCCTCACCTTATTATACAGTAGTCCAGATGTACTCGACGTGTAGTTGTACAGATCATAACTGTCATAGGAATGTTATGCACAGCGTTTCGTATAGCGTAATGGGACGTCCGATATGTACTCATTTACTAAAAGGGCATTTGTAAATACATTAAAGGGGAGACGTCACTCTTAAGGGCAGGGGAAGAGGAGGGCTGGATCCTTCCTCGTCCTCTCTACCTTTGCCTTCTGTCCATGTCCCTGGTTGTTTTCTCTGCGCGATGCGGTGGTGGCTGTAAATGCATACAACAACCATGAATCATTATGTACTACATTTATAAAAGGACACTAGGATATATTATTAGGGCACTGAGATTGTTAACGCGGGGAAAGAGAGATTTAAAACGCTTGGGAGTGAGAGTGAAAGGTATTTCAAGAGCAGACTGACTTGTAAAGCTTTTATACATCTTCTGTGTTTATTATATCTTAACAATTCTTTCATCTGAGTAAGGACTGAGAGACAAAGATTTCATGTGTTTTTATACGACAGAACTATACAAACTAATATTATAAGCAAAGACATTCAAGAGGCGCAAGTACAATTCTAACATTTTTACTGTAGTCGTTCCCTCCGTTTTGCTCCTGAAACCTTTAAGCTGCCTACCTACAAGGGCAGTGTAGCACTTTTATTTATTTATTTGTATCTCCTGTTAAAGTAGCAGTACTATGACACAGCATAAGAATCCACAGGACAAAAAGGTGTCTCCGGACGTCCTCCCGTGGTTCCTCTGCCGTGAGAGATCCTGTAGTTTCAGTGTGACTGATCGTTGTTATATCCTCTGCTCTTGTAAAGAGAATGACAACATTGTGTACTGTGTAATTTGGTGTTTTCCTAACCCTGTAAGAACAAAAGAACTGATCATTAACGAAGATTTGATTTGAAACAAAGTGTGAATGTGTTTTTGGTCTTAAATGTTATGTTTGTGTGAGCTGTTTGAGTCACTAAAGAGGCCTGATTCTGCGGAGACATGTGCTTGGCTTAAACCTACATGTTTCAGATGGATCGCAAGGAATATCTAAATCAGAGATCTCCAACCATTAGCTCTGGTGTTTCCCATGTAGCTCTCCAAGGCTTCCTACATGTCTATTTCAGATGCATTTTCTTTTTGTACCGAATATGTGGAACACAATCTGCAAATAAATATTGTATAGTATATGGAGGAACATTAAGTATTTTTTCTGTAATTGTTTGAAATATCCTTTTCATTTCTACCTGGGTGAATTTCACTAAAGTATTGTCTTTGAAGCGTTAGTAGCTTTCTGCCACTTCTGTTCCATAAAAGTAGCGGGTAAAAAGGTTGGAGATCCCTGACCTAAACTATTATCAGTGGCCAAAGCTTAGGATGTCTGTCTCAACGTTTTACACATAAGTGCTGGAGTTTGGTATGGACCTCGGGCAGCTTTACCTGGCGCTCACAGACTCACACAGAGAGGACTGAAGAGTGAAGTGTCGGCGCTTGGTCTAACGTCATTGAGCCCCCTCCCTCTGCTCCAGGCAGCCTCTCCTTGATCTCACTGAGATTTGTAGTACTTTCAAACCTGTTTTGAAGTTGATGGTTTACAGCTGCTTAACTACACAGCTTACCCTGTTTTGTTCAACGAGGACTTTATTTTTGTGTAACCTCATCGCCACTCCACTGGTGTTAGTCATGATCAAACTCGCTCTTGTATTGAATTTTATACTTCATTTGGACAGCTGCAGTGCTGTCGTTGCCATGTGGTGGACAACGGGCCTTTCCTCTCCTCAGACTGTTGCCATGGTGATAATAATTAGAGCAGGTGTACATGTCTTTCTGCATATTATTGGCTGTACAAAAAAGTTTGTATTTATTGTGTACAAATGTTAATTAAAAAAGCTGAAAATGCCTTGTGTTTGTGCAGTGCCTGTGTGAGTCAGTGGTGGGTGTGATCACAATAACCCTCTGTTTAAACTGCTCTGCTCTCAGTTTCCTCATTGGAGCTGTGGGACCTCAGCACTGCACCACACTTATACCAAAGAATCTTATTTAACCTTTTTCTTTTTTACATTAATCAAAATGTTTCTATGCCGTTGTTTCTCTTGAGTGACTTCAGACGCACTCGGGGTCAGTGTTGACAGATGGCCTTCTCTGCCAGCTGCAGCTCATCTTGTGTGAAACTTTATTTGTGTTCCAACCCAGAGGGTAAGTGATGACAACGCTGTTAATACAATGCACCAGTCTTATCTAGCGCTTTTCCAGACGCTCAAAGTGGCTTCACTTGTATTTGTTCCATCATTACAATGCGTTGTGTGTGCTTCTTCTGCAGACAGCGTGCTAGAGCGTAAAGTCTTGAGAGAGGGAGTGTTTCCTAAATTCAGGGAGCACTGCAGACATGCTCTGGGACTGGACGTCAGGGTGAGTTGTAACTTTACTGCATCTGCCTTTACTGACGTACTTTGGAGCGATATCTGAGTAAATGTGACTGGGTACACACAGCCTCTGCAAAAATACAACACACATTTATTACTGTTTGTTTGATGTCAGGTCCATCTCAGCTTTGTAGTCACTGTAATCTGACTCTGCTGGTGTGTGTTGTATTACCCAAGGCTTTTCTCCATTCAGCAGAATCTCTAATTACACTGATGCACCTAATAGGCATTTGTACTACTATATTATGCCTTTACATAAATGGACAGAGGCGGGTAGTACTCAGTTACATTTACTCAAGTACATGTACTTAAGTAACTTTAACTGTACTTTTGCAAGTCGTTTTTTCATACAATACCTTTTACTTCTACTCGAGTAATATTAACATAAAGTATCTGTACTATTACTTGAGTAAAAAAAATAGCAACTCGTGCCACTGTGAGTAACTATTACACTTGAAATAGATGTATTTTGTGTTATGTTTACTTCTATCTTGATAATGATTTATTTTTATATGTTTATAGTATTTTCTTCATTTCATGTTTCGTTTCGCATAATTGATGACACTATTGAAACATGAATCAGACTTTTACGCTCAAACAGTTACTCAGAACTCAAGTAAAATGAGTGGTACAAGTACTTTTTTTCCTCTTACTTGAGTAAAATGATTTTTAACGCTACCCATGTCTGAAATTATATGGTAAAATATTGTGCTTAAATTATGTCACGGCTCCCGAGTGAGACCAGTGTGGGTGCATGTGCATCTAAAGTTGAATTGGATCTGACTTTTCAACATTTAGTCGGATCCAATTCAATTTTAAATACAGTATGTAGTAAGTGCAGTTGGTATAGCACAGCTGTACAGTAAGAGAAACACTGAATAAAAGATAGGGGTCCCCAGTTCATCTTGCTGTTTGCTCGGGGGCCCGCTGGATTAGAAGAATAATTAAATAGCAAACAAACTAAACTTTGGCCGCATGTCTGAAGTGGTGCTCCTTAAACGTGTCCTGGAGCAACCAACCCCAAACGTTATGGAGCCCTGTAATTTACATCTGTTTGTTTGTTAGGTCATTGACCCCTTTGAATCGTCTGACCGCAGTAAATGGCCCGATGAGAACACCAGAAAACAGATGATAAAAGAATGCAGAGAGAGTTCTGTCGGACCATTTTTACTGGTATGTGCTTAGCTTATCTTCCTCTTAACCCCCACCGTAACCGAGCGCATTTTCTCCAGTTCGGCTTTACCCAAATCTCAAAGCTTCTTGGCTGGAGCTTACAACCTATAGGCCAGTGTAACGCCTCATTTGAAATTTGAAAGCTACGATCTATAAAACTGATCTAGAAGGATCTTTTTCCTCGCGTTGTTGCTGCATTTTCTTCACTTATTTGTCACTTTTTTTTTTTTTTTTTTTATTTCATCACATTTTGGTCATTTTTTCATCATTTTTTTTGTAATTTTTTCATCATATTTTTGTCACTTTTTTGTAATTTTTTCATGATATTTTGTCATTTTCTCATCACATTTTTTTTAAAACTATTTGATCCTTGTTTTTGTCGCTATTTTGACACTATTTTCAAGAACTGGCGAAAATGTGCTCGGTTCAGGTGGGGGTTAAAGGGATATTTCAGGATTTTTGACATAGGGCCTCATTTCCTAGTTATCCAGAGTGTTGTTGATGTCTGGAGATATTTTTTTCTTAAATTCATGCAGTTCTTATATTTGAAGAGTCTAGTGACGCTAGGCTAGGGCAAGGCTAAAGCATTTCTATGGTAAAGTCTAGCCTGCATTAAAAAACAGTCTGACCCACTCCACAGTGCACCTGAGGTAAATCACTTATAACACCAGACTACCCAAATAAATGTCTGTGTTAATAGAATAATGTTTGAAATATAACTGACCTTGTATCACTTGAATTACCGCATTTTGAGGGACTATTTTCTCGCAGATCACTCCGCCGCTGCGTTAGCTTACAGCCACAAAGCTGATGCTGCTCAAATATAAGTTATTTTAAATGCTAAATGGTTAAAATGATTCTATTAACACAGACATTTATATGGTTAGTCTGGCGTTATAAGTGATTTACCTCAGGTGCACTGCGGAGTGGGTCAGACTGTTTTTAATGCAGGCTAACGGATACCATAGACATGCTTTAGCCTTGCCCTAGCCTAGCGCCACTAAGCTCTTCAAATATAAGAACTGCATGAATTTAAGAAAAAAATATCTCCAGACATCAAAAACACTCTGGATAACTAGGAAATGAGGCCCAATGTCAAAAATCCTGAAATATCCCTTTAAGAGGTGTATAATTGTACAAAGTGATGACTCCTCTTGGGTGCGCTGTAGGCTCTGGTGGGACACGAGTATGGGACGGTGGCGCTGCCCTCTCAGGTGGAGGTGTCAGAGTTCCAGATGCTGCTGCAGGAGAGCCAGCGGAGCGGGGCGAGCACGCATGAGCTGGAGAAAATCTACAGTCGGGACGAAAACAACATCCCTCCCTCCTACTGCCTCAAGTCCCAGGTCTTTAGCTATTTCTGCTATATTTATCTGTTACCGTCAATTCTATCGCATCTACTGTATAGCTCACACAGACACACGGCAGATTTGACAAATATATGACATAAAGCCATTTAAAGTAAAACAATCTTTTTATGCAGACGTTTAAGGTATTCAATAGTCTCTCTTGAACTTCACAAGCATATGCATTATTCATCCACCTTTCCATAGTAAGTGGTGATAAGCTCCATCTGCAGCCTGCCCTGGGGTAGACTGACAGAAGGATGGCTGCCAATTACTTTCCACGTTCATACATAGGCAATGTGAGCGGCCAAGGACAACACAAGGACATAATGACAGTGATTCTGGTTGGAGCAAACCACCAAAACCTCTACATCAGGGAAGGGCAACGTCAGGCAGGGGCTCTAAACCTGGCTAGGTGTAATCTATTACCTGGCCCCCAGATGGTATCGAGGAATAGGATTAAAAACAACGGCGATCTAAGTCCAGCGGTGGGTTGAGTAGACATAATATTTACTCAAGTAAGAATAACTGTAAAATACATGAAACAGAAAAACACATGAAACAGAAAAACGGGAAAAAATTATAAATCAAGAATTAAGTTAACCCAAAATACCAAAATACCCAAAATACATTTACTTTTTGTCAAAAAAGATTTGTTACTGAAATATTCACCCACAGTACTGTATGAAAAAACGCCCACCTCTGGATATAATGACCGGCTAAACCACTCCAAAAATAGAGAAATGACTTAGTAGATGTCGACCAACACAACAATTGAAAACAAAGCCGTGCTCTTGTTCAGGTCATCATGTGGAGACTCGACACCTCGTCTTTTGACTTGGAAAAAAGCAATGATCAAGCAAATGTATCCCTACTCTTCAGTGTTTTTGAGCAGTGTATGTTATTTTGTTTGTATAATGCAAGCCTGTTGAGCTTTACTATGCCTTTAGCTTTAACAATCACCTGATAGAAGCTGAAATGATTAATCCTATTACACTTTATGTTCCACAGGCAGAATTCGAACACCCGGATGAGTGTAGAAACATATTTCAGACTGCTGTTCATCTGTGTGTCCTCAGTGGGCAGATGGCCCAGAGAAAGCTCAAGGCTACTGCAGATCCGGTGAGACGTCAATATGTTGGTGTTGGTGGGATTTGGTCTCATTAAGTGATTGTTATTTTTATTCTGAATGTAGCCCTTGATATAGATTTGCGAAATGCACTAGAAGACGGGGCTCATGAAGACATCGGTGGACGCTGCCTGATCTACATCCACAGGGTCATCGTAACGGCCAAAGAGAAGTCAAGTCAGCAACCAAAGTCTGAGGTACATGCTTTGTGATGCTGCGTAATCTCCACATTTGTACAGTAACTTGTAAACATTAACACTCTTTGTCAATGCCCCTGTTGCATTTAAAGGATACTGTCAAGTCCAGCTTCCTCACTCCTGAAGCCCTGCTGTCATTTCTCTGTGACGACTTCCTGCTTGGCCTGGTCATACCCTGCAACCTGTTAGTCTACACCACCACGACTGAATGCCCGCATGGCTTCACCACAGTCCGGAGGAGGTGCTACGCCGAGTCCCTCAGCCACCAGGTCAACTCTGATCTTGAGAAGCTGATGGAGATCCGTATTCGCTGCCCAAAGCCTCTGTTCAGTGATGCTTTTGCCAGAGAGCACGAAGAGCAGGAGGAAGTGTGCAAAATCCTGTCTCACTTTTATGAAATCAATCGTCCGGAAGAAGATGAGGTAAGGAATGAAACTTATAAAATGGCTTCTGGGGAATTTCACTTTTTTTCCCACTTTGTTTTGTATTGTCTTGTTGTGCAGATAAGAAAATATGTGCAAAGTGAACACTGGCGCCCTCTACTGATCACAGGGGGTCCATGCACAGGGAAGACAGTGCTGATAGCTCACTGTTCTCAGCAGGTAAAGTCAAATCGATTTAGCAAATTAAATGTTTATAATTATATAATCACAAAGGAATAATCACCACACTGTCTCCGTGGGGTCTGAAGGTATTACTTACAAAATCTGCAAACCCTGGGATATTATCTTTTCTCAAATGCTCTTGGACGTCGTTTAGTCGAGGGTAAACAGCAGCCTTAAAATTGCATCAGCTTCCCAAATTGTACTTTTTAGTCTGTATTGTCCTAGTCTTTTTATGTGCCTGTTCAATTTTGAAAGGTTTGTGCAGCTCTAGATTAGATCTTTTGTTTGTTGTGTTGACGTAATAAGTTATTCTTGTCCCTCCACAGACGAAGTCCTGGCTCCCAGACTGTGAACCAGTGGTGGTTCCATTTTTTTGCAGCTTCTCTCTCAAGTCCTCACCGAAACGCCTCTTGTCCAGCCTGTGTTACCAAATTGCAAGGAGTTACCACAACCATTTTCCTCCTCAACAAGATCCACCCACCGTAGAAAATGACAGATCAGACCAGAACTGCTGTCACAAAGATGGCGATTTAGATGTTCCTACTACTGACTCAAGCTTCAGACAGTGTTGCTTGAACTATAGACACTATGCAGAAGCTGACATGAGCATCTCTGAGCTAAAGCAACATATTTCAACACTTACTTCCTCTTTACCTTCCCCTAAATACCCCTTAGTTATACTTATCAGTGGCCTAGATCAAATGGACTACAACTGTGGCCTCCAAGTCATTGAAAGCTTTCCTTCTCCACTCCCTAAGAATCTCAAACTCCTTCTCATAGCCTCATCCTCAAGAAAACACATTGTGAAGGCTATGGAGCTACACTACCCATGCTGCACTATGTCAGGTTCTGAATTGGAAGTTAAAGAGTCAGGGGTTTTCTGTGTAGAACTGGGTCTTCCAAACAGGAAGCAGAGTGTGAAGATGCTGGCCTCTTTGCTGTCTGCTTGCGGAAGGGGATCACTTCTGGACAACAGGCCCTGGTGAACCAGGCGCTGACTTCATGCAGTCGGCCTCTTTACGCTCGTCTTTTGCATAAACTGGCTTCAAACTGGCATTCAGGTAGGGCTATTTTTGTAGAATATTGTAATTTCTGAAACAAAAACAGCATTTCTAAGCTCTGAAATACTGATTTGAAGCCACAGTGCGGAACATTTGATACGCCACAAGATCAAACCAATCATGCAATGAAAACTATCTCTCTCTTGGTAGTATCAGTTACATTTACTCAAGTACATGTACTTAAGTAACTTTAACTGTACTTTTTGCAAGTCGTTTTTTCATACAATACCTTTTACTTCTACTCGAGTAATATTAACATAAAGTATCTGTACTATTACTTGAGTAAAAAAAATAGCAACTCGTGCCACTGTGAGTAACTATTACACTTGAAATAGATGTATTTTGTGTTATGTTTACTTCTATCTTGATAATGATTTATTTTTATATGTTTTATAGTATTTTCTTCATTTCATGTTTCGTTTCGCATAATTGATGACACTATTGAAACATGAATCAGACTTTTACGCTCAAACAGTTACTCAGAACTCAAGTAAAATGAGTGGTACAAGTACTTTTTTTCCTCTTACTTGAGTAAAATGATTTTAACGCTACCCATGTCTGAAATTATATGGTAAAATATTGTGCTTAAATTATGTCACGGCTCCCGAGTGAGACCAGTGTGGGTGCATGTGCATCTAAAGTTGAATTGGATCTGACTTTTCAACATTTAGTCGGATCCAATTCAATTTTAAATACAGTATGTAGTAAGTGCAGTTGGTATAGCACAGCTGTACAGTAAGAGAAACACTGAATAAAAGATAGGGGTCCCCAGTTCATCTTGCTGTTTGCTCGGGGGCCCGCTGGATTAGAAGAATAATTAAATAGCAAACAAACTAAACTTTGGCCGCATGTCTGAAGTGGTGCTCCTTAAACGTGTCCTGGAGCAACCAACCCCAAACGTTATGGAGCCCTGTAATTTACATCTGTTTGTTTGTTAGGTCATTGACCCCTTTGAATCGTCTGACCGCAGTAAATGGCCCGATGAGAACACCAGAAAACAGATGATAAAAGAATGCAGAGAGAGTTCTGTCGGACCATTTTACTGGTATGTGCTTAGCTTATCTTCCTCTTAACCCCCACCGTAACCGAGCGCATTTTCTCCAGTTCGGCTTTACCCAAATCTCAAAGCTTCTTGGCTGGAGCTTACAACCTATAGGCCAGTGTAACGCCTCATTTGAAATTTGAAAGCTACGATCTATAAAACTGATCTAGAAGGATCTTTTTCCTCGCGTTGTTGCTGCATTTTCTTCACTTATTTGTCACTTTTTTTTTTTTTTTTTTATTTCATCACATTTTGGTCATTTTTTCATCATTTTTTTGTAATTTTTTCATCATATTTTTGTCACTTTTTTGTAATTTTTCATGATATTTTTGTCATTTTCTCATCACATTTTTTTTTAAAACTATTTGATCCTTGTTTTTGTCGCTATTTTGACACTATTTTCAAGAACTGGCGAAAATGTGCTCGGTTCAGGTGGGGGTTAAAGGGATATTTCAGGATTTTTGACATAGGGCCTCATTTCCTAGTTATCCAGAGTGTTGTTGATGTCTGGAGATATTTTTTTCTTAAATTCATGCAGTTCTTATATTTGAAGAGTCTAGTGACGCTAGGCTAGGGCAAGGCTAAAGCATTTCTATGGTAAAGTCTAGCCTGCATTAAAAAACAGTCTGACCCACTCCACAGTGCACCTGAGGTAAATCACTTATAACACCAGACTACCCAAATAAATGTCTGTGTTAATAGAATAATGTTTGAAATATAACTGACCTTGTATCACTTGAATTACCGCATTTTGAGGGACTATTTTCTCGCAGATCACTCCGCCGCTGCGTTAGCTTACAGCCACAAAGCTGATGCTGCTCAAATATAAGTTATTTTAAATGCTAAATGGTTAAAATGATTCTATTAACACAGACATTTATATGGTTAGTCTGGCGTTATAAGTGATTTACCTCAGGTGCACTGCGGAGTGGGTCAGACTGTTTTTAATGCAGGCTAACGGATACCATAGACATGCTTTAGCCTTGCCCTAGCCTAGCGCCACTAAGCTCTTCAAATATAAGAACTGCATGAATTTAAGAAAAAAATATCTCCAGACATCAAAAACACTCTGGATAACTAGGAAATGAGGCCCAATGTCAAAAATCCTGAAATATCCCTTTAAGAGGTGTATAATTGTACAAAGTGATGACTCCTCTTGGGTGCGCTGTAGGCTCTGGTGGGACACGAGTATGGGACGGTGGCGCTGCCCTCTCAGGTGGAGGTGTCAGAGTTCCAGATGCTGCTGCAGGAGAGCCAGCGGAGCGGGGCGAGCACGCATGAGCTGGAGAAAATCTACAGTCGGGACGAAAACAACATCCCTCCCTCCTACTGCCTCAAGTCCCAGGTCTTTAGCTATTTCTGCTATATTTATCTGTTACCGTCAATTCTATCGCATCTACTGTATAGCTCACACAGACACACGGCAGATTTGACAAATATATGACATAAAGCCATTTAAAGTAAAACAATCTTTTTATGCAGACGTTTAAGGTATTCAATAGTCTCTCTTGAACTTCACAAGCATATGCATTATTCATCCACCTTTCCATAGTAAGTGGTGATAAGCTCCATCTGCAGCCTGCCCTGGGGTAGACTGACAGAAGGATGGCTGCCAATTACTTTCCACGTTCATACATAGGCAATGTGAGCGGCCAAGGACAACACAAGGACATAATGACAGTGATTCTGGTTGGAGCAAACCACCAAAACCTCTACATCAGGGAAGGGCAACGTCAGGCAGGGGCTCTAAACCTGGCTAGGTGTAATCTATTACCTGGCCCCCAGATGGTATCGAGGAATAGGATTAAAAACAACGGCGATCTAAGTCCAGCGGTGGGTTGAGTAGACATAATATTTACTCAAGTAAGAATAACTGTAAAATACATGAAACAGAAAAACACATGAAACAGAAAACGGGAAAAAATTATAAATCAAGAATTAAGTTAACCCAAAATACCAAAATACCCAAAATACATTTACTTTTTTGTCAAAAAAGATTTGTTACTGAAATATTCACCCACAGTACTGTATGAAAAAACGCCCACCTCTGGATATAATGACCGGCTAAACCACTCCAAAAATAGAGAAATGACTTAGTAGATGTCGACCAACACAACAATTGAAAACAAAGCCGTGCTCTTGTTCAGGTCATCATGTGGAGACTCGACACCTCGTCTTTTGACTTGGAAAAAAGCAATGATCAAGCAAATGTATCCCTACTCTTCAGTGTTTTTGAGCAGTGTATGTTATTTTGTTTGTATAATGCAAGCCTGTTGAGCTTTACTATGCCTTTAGCTTTAACAATCACCTGATAGAAGCTGAAATGATTAATCCTATTACACTTTATGTTCCACAGGCAGAATTCGAACACCCGGATGAGTGTAGAAACATATTTCAGACTGCTGTTCATCTGTGTGTCCTCAGTGGGCAGATGGCCCCAGAGAAAGCTCAAGGCTACTGCAGATCCGGTGAGACGTCAATATGTTGGTGTTGGTGGGATTTGGTCTCATTAAGTGATTGTTATTTTTATTCTGAATGTAGCCCTTGATATAGATTTGCGAAATGCACTAGAAGACGGGGCTCATGAAGACATCGGTGGACGCTGCCTGATCTACATCCACAGGGTCATCGTAACGGCCAAAGAGAAGTCAAGTCAGCAACCAAAGTCTGAGGTACATGCTTTGTGATGCTGCGTAATCTCCACATTTGTACAGTAACTTGTAAACATTAACACTCTTTGTCAATGCCCCTGTTGCATTTAAAGGATACTGTCAAGTCCAGCTTCCTCACTCCTGAAGCCCTGCTGTCATTTCTCTGTGACGACTTCCTGCTTGGCCTGGTCATACCCTGCAACCTGTTAGTCTACACCACCACGACTGAATGCCCGCATGGCTTCACCACAGTCCGGAGGAGGTGCTACGCCGAGTCCCTCAGCCACCAGGTCAACTCTGATCTTGAGAAGCTGATGGAGATCCGTATTCGCTGCCCAAAGCCTCTGTTCAGTGATGCTTTTGCCAGAGAGCACGAAGAGCAGGAGGAAGTGTGCAAAATCCTGTCTCACTTTTATGAAATCAATCGTCCGGAAGAAGATGAGGTAAGGAATGAAACTTATAAAATGGCTTCTGGGGAATTTCACTTTTTTTCCCACTTTGTTTTGTATTGTCTTGTTGTGCAGATAAGAAAATATGTGCAAAGTGAACACTGGCGCCCTCTACTGATCACAGGGGGTCCATGCACAGGGAAGACAGTGCTGATAGCTCACTGTTCTCAGCAGGTAAAGTCAAATCGATTTAGCAAATTAAATGTTTATAATTATATAATCACAAAGGAATAATCACCACACTGTCTCCGTGGGGTCTGAAGGTATTACTTACAAAATCTGCAAACCCTGGGATATTATCTTTTCTCAAATGCTCTTGGACGTCGTTTAGTCGAGGGTAAACAGCAGCCTTAAAATTGCATCAGCTTCCCAAATTGTACTTTTTAGTCTGTATTGTCCTAGTCTTTTTATGTGCCTGTTCAATTTTGAAAGGTTTGTGCAGCTCTAGATTAGATCTTTTGTTTGTTGTGTTGACGTAATAAGTTATTCTTGTCCCTCCACAGACGAAGTCCTGGCTCCCAGACTGTGAACCAGTGGTGGTTCCATTTTTTTGCAGCTTCTCTCTCAAGTCCTCACCGAAACGCCTCTTGTCCAGCCTGTGTTACCAAATTGCAAGGAGTTACCACAACCATTTTCCTCCTCAACAAGATCCACCCACCGTAGAAAATGACAGATCAGACCAGAACTGCTGTCACAAAGATGGCGATTTAGATGTTCCTACTACTGACTCAAGCTTCAGACAGTGTTGCTTGAACTATAGACACTATGCAGAAGCTGACATGAGCATCTCTGAGCTAAAGCAACATATTTCAACACTTACTTCCTCTTTACCTTCCCCTAAATACCCCTTAGTTATACTTATCAGTGGCCTAGATCAAATGGACTACAACTGTGGCCTCCAAGTCATTGAAAGCTTTCCTTCTCCACTCCCTAAGAATCTCAAACTCCTTCTCATAGCCTCATCCTCAAGAAAACACATTGTGAAGGCTATGGAGCTACACTACCCATGCTGCACTATGTCAGGTTCTGAATTGGAAGTTAAAGAGTCAGGGGTTTTCTGTGTAGAACTGGGTCTTCCAAACAGGAAGCAGAGTGTGAAGATGCTGGCCTCTTTGCTGTCTGCTTGCGGAAGGGGGATCACTTCTGGACAACAGGCCCTGGTGAACCAGGCGCTGACTTCATGCAGTCGGCCTCTTTACGCTCGTCTTTTGCATAAACTGGCTTCAAACTGGCATTCAGGTAGGGCTATTTTTGTAGAATATTGTAATTTCTGAAACAAAAACAGCATTTCTAAGCTCTGAAATACTGATTTGAAGCCACAGTGCGGAACATTTGATACGCCACAAGATCAAAACAATCATGCCAATGAAACTAAATTTGCTTTAATGCTGAGCACGGCAAATAGCTATCAAATAAAGCATTTGCCAGGTGGCTTAATGTACTTTAACTTTGACAAAGCAAAGCTGCACTATTTCTATGGAGACAAATTGGTGATGTTCTGTTCCCAGCAAAGTTGTGAGTCAGGTCCGGTAATAAAAACGTAAGTATCTGGCTTTAATTATTTTCAAGTGGGACACTAGTAGTAAGAAATGTGAGCCTTTCTGAGGAAGAATGATGTGATGGCAACTTTACTACATCCTATCACACATGTCAGAGACCATCTGACGCAATTTCGTTGAACAATTGTATAATTGTTGAACAATTGTATAATTGTTCAACAATTGTATAAGTGGGTGATTGACATGACGTGCATATTTTTGTGTCAGAGTGTTATATTTCTTTTTAAAATAATTTGATATTTTCATTACATGTATCACTTTATTCTACAAAACCTATTTAGTTTAAACACATGTTCATCACATTTCAATAATAAATATTTTTTTATGTTTTCACACCTCAAACCCCTAAAATGTCAGGTGGTGCAACCGTCCGAGCAAATGATTAGACTAATAAAGCTTCTGAAAATTGTGTTTTCAGGGTAACAATTATAAAATAAAATATCATGGCATAATTGTATGTTAAATATCTTTCAAATAAGCCATCATTGGTGAATATTAATAGTTTTAAAGCTTTTGAGATCACTAAAAAACTTTTGTCCGACAATTTGTAATCTTAAAATATCAGGGTGGCACAACCGTAAGAACAGGGCTGGTATTTTGAGATAAAGAATAGTATCAGCAAACAGGATATGACATCAGCCAGAAGAACAAGTCGTCTTTATGTCTGAGTGAAAAGGTTTGAAAATCTCTTTCAAGAATTGAGAAAAAATAGCTTTTTTTCGACTCATAGGTAAACTGTCACACTTTTGGTGTCAGGTGGTACAACCGATGTAAATATTGGAAAATATTATTTTATTATAAAAGTCTTAATTTGTTTTAAAAGTAAATGTTTACCCATGCTAACAAATGCTAAAGCTAATGTAAGAGTCCACATAAAAGCCAATTTAATTTGAAATTAGTTGCTAATGTCAGGTGGTGCAACCAGACAGTCAAGTGGTGCAACTGCAAAAAATGTCAAATTACCATCTATAAATGATAGGGATGCCCTGATCCAATACTGGTATAAGTTATCGGAGTCAATACTAGAAAAAAAAATCAGATATTAGTTTAAAATATCCGATACTGAACCGATAACTGTTTTGGGCTGACACCAAGCACTCAGTCCATGGTCCTCCTGTTTTATTGCCGATTACAGCATCAGTCAGTTACAAATTACAGATGAAATGTTCAGAGGAGAAAGACTGTCTAAGATATACTTGGCAAAGATTTGACTTTGTATACATTTTTGGAAACTATTTAAATTTTAGAAAAAAACTTGGTTGCACCACCTGACACGTTTTATACAGAGAAGCTACAAATACATAACAAATACATTTAAATGTTATTTAACAAACATAACTTGTTTAAATACAAAATTATCGACTCAAAAATATGCATGCCATCAGTTTTGAAAAAGCTTTTTGAAAATATGTTTTTAGACCCCGTCATTGACCCAATTACAAATAATGCACTGTGCCTCACTTTGGTCATCAGTTTAGAGGCTGAATCGTTCAACATTTTTTCCCAAGTCGGGATTCGAACCTGCGACCTTGTGACTGAAAGAACATGGCTCGTAAAAGAGGGAGGCGCAGCCAGAGCTCATATTCCCTGTCTATCCTAGCGGAACTGTCTAGTCTGTCTCTACCGCAGTGCGGACCCGTACTACAGAGAGGTGTAGATACGGCGCGAATCGCTAGCAAACCCACACACAGCGGCGCGGCGACTAGCGTGGCTTTATGCAACGCGCTACTCGCTAGGCCACCACGCCTCCACTACACAGCACACCCACAGACAGAGGCGTGCTGGCCAGAGGAGAGTCGGGACGTTTCCCGGTGGGCCGCTCGGTTCCGGTGCTTCTGGGCCGAGCCATCAGAATAAAATAATGAAATAATAACTCACTATTCCAGGCCTAAAGGCTTTAACTGGGCTGCAGCAGGAGCATGAGCTGCTGTTCCAGATATAAATGAAGTAACACAAGCGTAATTGTCATGGAAATCTATCAAAATAACGACTGATGAATGAAAATCTGAAAATATTCGCATCGAACTTTTCATTCTTGCGGCGGGGAGATACCATTTCATATTGAACTAACTCAGAGGGGTGTTTAAGTGGAACACCCCTCCGCTTTAGTTCAAGTTGGTGCAGTCCAATCCAGCGGAGACAAGTGTCTGCGCGAGTTAAGAGACTAAAAGGCAGTGAAAGGTAGAAAAGTGGTCAAATAAATGTTTTCATCTACATAACCTGTGCTAATTGTGGGTTTGTATCAGGCTCAGACTGTGTGTGCAGCGGCCCATGTGAAAAGAGAAATTGTTAGAAAATTGTCAATGTGTGGTATTTGATCCAGCGACCTCTTGTACTTGAGACCAGCGCACTATTACGGAGCCATAATTCCGGGCCGGTCTTCTCCAAATTCCCGGGCTCAAATTAGGTCCCAGCACGCCCCTGCCCACAGATCTATTTAACTAAGACTTCCGATGCATTATGTCATGCTGTTTGATTGTAAACACGGAATGCGACTGAATTTCAAATGAAAATAAGGAAGTAGGAGTTTGAAATGCCGTTTTATTTCTACCCTAACCCTTTATATTTCTGTGATGTTAGCTAGTCCATATTAAGGACGAATACCTAGCTTTTTCAAAAACAAGATGATCAGTCTCACGCAGACTAGAACAAATACTGTCACACATCCCTCTGCTCTGACCTGGTTTGATGTGGTTTCCAGGTGGAAAAAAGCTATTAATTTTGAATTATTTTGAACAAAGCTCGGCCGGCCTCCGGGTCCAGCGCTCCTTCCCTGAATAGAGAGTCCCAGGGGAAGGTCGGGGAGTAGAAGTGAGGGAGTTTTGGTTGTTGTTGTTTTTTAAGTTGGAGCTCATCTAAACAGCCAACATTTCTGAGATTCATAGTGAGCTTTCTGTGGCACGGTAATACGACATTAAAATGACTAAAACGTATAGAAGCAGCTAAATGTAATGGCTTGTGTCCAGCTTGGTCTCTAATTCGGCCTTGTTTGGAAAGTCATGAGCTCAGAACATAACTTAGTGCAAATTTGTCAGAAAAAAGAAAGAAAAATAAGTCAAAATAATATGCGCGAATCAGGAGAAGAGGTCCTGAACGCAGTACCGTTACGCACCACTAGAGGCCCCACAACACCTTGAAATATTGACATGGATTAAAACACAGATTTTTTTCTCTGTGCCAAGTTCTTCTGTGTGGATTTTGCTATCTAATAGCTGTTCACAAAAAGTTTTGATAATGTAATATGGCCTACAAATGAAATTAACAAGCGAGCTTCTCCTAAAAAGGACTCAATAATAACCAACCCTCTGGCCAAAAGAAGAAGAAAAACAGAAAAGAAAACATTTTCCCTTTTAACTCCAGTACTCTGTGTTTTATTCTTCAGCTCATTTGACCACTGCCCACAATCCCATTTAAAATATTACGATTATGGGGAAAACTCAAGGCGATTCAGATTGTGTTGGATGTTCCTGCAACTGTTAGCTAGTCCATAGTTTAAGGAAGAATACTGAGCTTTTTCAAAAACAAGATGACAGTCTTGCCCAGACTAGAACCTATCCTGTCACACTCTGCTCTGAGAGAGGCAAGGACACCTTTGGATTAGGATGCTGGTTTTCTGGATCAGCTGCCAAAACTAAACTGACACATTATTGCTTTGGTTACTGAAGACATACTTAAACAAATATTTTTAAAAACTAAAACATATATATAAATAAATAAATTGCCTATACTACTTATAGGTAGTAATGACAGTATGAATTGTAGTTAGTGCTAAAGATAATACAGTAATAAGTATTTTTTATTTTGTATTGCACTTACAAGCTTCTCAAAGTCAAAGCGTGACGATGTAGTCATTACTCATTCACTCCACACTTTGTGGCTGTAAGCTCTGTATGTGGACTCAGCTGCTCTGGGATAAACTGATGGAAGCGACGCTGCCTATTTGCACCATCAGTCCCCCCACGGCCATCAATCACTGAAACATTATCGCACTTAGACAGTGTAGGTGAAGTGTCTACACCAGTGTAATGCAACAATTACTACAACAAGGGTGACCACCTGTCCACCTTTTGGCAGTACTTGCACATCCATTTAGGCTCGTCCAACGTTTTTGGATTTCGTATCACTTATTTATTGTCATCCTGTGAAATGTGTCTAATGAAATCAAAATTGCTTAAAGGGATATTCAGGATTTTTGACATAGGACCTAATTCCTAGTTATCCAGAGTGTTGTTGATGTCTGGAGATATTTTTTCTTAAATTCATGCAGTTCTTATATTTGAAGAGTCTAGTTGCGCTAGGCTAGAGCAAGGCTAAAGCATTTCTATGGTATCAGTTAGCCTGCATTAAAAACAGTCTGACCCACTCCACAGTGCACCTGAGGTAAATCACTTATAACGCCAGACTAACGATATAAATGTCTGTGTCGATAGAATAATTTTGAAATATAATTGTATCACAGGAATTACTGCAGTTTGAGGGACTATTTTCTCGCAGATCACTCCTCCGCTGCGTCGCTGCTCAAATATAAGTTATTTTAAATGCAAAATGGTTAAAATTATTCTATCGACACAGACATTTATATCGTTAGTCTGGCGTTATAAGTGATTTACCTCAGGTGCACTGTGGAGTGGGTCAGACTGTTTTTAATGCAGGCTAACTGATACCATAGAAATGCTTTAGCCTTGCCCTAGCCTAGCGCCACTAAGCTCTTCAAATATAAGAACTGCATGAATTTAAGAAAAAAATATCTCCAGACATCAACAACACTCTGGATAACTAGGAAATGAGGCCCAATGTCAAAAATCCTGAAATATCCCTTAAATCAATTTTTTTGACTCCTAATCGGTTTGGAAACTCAGTACACATTACAATATAAAAAGAGAGTTGCAAACTGCTGAATTTGGTCTAGTTGCTTAATCTCTAGTTGCTAAATGTCATGTTGTTGTTGTCCATAGATTCAGAAGTGACAGAGTCGACCCTGCC
This sequence comes from Neogobius melanostomus, assembly GCA_007210695.1. NCBI lineage: Eukaryota > Metazoa > Chordata > Actinopteri > Gobiiformes > Gobiidae > Neogobius > Neogobius melanostomus. The sequence continues at coordinate 2,163,900 of VHKM01000568.1, forward strand.
TGACGGAGTCCACTCCTCCATCTCCTCACTGTTGGATCATCTGGAGTCCAAACATGGCTTCCATCTGGTGGCCCACGCTGTCTGCTACCTCACCCTCTGTAGGACTGGACTCACAGAGGCGGAGCTCACGGATCTACTGTCCAATGACAACAAAGTCTTAGCTCTCTACTTGAAACACTGCGATGGCTACTTGCCTAAACTCAGGGTCCCACAGGCTGAAGTAGAAAAACTCATCTTGGATCTCAAACCGTTTCTTTGTAGGAGGACAGCTGCAAATTCTGTTGTTCTGTTTTGGGTGTCTCGGCATTTTGAGCTCGTAATAGCAAAGAAATATTTAAACTCTTCAAAAAGGAGTGAGTTTCATTCAGATATGGCTGACTATTACAGCGGCAGGTGGTCGTGTGGATGTGCCAAACCATTGGAACAAGACAATAGCGAAACAAAGATTAACATAGACAGGCAACCATCCAGCCAACCATTTCTCTTTACTTGTTCCTCAAAAGAAGTCGGGCATGAAAATTTAAAAAAGATTCTTGAGCTGCCACATCACTTGAAAGAAAGCGGCAGACTTGAAGAACTACACAAGCTTGTCCTCACGTTAGACTTTCAACAAGCGATGGTTCAAGCTAGATTACTTACAGACCTCGTTGCCATGTTGGAAACGGAAGGATTTTGCAAAGAACAAACACTTTTGGCAAACGTTTTGAATTCTTCTGCTTGCTTCTTGAACGATTCCCCCACAGAGCTGCCTTCAGTGATGGAATTGACAATTTTGCCGTATAAGAGTGTCTTTCCCGATCTCGAAGGCTATGCCAATGCGATACAACAAGAGAGAAAGAAGAGAAATGTCGGTGTCGTGCTTCACCCGGCTTCATCCACAGTTCACGCTTTCAAAAGTGTGAGGTCGCAAGCGGGAGGAAAGCTCAGAGAAGCAGTCGTTACCCGATGTGGAACTGTGGTACAAATTATGGATAACGGTTCGGTGTGGGTATGTGAGAACAATGGCAAGGAATTAGTAAAGCTTACGCTGAGCAGTGAGCAGGAAGAAGTTAAGTTCGGTGGCCTCAAAAGCAGCGGTCACTTCGTTTTGTTGTCCTCTCTCTGTGAAAAGCATTTTTTATGGGATGTAACGGGAACACACTTTTTATTTGAAATTAAAGATTCAATCAGAACACCAAAAGCTCTGGAAAATGTCTTCGCAAGTCAGGAAAAATTATGCATCCATTGGCAAGATGAGCACTTTGTGAGCACGTTTCAAATCTCTAGTGGCAGCATGACTCATTTCCAATGTCAGAACCAGGTTACTTGTGTCGCGTGTTCTTCTGACACGCTTTTTTGCGGTCAGGCCGAAGGAACAGTCTCGATATTTGACATCAGCACCGCAAGTTTACTTAGCACTTGTTCAAATCCCAATCAAAAAACAGTTGTGTCGATCTTCACAAGTGACCACACGCAACAAATTGGATGCATTGATAAGACTGGTGATCTATCGCTATGGGACATTTCAAAGGAGGCTACTCAGATTGTGAAAGAAACTCATCTCGATTCAAAGTTAGGTGAGGTCCTTGGTACAGACTCTTGTAGAGAGATGCATGTTTTGTTGGTGTGTCAGTCGCAACAGGTAACACTATGGACACATGGGAATGGGAGGTGAGGGACCAATTCATAGCTCCAAAGGAAAGGGCTTTCAGACAAGGACTTTTGTCACCAGATGGACACTTTCTCCTCGCTTTACTCGACCGATCCTCTTCAGTCTTGGTGTGGAGGCTTGCAACCGGCGAATGCATTTTGTCTTTAGGAGCATGTCCACCGCCTCATACGCTCTTCAAATTGCCTTCTGATATTATTTGTGTCAGCAGCGATGGGAGCTTTTCATCATGGGATTCAGAAATGATTTACGCTGCGGGCATTGCTCGCAAAATGAGCCGCGGTGTGAGGGAAGTCGTCATTGAACGAGATGGAGATGGTTTCTTCTCAAGCGATGGGTCGGAAGCGGTTTGGAAGTGGAGTCTAGACACAGGGCAGTGTTGCGCATGTCTTTTACATAGTGATCCTGTTGAAAAAATGTGTCTTTCTCCTGATAATATCAATCTTGTCACCCTCTCATCAGATGATATTTACATTTGGCAAACAGAAAGTGGGCAGAACACCATGCGGATAAGTGGTAGCAAAGCGTCAGGCATTTTGATCACCCCTAATAGTAATTTTGGGGTAAGTCTAAGCGAACATGGCTTGTCTCGTGTATGGAAGCTTGGGAGTGGCGCTATAATTTGCACAATACATCTATACCTATCAGATGCCCAGATATCTGCAGAAAGCACCTTCCTGATTGGTCTTCATCGTGGAGAATTGCTCGCAGCCGGTTTATGGTCGGGGGCAATTCACAAGCGGTTCTGTTGCGATGAAATTTCCAAGGTTGCCGCTTTCCAGACTCTCACAAATCATCCCAACTTTGTCATCGTCCTGCTCGCTTCAGGTTCTCTGTACACTTGGAACGTAGCAGAAGAAACAGTCTTTAGACACTGTAAGATACCAATACATTGCCAGCTGAAAGAATTCAAAATGTCCAGCAATGGAAGCTACGCACTGCTGTCCACCCGTGGTGCGAAACTCACCATTCTAGACTTGTCCCAGTTCCGGATACGTTCCTATACAACAAATGGAGACGTTGTGACAGCTTGTTTGGACACATCTGGATGCTATGCTATCTGTTGCACAAGGCAGACAAATGACTGCCAGTGCTTTCTCCACACAAGGCCAGTACTCACAGTCATTCGGCTGGAAGACGGGAACTCAGTGGGGAGTCTGTATCTTCCTAAGAATCCGATCAGTGTGGCTGTGAGCGAACAGCATTGTGTTGTTGTGGGGTTTGAGGATGGCGCGGTGGGAGTGTACTATTTTGTTATTGATGGAGAGCAGCCCATGAGCACAACAGGGAAGTCACATGTGATCACGTGTCCTTTCGATGGAGCTCCAAGTACATGGCTATCCTTGACTGCTCCAAATGTTGTGTGGTCCTAACAAAAGTATTTCTTATTATTTTAGTGTGCATGTTTTGTCTTTCACATTAAAATAAGAGAAAACATATGAAAGTTGGAAGCATATGCATTGAATATCGTTGGTTGCTTGTATCCACTTTGTAATAAAACATCACCGTCAGTATGTGTGATTATTTTCTTTGCTATTTGTTTCAAGTTTTATTTACATATGCACATTTGCTATGGAAAGTTATTGGTTTCCTTGAGGCTTAAAGTGCATATGACAGGGTTTTAAAGGGGGGGTATTATGTAAAATCGACTTTTTCAAGCTTTATATCATGTTATTATGTCATTCCCTCATTAAACAATGCCTGGAGTGTTGCCTTGGCTCATTCACATATTTTTGAGTAATCAGTAAAAACTTAGACGGCAGCCATTTTAGGTGTAGCTATGCCTCAGTCCTCCTAGGAACGCCCCCACCTCCTGGAGACGCCTCTGGACCTTTCGTCACCAGCCAAGCCACCAACCACTCAGCTCAGCAGAGCCCCCTCCCCGCACAGTGTTGTTGTTTAAATGCCACAGCAGTGTGCTGAAGGGGGCATGTCGGAAAGCTTCTTAAAGAGACAGAGGCCTATTTCAAGACGTTCAGTACAGCCATTTTGAGAGAGCAATTTTATTCAAGGCAGTTATTTTAATTTACTGCATATACAGACCAACAGAAGGTTACGTCATCATTGTAGTATGCTATAGACTGGTGCTATGTGATTGAAAAAGCATAATACCCCCTCTTTAATGCTTTTGAAAATATGAAAATATGACTTATTTAGAAGGATAACATCAGATGCAAGTTCATCAGTTGCATAATTATAATTATTTCAGTGAAGCAGCAATTTTGATGAAGAAATGTTGGGCAGAAAAGTTTTTTCTATTTGAATTTTTAATCTCCTGACAGGAAGTGATGTGGATAAAGGTAAAGTTCCATAGCAGTCTGACTCATTTCTCGTTGACGTAACATGGTTACACGGCAACAGTTTAACATTGTTGTCATTGTCCAATAAGGAAGTGAAACTACAAACATCACAAAAATGGCCAAACTAAAGAAAGCTGAGTATAATCTCTAGCAAAATCTTAAATATAATTGTGTTAGTTATGTTTTAGAAAAATTGTGTCTAACGTCATATGCACTTTAACAACATTTTGGATGGTCAAGTGACGGTCATGCTTTCGATTTATAGTGTTGCCTTCATGGTAATTAGGAAAATTTCTATTTATTTTTAAACAGCAGCACAGTAATGGCTACAATCAGTACCGTTGTGAAATGTAAAATGTTAAATTACACAAATAATGTAGTAGTTTACCACTCAGTCTGTTATATGTTGTATCTCTGTGCGCAATAGAAAGATAATGTTCGACACAGGCTGCTGCAAAAATGTCTGATTGTCAGTGAACGCCTCATAAGTGAAAACAAAACTCAGAGCGCGGAGGCTTTCGAGTAAACTGGATCCTCTGCGCTAGTGCCAGGTTCCAGCAGGTGCCATTGCCAGTCGGTGAAAAGATGGAGGTGCAGTGTTGGGGGACAGCTCCAGCGAACAGTTTGGACTCAGACAGACCTCGTTTAGTCCCGTGTCCTGGACTGTCCCTGAAGTTATTTCACACATCTCGTGCGGAGAGCAGCACACTTTATTTCTGACCCAAAATGGGGACATTTTATCCTGCGGACACAACACGCACGGACAACTGGGACGTGAGAAAGGAGAGGAGATTGGTAAGATAAACATGAGTAATAAATAACAAAGCAAATACAGTGGTGAATTATGTTATTCTTAGTTTATTTATCATAAATTTGCTTCGTTAAAGATATGTGCTTATGGTCCAGAGCTTATTTTTTCCCCTCACCTTTTTGTTGTGTTTATGTTTTGTTGTCTTGTAATGTGCTAAACAGATAAACTTGCTTTGAACACATCAAGACAACAGAGTTCGGTTATAGGTTTCAGTTTCGTTTTTATTGAGTGAACTGATTCAGCGAAACTTAAAGTGCATGATGAGTCAAGATTTTCACAATCAGTTTACGCCATTCTTGCTAGACCACGTAACCCTGGTTGAGAAACCCTGTTCTAGAACATGAAATGTTACTCTTTTTTATTTTTATTTTGTTCATTTAAAAAAAAAAAAAAAAATTCGTACAATTGCAACTTCACTGCAACTTAACACAGGCATTATCCGACCAAACAAATAAACATATTTAGTTTGAATTAAAATAACAAATTTAGTCCATGTTTGATTAATAGTAATCATAACAAAGCACAGCGTTTGAAAAATGTATTCAACCAGTCCCTTTCCTCTCATTAAAGGACGTGTGAACAACCTGGCAAAGGTGGTGGCGATGGCGTGTGGGCAGGACCACTGTGTGGCGGTGTGCGCCTCTGGGATGGTGTTCTCCTGGGGGCAAGAGACGATGGACAGCTGGGGGTACTACCACCACATGACTTAGGCGACAAGTACAGGCCCAGGTATTGGAACAGGGAATATGCTTTTAAAAATAAAGATATATTGTAGCCAGGCCTTCATTTGTTTAAATGTTTCACGTTGTTGCTTTTCTAGTCCTGTGCCCATGCCATTGCCAATACCAGTGATCCAAGTGGCCTGTGGAAAATCTCATTCCTTGGCTTTGACTCAAGGTAAAACACTGAAAATGTGTGCTGTTGTGTTACTCATTAGAGCCTCATTTACAGTGTCAAGATTGAGCCATTGTCATTGTCAGGAAGTAATTTAGCAAAATAGGCCTGAAAATGGTACAGAACAGCGGAGGAAAAGACAAGGGGAAAGACATCCTTGCATTTTATTCATAAGATGGTTCTTTGAGACATGACATCGCAACTCAGTCCTGCTTCCTCCCACAGTCCATAATAATGCAAGTTCTTTAACTGCACACTGAATTGCTCAAATTGAGTAAACATGAGCATAATATGTATGTTTTCACTGATAGGATGAACTCCAGTGTATAGCTAATAGATAATTACAGTCTCTGAGAAAATAAGAAATAAGTGTTCAGTATTTTCTCATACCTGGTTTGCAGGTGGGATGTGTTTTCGTGGGGTTTGAACAGCCATGGGCAGCTGGGCCTGGGGAAGACGATCCCTCTGCAGTTCACCCCACTGGTGGTGCGTTCACTGAACGGCGTGGCTGTGAGCATGATTTCAGCAGGATCCAACTACTCTCTGTTCCTCACACTGCCTGGCCCGGTCTATTGCTGCGGTGCCAACGGCGAGGGGCAGCTCGGACTCGACAGGGTGGACAAGAAAGGTGCAAAAGTCACAAAATACTGAAAATACAGTATATCCTTTGGCAAACACAAGCACACTGGAAATGGCATGATTTGTAATTTTTTAAATTTAGGAAGGTTCAACGTCTGTGTGGTGCCTGCTCTCCGAAATATTGGTGTATCTTTTATAAGCTGTGGAGAGGCGCATACTGCAGTTTTAACCAAGGTAATTAGACATTAGTAATTGATGTCTCACCAGAACATATTAATCCAGATGCTTTTATCCCAGCACAGAATAGGAGGAAATCATTTATCATTATAAAATGGTAAAAAGACGGTGTTGAATAAATCGGAGAAAATACATCAACGAGTTTAAATTATTTATTGCTAGTCCTGTTTGTGTCACATTTTACAAATTTTGACTGCACTATAGATCATTTTTCTGCTGACAATGGCTTGAGAACCTTTGTCTATGCTGTGTGATAGTGTGGTCAGGTTTGGACTTTTGGAGATGGAAGCCACGGTCAGCTGGGGCATAACTCTACAGCCAATGAACTGAAGCCTCGACTGGTTGAAGGTTTGGACGGACTTGCCTCTCAGATCGCCTGTGGAAGGTACAGATTCATATCCTTAAAAGTATGTATTAAAGGTTTTCAATTATTGTGTTTTATTTCTTTGAGGCGTCACACTTTGGTTTTGAGTGCCTCTGGTCGGTGCTGGGCTTTTGGCGATGGAGTTAAAGGTCAGATGGGAAATGGCCAATCAGAGAGCAGCCTGACCCCTGTGGAAGTTCAGCTGGCAGAAGTGGTCTCCTCAGGTATGACAACGTGAAACACAGGTGTTATTTTACTGTTCATATGTTACTGTTTGGTTTAGCAGACTTGAAAATATCAGCTGGATGGAACACAAACTTTGCCTACACCTCAAAGGTAATACTGATTTGAGGTGTCTCTGTGACCGTAGATTATAGTATTTTAACATTTGCATGTGGGAAAATCAACTTTTCAGAGCCGAAGTGTAAATCCAATACTAGGACGGCTTGAGGAAGCAAGACTGCAAAGATGGGTGTCAACACTCCGTGAGAGTGATGAAATTGCGAGGTATTTATGCTGCACTTATCATATTTATTATTACATCAAATTATCTTACAAATATGCTTCAACAGAGACTTCGTGGGGAGGATTTACTCAAGTTCAAGTCTTGTTGCAAGCTTTACAAAAGCTGAGTAAGCATATTAGTGGACCTACAATCTAACATGTTTATAACAACTAATATAGCTCATGTATTGATTTATTGATGTTTGACAGGGGCTCAGTCACTGAAGCAGGAAAATTAACTGTGGATTTGGAAGCAGCAAGTAAAGCATTTGACAAGATGGTGGCAGTTCCCTGGATCAAAAATACAGTTAGGAGATCTCATAATTAGAGAATATATTCTCAAATCTATAATACTATAGAAGCTATAGTATAGCTTAACTGTAACTGTTCCTTTTCAGATGAAGTTTGAATTCCTGATCAACGTGCTCTTGGATTCGGCACCAGTCATGAAATCTCCAGAGGTCATCCCACTGGCGCTGAGCTCCCCCACAATGCAGGAGGACTCCAACGTCATGAATGTGGTGTTGCCATTGGCCAATATTATATCACACTTAAGTGGCAACAATATTTCACACCTGAGTAATAATCTGACTTTATTTATTGAATTGTAATTAGTATTTCGAAGTCAGTACCTATGTTTCTTTGCTTTTGTTTCCAGAGAGCTGGTGGTCTTCCTCGTCACCTGTAGTCTTCATGAAGCAAATTCTGGCCTTCAAAAATGCTTTAGTTTTTATGCTGAAAAATGGCCTTTTGAAGACCCATAACCCAGGAGTCAGATACCTGCTGGAGGCTCTAAAACTGCTGTTCAAGGTCAGCGACAACACATTCAAGGGTCTAAAGCGTCCTTTGAATATGAGCTTTGTTGTTGCTGTTTGAATTTTCAACTGTGGATAAATCTGCCAATGTATTTTTCTGAGCACAGTTGTTTATTTTCATCAGGCAAACAAATCTGGGAAGTCCTATAAAGTCCCACTTAGCACTTTCTATGTTGAAGAAATTATCACCTGCACTCAACTATATCAAGATATAGTCGTTTGGCTTTGCTTTTCTGAACAAAAGGTAAAGCTCATCATTATGTTGTAATTGCACCATTTGTATAATGTGACGCCAATGCAATATTTTGATCTCACTACTTCAGTCTGCTCGAATAATAAAGGATTTTTGGCTTGTAGGTTGTTAGGACAGTTGTTGGGACAGTACAAAGGGCAAGGGGTTGAAGCGCAGGGAGAGACATTCAGCAAATTACTGTAATAATAATTAAAACTTTCAAATAAAATCAGGATAGTCCCACAGAAATGTCAGTATCTCTGTTTTATGTACAGTAAGTCCTAGCACCAGAGGAGACACTACTGTACATATCTTTAGAAAAAACAAAAGACTGTTTAAATTTGGACACAGGAGAGTCAAATAGCTGTCATTAATAGGTGAACAAAATAAAGATGTATGATCAGAGAGGGAGAGTCTTCCTGATGTGATTTGTTTGCTTAATTTCAGGACGATGCGACGATCTCTGTCAACTTCTGCAACTACCCATTTACGCTCCCTCTTATCTGCAAACTCGCCGTCTGCAGGACCTTTGCCATCAAGGTTCCTCTAATAACTCTTTAATAGTGTAGATGTAATAATGTGCTCTAGGGCTGCACAAGTTATCGCCAAATGTGGTAAGTGACGCAATAGCCATATTGCAAGAAGCCACAGCATAGAGCCGTAAAATCTTTGAGGGCTTTTATCGGACTGAGATTTACACAATCTTTATTGATACGGCCGAAAACAAAAAATGCAGAATAACTTAGCAATGTGCAACAGTTCAGTTTTAGTCATGATATTCTTAAAGGAATAGGCCACCATTTTTCCATACTGAGATATGTTCTTACCTGAGCGTAGACGAGTTGATGCGCACCTTTCTGGCCTTTGTGTGTGCGCTCAGTCACGCAAAAAGACCAAAGATGTTGTTAGCATTTAGCCTCTCCTCCTTTCCTCTATGGGGCCAAACGGGTTGCAAAAGCAGGAAATTGAACCCAAATGCAGGACCAAAACTCAATGCGAAGGTTTTTAAAACATTTATTTTCCAGAAAACGGGGGTAATGTGGCTGGGGCCAGTGGAGCATGTAGGGATCGGGCTGGGAGCCAGTGGAGCAGGTAGTCTGAGCTGAGGCTGGAGTCTTCTGAACGGAAGATGAAAAAATGGTTAAAAAAAAACAAAACAAAGGCATTCTGACTCACCTATTTCCTTCAACTGAGCTTCATGCTTACCCAGTGGCCTTGACTGGAGACAGCTTGGAATAGAGGATTTTGGTGTTGTTTCACTGATTCATCAACGCATTTTTATGGGGACAGGCTCTCTGACAGCACTCACTCACTCTCTGCCTACTTTGCCACATATCACACGAAAACGCAGCAGTCTACTGAAGTGGATGAGCAGGAGAGACCTACAGCCTTCCCCCTGTCACTTCCGAGGCGCGAGTGCCTCTCCCTTTGCGTCCCCGCTTGTCTGTCTGTCTCCCGGTGCTCGCTTCGCCTCCTGTGCGCCTGCATGTCTCGTGTCCCGGGCGCTGCGCTCATGTTTTCTCTGCACGGACTCGGGGCTGCATCGCGACACACTCATTTAAACTCTCTTCTTATTATTTTATCGCTAGCGGAGAATCAGAACAGTAGTTTTGCGAATAGACGAGAGTAAAGTCGTACACGTGGCCTTTTTGTCTCAAAGAGGAGTTGAATCCACATGGTTCTCAAGAACCAGAGTTACTGTAAGTAACTCTGGTTCTCTGAATGTGCACAGTCTAAATTGAATTGGGCTACTCACAGGCTAATTCTCAGCGGTAAGACAGAAATAACCGTCAGGTGTAGGTTTCAGTTAGTTTTAAAGCAGCGGTTCCCAAACTGTGGGTCAGGGACCAGAGGAGAGAGAATATGACCATTTACCATTTTAAAAAGTGGAGGAAATATACTAATAGTAGTCCTGAATCCCAGTCTCACAGTGGCTTAGTGGTTCTCACACTCACGTAACCATATTTAAATAGGGGAAATGTGGAAGAGCTTGGTTGCTTCTAATTTCACCCCCGTTTGGCCCCATAGAGGAAAGGAGGAGAGGCTGAATGCTAACAATATCCTTGGTCCTTTTGGGTGATTGAGCGCGCGCACAAAGACCAGACAGGTACGCATCAACTCGTCTAAGCTAGGTAAGAACATATCTCAGTATGGAAAAACGGTGACCTATTCATTTAACTTAGTCTTGTTTTAGTCCCAATTTTGTTTTCGTTTTGGTTTTGTGGCCCAAATTTTCTCCTATTAAAATAAAAAGTCTAAATAAAATCAAAACGTGTGATTCCAGGAAGCCTGCCAAACTGCTCATGACCTGTATAAATGGTGTCCCGCATGGCAACACGAATCTCTAAATTTGCCGGACTCCCCTCCTGCTCCGGTCTTTCAGCTGATCCTGAGACGACATCACCTGGTGGAGGACACTTTCAGACAGCTCTATGCGGCCGATACAGAAGCCTTCCGAAGAGAACTAGTGGTAATGATGATCAGAGTTTTGGGAGGAGCGTTGTAGCATCTTCTCCAGCCAGTGTGTGGGGCTGTGTTCAAATGTATCTGTGTGTGTCTCTTGAGTCAAAAAACATAACCGGCATAAGTGGCTGTAACAGAAGTGGCTGTAAACTACTGGTCAAGTTTTATTATACTTTCATTCTTTCAGCTTTCTCGAATATTAGAAGATAAATCCCTTCATAAACCAAAATGTATCATAAACCGTTGACTTGTTTGATGTGTGTTTGTTCAGTTGGGGAAAATGAATGATAACAAAATATGCCTCTTGACCAGGTGCAGTTTGTGGATGACAGGAAGGACACCAATGTGAACAGGAGGGATTTCTTCCTCCATGTCTTTGAAAAACTGATGACTCCACAATCCGACATGTTTATGCACAACGAGAGCCAGACCCTGTTTTGGTTCCCTCCCAAGGTCAGTATAATAATGGGTTAAACTGGGTTTTTCTGTTTCCTTTAGTATTATTTGGTCATAAGGTTACCTCCAGCGTTCATCATGAGCTTTATTATTTTTCAATTACCTTTTTAATGCAATATTTAAACTATTTTTATAATAGATTTTTAGGAACCTAAATTTGATATTTTAGGGTTTACGTACACAATAAATGTAATTTGATCCTAGATTCTGTGCACACAAAATGCCATTGTTGCCAACGGATGGACTTTTGAGTAATTTGAGCCCTAAAACGATCGAGTATAGTGCATGGATATTAAAATATTAAGGAAGATTTCAGACAAAAGAGGGGACTTTGTGACATCACCTGGTGGAACAGTTTGTTTTGAGCCCTTGGGAGCCAGACAGGAAAATTCGGATTACTCACACAGGCATGAAGGAATCTAAACACAATATCAAGCATGTTTGCATTATACCTTAAGCCAGTTAAAGCTGGGGTACCTGACTTTTTGTTGTTGAAAAGTAAATTTGTTTTTACCACCTCAGAGTGAGTTGTAAAGATCAGCAAAAAACAGATCTTGTTAAATTGTCTTCACCTAATTATTTATTGAGCAATAGAAGATAGAAATACCACTCTAAATGAGTGGTACTTTTTTAGGGGTGGTCACCCCTTTTCCACTGCTCAAAGCTGTACACGGGCGTGAAATGTGCATATAAACAATTTGCTTGAACAATGCAGGAGGGATTGTGAGTTTTAGAAGCGAGTTTGGGCCAAAAAAAAACAATGTCAAAGTTTGTGTGGGAAAGTCATGTAGCCCAGCTTTAAGGCGTTATATCATTTTGATGATCTGCAAACATAGTGAAGATTTCAAACCATGGTTTTATATTTACGGAATTTATTTTACGTATGTTGATCTGTATAACTATTATTTTAGCCAAAGGTGCCGGAGAAGCAGTACTACCTGTTTGGAGTTCTCTGCGGGCTGGCTCTCTATAATCTGAACATCATCTACCTGCCGTTCCCCCTGATCCTCTTCAAGAAGCTCCTTAGGGCCAACCCCTCCCTTGACGACATGAAGGAATTTGAGCCTGTGATGGCACAGTAAGTCAGAGACAAATACAACATCACAGTGAGTGTCAGAAAATCCAACATTATTGTTGTTTTTACATTTTAGGTCATTTCAGTGCATCCTGGAGGAGTACACGCCTGAAGTGATCGAAAGTCTGAACACAACTTTTACAGTACGTCACTCCACAATGCAAATATATTCTTTTTGGTTTAGTTTTTTTTTACAATATTTGTTACTCTAGGTGAGTTGGGGCGGTGAAGTGGTAGAGCTTGATCCGAATGAGAAAGGAAAACCTGTCACGAATTCCAACAAGTATGAAGAAAAAAATCTGAATTAATTATTAAAGCAATATAATGTAGGTTGACCAATAAAGTGGAGGTGACTTTTTATGTTTGTTGTTGTTGTAGAAAAGAGTTTGTGAAGGCCTTCATCAACTACGCATTCAAGACTTCAGTGGAGAGAGTGTTTGAAGCCTTCGAGAGAGGGTTTTTCAAAGTGTGCGACTGGAAAGTGGTGAAGCTCTTCCAGCCTCAGGAGCTGCAGGACGTGATGATGGGGCAGGAGTCCTGGGACTGGGAGGTGTTTAAACAGGTAAAACTACCACCATTTTGTCTTAATGAAACAGTAATAAACTGACTTCAGACATGTGACATTCGGTTTGTGGGTACATTTCTCAGCAAAGGCCAGAATTTCTCTTTTTACTGCCCCCTTCTGGCCATATTGATTGATAGCGTTCCCCTGCTCGGTTTGCAATATTAGTAACGCGATGGTATAAAGATGTAACTTGATTTAAACAATTTAGTTGATTTGGTATATGTCAATTGCACTTTTTATTTTTTATTTTTTACATTTTGTCATTAGTCTCATACATAAGTCCCAAACTGCTTTTGTAATCACTGGTGTATATTATTTGTAGAACACTGTCTACGAAGGAGGATACCACGCTGATCATCCAACCATTGTTGCGTTTTGGCAAGTTTTTGAGGAACTGACAGAAGAGCAAAGGAAGGGCTTCTTTTGTAAGTAAAAGACGAACCATATCACTATAGCTGTATCTAAATTAGCCTTCAAATTTGTTTGTATTGACTCATTGTATTTTGCATTTACAATGGTTCAGGAAGTAACCTAGTCTATTTTTCATGTTTTCTTTGTAGGGTTGAAATTATTTTATTATCAATCTTTGACATGATAATTAAAGAAATGTCTGAAACTTTTCTGAACCCAGCTGTATGTGATTTTTCTCCAGTGTTCCTGACAGGTTGCAGCCGCGTGCCCTTCACGGGGATGAAGAGCATTACGATGACCATCGCTGTGATGTTAAAAGGCACTGAGGGTCATTTCCCTGAAGCCCTCACCTGCCACTATCTGCTGTATCTGCCCCTGTACCAGAGGTATCCAGTGGAGCTGACCATGAGGGCCAGACTCCTGCAGGCCATCAACCACAACCGGGGCTTCTGGAAGGAATAGTTGACAACATGGGCGTTGGACTGGGGGAGTAAAGGGTACTGAGTACCCAGGGCCACGAGCAGGGTAGGGGCCCTCAAAAGGGCTGTAAAAAGCGTTCTGTATTGTACTTTCTAAATTTCCTCATAATTGATATAAGAATTGAACAAAACATGGCTGAAATACAATGGTTGCTAAACAGAATTTTGCACAAACAATAATGATGGATGAATCTCAGGGCCCTGAAACCCCTTTAAAAATGTGCCAAATGGTTCAGCCCACACACCGCGTTCAACTCAACAGTGACTTTGATGAGGTGGGCTCTGCAATGCAATGACACTAAGCTAGGAAAGAGAAATATTAGTCTTGCTTCGCTCTTATGTGCTTTTATTTAACACTAGCCTAATCTAGCTGGCCTTAGATGCAACTTTCTTGTCATAAATGACCAGTGTTTGGAATAACGCCGTTTAAAAGAACGGCGTTAGGTAACGACGTTGTTTTTTCAGTAACGGAGTAATCTAATTCATTACTCTCCCCGTCGTTACAACGCCGTTATCGTTACTGGGTAAACAAAGTGGCACGTTACATTTAGACTGAATGAGCGCCGCGGTGTCAGCTCACGCAGCAGGAGCAGCGGAGAGGGTGGGCGGAGTCTCACGGAGTCTGTGCAGAGTGTTCGTGCTCTCTGCTCCAAAAACTACGTGTGTCCCAGACCCGCGGCTGGTCATCCCCACAGCGCGGTGCGGACGCGGGGGAGAATCGATCAGTAGTGTTGGAACTTATTTTTAACCCAAAGACGCGTCTTTCCCCCCCTCGTTGGCCGCGTTGGCACATGTTTCTTTTACTCCTGTTCCTCCTCATTCTCTGTGAATACGGCCGTATTAATTGACATTGACATTAATAAAACAGCGACGCAAATACTGGTCAATACCATTCAGTCACAGAGGCCTCCCCCACTCTACCCCCCATTCAGTTCATTCAGTTACTATGAACATCTTTTACATGATAGTACATGAATACAAACACCTCTGTCTGTTCTACTCCTTTCAACTGACTTTTGAAAAGTGCAAAAAAATTCTTTGATATAAAGCAATTTTTTTTTTGCAGTAACGCAAATAGTTACTTGTCCTGGTAACGAGTTACTTTCATTATAGAGTAATTCAGTTACTAACTCAGTTACTTTTTGGAACAAGTAGTGAGTAACTATAACTAATTACTTTTTAAAAGTAACGTTCCCAACACTGTAAATGACAGTTAAACATGAAGTGAGGCGAGTCCTGCATCTTCCTGCTGAGAAGTGGAAGGTGCAGAGCCAGAGAAAGAGCCACAGACTGAGCCCCTTCTCTCCTCGTTTTAACCCCTAAAGTTTCTCTTTCCTTATATTTATTGTAATTGACTGTCATCAGGCCAATACAGTGACAAAAGCCACAGGTCGCTCACGCTATTTGCACAGAATTAATTATGCTAATTAGCCGCGCGCATTTGGAGACTCGCATTATAAATGTGCAGCTTTGGAGACGAGTCAACGTGGTTCCAGTGAAAAGGTGGAGGGCTCGGGCCATTTAGCCTATTCCAGCGTAACCTTTTAGAACAAGAATTTACTGACAATACATTTAAAAGTAGGTTTCAAATATGGTGAGAGACTAAATCAGGCTGAAGCCCTTGAGTTTTTTGTTCATGCCTGTGGGCCACAGAGACAACATACAGTATCATTATATTTTGTAAAATAGCATTTTAATGGATATTTTAAAGTCACAAATGTGTTATTCCCAGCACAAAATCCTGTGTCCCTGGTGCAGCCCTCCAGTTTAATGTGGTATGATAATAATCATTATGTTCTATCTAAAACTAGCAATTAGGGGGGGTATAGTTTGTACCCAGGGCCTAGGATTACGCCATACGCCCCTGGTTGACAATATATAGATCCCAGACTAGATATCTTTGAAAAATCTTTGAAAAGTCGTGTAGTTTGTCAGGCCAGGAAAGTGGTAATGATCAGAGTTTTGGGTGGAACGTTGTAGTATCTTCTCCAGCCAGTGAGTGGGGCTGTGTTCAAATGTAGGCTATCTTTGTGTCTTGGGTCAAAAAACATAACCTGCTTTGCTAAGCGGCTAAGTTTTAGAATACCTAAATGTTTTCAGGTTTCTTAAAATCATGCAGCTTAGTGCGTCATTGTATTTTGAAATAAAAGTTTACAAAATGCTGCAGCCCGCCTCCTGACCAATACAAAGAGGCGTGAGCCTCTCCTGTTTTGTGCTTCCTTACACTGGCTCCCTGTCAGCTTTCGTGTTCAGTTTTATACTATAATTTATACTTTTTGCCCTTAAAGTTTTTGTATTCATTGTATATAAGATACCTCTATTTACTATCTAATTGTTTGCACATTTCTGGTCTTTTCTGCACACCCTGAGTGTATTTCTAGAGAGCTGAATGTAACACGTGAATTTCTCCATTGTGAGATCAATAAAGGAGATCAATAAAGGCTTATTTTATCTTAATTTAAGGATTTGTTGATTGTTTTTAAATGTCTCCACTCCTTGGCCCCACCTTATTTGAGTGATCTGTTGTGACTTTATACCCCATCCAGAGCATTGTGGTCAGCTGACCAGCTCCTATTGGAAGTTCCTAAAACTAGGAAAATAACGAGAGGTGATAGAGCCTTCAGTCTCCCTTTGTTTGTCAGGTCCTCTCAGTCTATGGAACAGTTCAAGTCCAGACTGAAAACGCCTCTTCTCCCTGGCCTTCTAGCTGAGTGTATCTTGGCCTGTTATCTTTTACCTGTATTGTATTTCTATGTGACCTATTGTTATTGTGAACTTTGGTCGACTGTAGTTGTTTTAAATGTGCTATACAGTACAATTGAATAATAATAAAAAAGGTATAGCTCCTTTTTGTTCTAACCTTCGCTTATCTTAGATGATGCGAACCTGTCTGGTCTATGCGTGCGCTCAGTCACGCAAAAAGACCAAAGATGTTGTTAGCATTAAGCCTCTCCTCCTCTCCTTATGGACCCACACGGGGTTGAAGTTAGAAGCGACCAAGCTCTTCCACGTTTCCCCTATTTAAATACGGCAATTTGACATTACTGCGCGGACGTCGAAGTGCTCCTAAGGTATTATTACGCATTGCAATATAGTACCCCTTTTTATCAATCAATCAAAACTGTATTTATAAAGCGCTTATCATACAAGGTTGTAACGCAAAGTGCTTTACAGATTAAAAGCAGTTCCCGCCCACCCAACCACCCACTCTTCCAAATAAAACAGACAATAATACTGCTCACCCCAACCCCCTCCCCATAGCCACACGCACGCACGTACACACAGACAGACACTCCTACACAGACGCACACGATAAGATAATGGCCGTAGGGCTGAGTCTGGGTACAGATGAACCAGGTAAGGAAACACCATCAGAGGAGCCGTCTGCATCGGGAGCGGCACATCAGCCGCAGCCACAGGGCACCGCCACAGGACGCCCAGCAGGGGCGCAGCAGAAACACCACACCTCCATCGGGGCACCCAGAGGACAGTGCCCACACAGCCACAGCCAACCGCCGCTCCCAGGCAGAGGCGTAGCTTGCCATAAGGCAAGGCAGGCAGCTGCCTGGGGCCCCCAACTGTGAAGGGCCCCCATGCACCAACCCGTTTTTCAGATACCTGCAGTAAACGCCTTCCTAGTGATTTTGGTGATGCCGTTACATCATATCTCCACCAACGCTCTGTGGCGCTGTTTATCCCCATCCTGCTGCTGCTTTAGTGAGTCATGGATCCCTAATGTTAACTTTTAATGAGCAGTGGACAGACTTTTTTTACTCATGGCTCCACCAGATTATATTTCTAACAGTGAAACCAGTTTATTGTAACACTCTTCATGACCTAAAGAACCTCAGCCTTCTGTTCTGAGGAAACCTTCTGCAGAGAACTGCATTATGGGAGTTTTCAGGTGACCCGCTCCTGCCCAAATGACATCCTCTCTCCCAGTGCGTAGTACACCGATCGGCCACCAGAGGGCCCCCAACCGACATTCTTGCTTTGGGCCCCTTGGTACCCCTGCTACGCCACTGCTCCCAGGGCAGAGGGCTCCCTCAGAGGGAACACTGGAGATTCTAAAAATGCAATATGCAAATAATAACATTCAAATAAAATAAATAAAAACAATATAAAACTAACTAAGAACCAATATAATAAGCTAATTATAAACATAAATTAATAATAAAAATGACAGAATAAATAAGTAAATAGATATTAGCTAAAAGCTCAGCTAAAAAGGTGGGTCTTGAGCCTACTTTTAAAAACATGAACGTTCTCTGCGGTCCTGAGCTCCTCCGGCAGGTCGTTCCAGAGACGAGGGCCGTAGTATTGGAAAGACGCCTCGCCGTGAGTCTTTCTGTTGACTTTAGGAATAACTAGAAGACCCCTGCCAGAGGAGCGAAGGGGCCGTGAAGGTTCATAAGGTAAAAGCAGTTCTGAAAGATAAGAAGGACCAAGACCATTAAGACATTTAAAAACCATTAAAAGAACTTTAAAATCAATCCTGAAACACACGGGGAGCCAATGCAGCGACTCTAAAACCGGTGTAATGTGGTCCCGCCTCCTGGTCTTCGTCAGGACACGACGCTTTCCCTGGAGAGCGCAGGGAGAGCGTGAAAGACCCGTTGCATGCAGTTTCCCCAAACCACCAGCAGGTGGCTCCAAAGGAAAAACAATAACTACTAAGCTTTTTGATAAAATTCAATAATACTCTGTTACACATCAACTCGTCTATTCCTTTAATTTTGTCAAATCTAGGAGTGACGGTCATGCCTTCGATTTATAGTGTTGCCTTCATGGTATTTAGGGAAATTTATATTATTATTATTATTATTTTAAACAGCAACACAGTAACAGCTAGTGCCGTTTTGTTGCTGTAAAATGTTACATTACTTATAAATAAGGTCAGGTTTTCACCACGCAGTCTGTTATATGTTGTATCTCTGTGCGCAAAAATAGAAAGATATGTTCGACACAGGCTGCTCCAAAAATGTCAGATTGTCAGTGAACGCCTCATAAGTCAAAACAAAACCCAGAGCGCGGAGGCTTTCGAGTAAACTGGATCCTCTCTGCGCTAGTGCCAGGTGCCAGCGGGTGCCATTGCCAGTCGGTGAAAAGATGGAGGTGCAGTGTTGGGGGGACAGCTCCAGCCAACAGTTTGGACTCAAACAGACCTCGTTTAGTCCCGTGTCCTGGAAAGTCCCTGAAGTTATTTCACACATCTCGTGCGGAGAGCAGCACACTTTATTTCTGACCAAAAATGGGGACATTTTATCCTGCGGACACAACACGCACGGACAACTGGGACGCGAGAAAGGAGAGAAGATTGGTAAGATAATCATGGATAATAACAAAGCAAATACAGCAGTGCATATTCTTAGTTTATTTCTCATAAATTGGTCCAGAGCTTATTTACCTTTTCCACATTTTTTAAAAATGTTTTTGTTCAGACCTTTTGCATCCATGTTATTATGGACTATGAACATTGAGTTGTCTTACATGAAATGTGCTGTACAAATAAACTTGCCTTGTCTTGAACGCATCAAGACAACAGAGTTAGGTTTCACTTTCGTTTCTGTGTGAACTGATGCAACGAAACCTAGGGCATCATGACACAGGCAAGATTTTCAACAATTTACATCCTTCTTAGTTTAGTTTAGTTCTGCTTAAGGGCCATTATCAAAATATGGGCATTTTCTGTCCTGAAAAATAAAAATAATGACGTGCAATATTTTTACATAAAAATAACCAGAACATGTGCAATACCCTCTTAGCATTACTACCAGTCATAAGGGACAGCTTGGGTATTTTTCATTTTTATATCATTTAAGATTTTTATTTTAAGTTTTTTGTCATTGGTGTTACAACTATTTTAATGTGACAAACATGAGGCAATAATGCAACAAAACATTTTGTCAATTGTGTAAAATGTTGCATTTAGGAAATTAAACAATAGCCATTTTGTCTAGAAACAGTATTTTATTAAAATAAGGGAGAATTATATGTTTAATTAAGCTCAATGTTTTCATAACACCAATGACAAAAGTGTAACACCAGTGACTTTGCATCAGATGCCTCCATTCATTTAAAGTGGGGCTGTAACCAGTGACGAATTTCAATCAATTGTCCCTTTTTCTTAAGTATTTCTATGTTATTCCTGAACAAAGGTGGTGTATCACAGTACAGTTGTATAGTTTTAGCTGTGAACCTGTTTTTTCCCCAGAGAAATTCTACTAACTGATGCAAACAGCCGTAACACCAATGACATTTCAAAATGACCCACAGTATAAAGTCACATTTTAAAGTTACTTATTTGTTCTTAGTGAGGAAAATGTGTCCTTTATATTTCCCAGGATTAGGCTTTTAACTTGGTCTCATCAGACCAGAAAAATATTTCTTCACATCTTTTTTTAATATTACCTTACCTGGAAAGTAATACGGATAACACCAATGACACAAAACTGAGGGACAGAGATTTTTCTTAATTATTTTTAATTAATAGTTGTGAATTTTCATATAAGATCTGCAGATTATTGAAGTCTATTCTCTGTTTGTTTGGAATTGGCAAGAACAATATTTATAGATATAGTGGAAATATTCTTTTTAACTGCACAAAGGTGTGAAAATGGGGTCGGGGACACTGGGGTTTCAACATACTCTAGATATTCAAAGTGGAATAAAAAGTAAAAACTGCAAAAATATGATCTGATATTACCTGTGTCTTATCATGTGGCACTCAATTTATTATTTTTTGGTTTCACTGCATTGTTGATTTTAAAAATATTTCATTTTCAGGGGTGGGAAGTGCAGGGACAGGTTATTGCCCATAATTTGATAATGGCCCTTAAAAGGAGTGGGCCGAAGCAAAAGCCTATGAGCGCCTACCCCCGAAATCATTACAATAAAAAAATAACAACGCTCTCATTTCATGTACGATGTCTGGTACAAAGCAAGTGACAAAAGGCGATCATTACTTAGTTACAGATGGTTATCAATGCCAAACACAGTTAACATTCTCGAAAGTCACTAGTTTTGTGTTAAAAAGAACATTAATATACATATTATCCGTGATCTTGCTACTTCCCAGTTGTCATTTCCATCCTTGATATGGTATTGATTAATGTACAATTTTGCTTGGTTGCTTCCCTTTTTAATTTTTTTTTTTTATGTACAATGAATTATGTAATATGTAAGCCCTGCATAGTGTAGTGCGTTAAAAAGCCAGGGTGTAGAGCGGGTCCATTGAAGAGAGCAGTAACTCCTCGTTAACAAAGCCCCAACTAGCTGATTTGGTAGATGTTGTTCCTATGCTGTGTAGTTTTTTTTCGACCCCGTAACCCTGGTTGAGAAACTCTGCTCGAGAACAAAAATGTTACACTTTTTTTCCCCTTTATTTTTTCAATTTTCTTTTTTCTTATATTTACAACTTCACTATTTTAAACCTATGATTACCACAGACATTATCCCATCAAATAAATAACTAGAAACTTAAAAACCTGACATGTAAAAGTTAGCTTCAATTCACACTACTGAATTTAGTTTGAATAAAAATAAAAATGTTAGTCCATGTTTGATTCATCAGGGGTAATCATGACAATGCACAGGCTTTAATTGATTTAACCAACGCCTATATCCTCTCATTAAAGGACGTGTGAACAGCCTGGCAAAGGTGGTGGCGATGGCGTGTGGGCAGGACCACTGTGTGGTGGTGTGCGCCTCCGGGATGGTATTCTCCTGGGGGGCAGGAGACGATGGACAGCTGGGGTACTACCACCACATGACAAGTACAGGCCCAGGTACTGGAACAGGGAATTATGCTTTTAAAAATAAAGATATAGTGTAGCCAGGCCTTCATTTTGTTTAAATGTTTCACTTTGTTGTTTTTCTAGTCCTGTGCCCATGCCCATGCAGTTGCCAATACCAGTGGTTCAAGTGGCCTGTGGAAAATCTCATTCCTTGGTTTTGACTCAAGGTAAAACACTGAAAATGTGTGTTGTTATGTTACTGATTGGAGCCTCTTTTACATGTCAAGATTGGGTCATTGTCATTGTGAGGAAGTAATTTAGCAAAATGGCCTGAAAATGGTACAGAAGAGCATAAGGAAAAAATGCGTACATTTTATTTATAAGATAGTTGGTTCTTTGAGCCACAACATCACAACTCAGTCCTGGTTCCTCCTAGCTTGGCTAGGGACCACCAATTCTTTTTCCTGTAGGAGAGGTGTGGTTTACAATTGTCCATAGCCATTTACTGGGTGCTACGAATGTCTATCATATGCGTCATAGCCAATGGTATCATCGTATCCGATGACGTGTGACGTACCCGCTGTAAACCTTTGAGCTAAACTGTTTAGAACACGGTCTAAAGCTTGATCAAAAGATGGCGTCGCGTCTGCTGCTGTCATGTTGGATCCATAATTTTTTTTATTTTTATCTGTGAACAAACTACAAGCTTCCGTATGTCGAATAGCGCCTCATCGTCTTGCCATCCCTCCTAGTTCTGTGATTGATCCTCAAATCCATGCAAAGATTTCGGCCATGGTCCCCAGGCTGTTGTGAAGTTTGAAATGATTCGAGTGCACACAGCAGCATAGGTATTCCCAGGCTAGCTTCCTCCCACTGTCCATAATAATGCAAGTTCTTAAGTTAACTGCACACTGAAATGCTCAATTGAGTAAACATGAGCATATGTTTTCAATGATAGGATGTAGATATATCGGGCCGATATTTGGGAATTTTTCGATATCGGCTATTAGCCGATCTAATGTTGATAAACGCCGATATCTTCGGAACCGAAAGTGATAGAGACTTCCCGAGCTCAGTCAGAGCTTTAATATGAGCTCAACAACACCCTCTTAGGCCTCAAGGGGACTGAGAAACATCACAATGAAAATCGGACTGAAAAAAGCCTGTTTCACCGACTCAGTGAATATGGACATGCTGCAGCTCATCTTGAAGCTCAGAACCTAGAGAATTCAATCGCTGAGTTAGTTTTAACCTCCGCAATTGATTTTTTGATCGCAAAGTGCTGCGGTTAGCATCAGTGTGCTAAAGCTAGCGGCAGGATGCTAATGCGAACATCAACTAAGCAAGGCTGGGACAGAAACTATGATTGGATCACGTAAAGAAATAAACTAAAACCACTCGTGCAGTGACCAAGTGTTTGTATTTTATTTTATGAAATAACTGATCTAACATAATATCATCAGATCACTTTATGTAAGTTGTTAATATTAGTGCAACTTAAAGCCTGTCATTTCCCCAAGGAAATGGTGTAGAATAGTCCAGTGTAGGGGTGGGCGATATTGACAAAAATGAATATCTCGATATTTTTTTTCAATATCTCGATATCGATATTCAGACGATATTTTTGCAATCCTTCACAGAAATGTGTGCAAACTGGCAAAGCAGGTTCAGTTGGTCTTTTGACTTGCTGTATCTGACCTATTATTGTATAGAATTACTAGTACATAAGATATGACACTATTGATTTAAACATTAAGGCAGGGGGAACAAAAATGTATATCACGGTATGAAAAAGAAATATCACAATAACGATGTATTTGGCGATATAATTTACACCTGACAAAATACTTCAAAATCAAAGCCTTTAGACAATAGGGCAAATTCATTTAAAGCTATTTTATTCTATTTATTCATCTAAAGCTCTACCTTCATCTGGAAGAACCAACTGCCAATGGGAAGAACACGGAAGATAAGATAAAATCATTTTGCTACAATATTGCAACTTCATCTCCATCACAGTAAAATGCTCCTGTAAGTTCACCTGCCTCTGGGCAGTTTACTTGTGTTTTATTGTAAGGAGACTGGGGATAGATCTGTGAGTATTAACGCATTTGGGAAGTGAGTCTTAATGCGTTTTTCAAAGGATCCAGTTTTTCCTTATTTCTCCTTTTCGCGTCTCTCCCGATGCATGCGGGGGGGGATATTATCGTTTAGATGATATATCTCCCACCTCAGTGATCCTTGTTTAATGTTTTTACATTATTTTATCGATTGATATAATTGATAAATGGTGACATCTCTTTGCAAGAAAAAATTTAGACTGTATATATTGATCCTTCTGTGGACCCACCACCTGCAGGAGGAGCCATAGGGGCTGGTGCAAAGTGATTTGACCATGACCCGGCAACGGAAAAGTGGAAGAAAATGGATGGATGGATGGATGTATATATTGATGTCACACTGGAGTAAAGAGGACCATTCACTTTTTCACTCTGAGAAACGACAGGAATGTTTTAATAATAAAACATTAATAAAACGCCCCCTGCTGTCACAGTTCAACACATTTACAGTTTAGAAGCCTCATATAGGATTATAGACAAGAAATTTAAAAGAAATCAGCCAAAATATCGGTCAAAAGTATCGGCCTTGCAAAACCCATATCGGTCGGCCTCTAATAGGATGAACCCCAGTGTATAGCTAATAATTTAGATAGATAATTACAGTCTCTGAGAAATAAGAAAGTGTTCAGTCTTTTCTCATACCTCGTTTGCAGGTGGGGATGTGTTTTCGTGGGGTTTGAACAGCCACGGGCAGCTGGGCCTGGGAAAGACGATCCCTCTGCAGTTCACCCCACTGGTGGTGCGTTCACTGAACGGCGTGGCTGTGACCATGATTTCAGCAGGATCCAACTACTCTCTGTTCCTCACGCTGCCTGGCCCGGTCTACTGCTGCGGCGCCAACAGCGTGGGGCAGCTCGGACTCGACAGGGTGGACGAGAAAGGTGCAAATGTCACGAAAACTGAAAATATATACTTTGGCAAACACAAGGACCCTGAAAATGGCATGATTTGTAATTTATTCATTCAGGAAGGTTCAACGTCTGTGTGGTGCCTGCTCTCAGAAATATTGGTGTATCTTTTATAAGCTGTGGAGAGGCGCATACTGCAGTTTTAACCAAGGTAATTAGACGTTAGTAATTGATGTCTCACCAGAACATTATCATTATAGAATGGCAACAAGACGGTGTTGAATAAATCAGAGAAATACATCAAGTTTAATTATTTAGACCTGTTTGTGTGTGTCATATTTTTACATATTTTGACTGCACTATAGATCGTTTTTCTGCTGACAATGGCTTGAGAACCTTTGTCTATGCTGTGTGATAGCGTGGTCAGGTTTGGACTTTTGGAGATGGAAGCCACGGTCAGCTGGGGCATAACTCTACAGCCAATGAACTGAAGCCTCGACTGGTTGAAGGTTTGGACGGGGTTGCCTCTCAGATCGCCTGTGGAAGGTACAGATTCATATCCTTAAAAGTATGAATTAAGGGTTTTCAATTATTGTGTTTTTTTTCTTTGAGGCGTCACACTTTGGTTTTGAGTGCCTCTGGTCGGTGCTGGGCTTTTGGCGATGGAGTCAAAGGTCAGATGGGAAATGGCCAATCAGAGAGCAGCCTGACCCCTGTGGAAGTTCAGCTGGCAGAAGTGGTCTCCTCAGGTATGACAACGTGAAACACAGGTGTTATTTTACTATTCATATGTTACTGTTGGTTTAGCAGACTTGAAAATATCAGCTGGATGGAACACAACTTTGCCTACACCTCAAAGGTAATACTGATTTGAGGTGTCTTTGTGACCATAGATTATAGTATTTTAACATTTGTATGTGGGAAAAATCAACTTTTCAGAGTCGAAGTGTAAATCCAATACTAGGACGGCTTGAGGAAGCAAGACTGCAAAGATGGGTGTCAACACTCCGTGAGAGTGATGAAATTGGGAGGTATTTATGCTGCACTTATCATATTTATTATTACATCAAATTACTTTACAAATATGCTTCAACAGAGACTTCGTGGGGAGGATTTACTCAAGTTCAAGTCTTGTTGCAAGCTTTACAAAAGCTGAGTAAGCATATTAGTGGAACTACAATCGAACATGTTTATAACAACAAATATAACTCATTTATCGTTTATATATTGATGTTTGACAGGGGCTCAGTCACTGAAGCAGGGAAATTAACTGTTGATCTGGAAGCAGCAAGTGAAGCATTTGACAAGATGGTGGCAGTTCCCTGGATCAAAAATACAGTTAGGAGATCTCATAATTAGAGAATATATTCTCAAATCTATAATACTATAGAAGCTATAGTATAGCTTAACTGTGACTGTTCCTTTTCAGATGAAGTTTGAATTCCTGATCAACGTGCTCTTGGATTCGGCACCAGTCATGAAATCTCCAGAGGTCATCCCACTGGCGCTGAGCTGCCCCACAATGCAGGAGGACTCCAACGTCATGAATGTGGTGTTGCCATTGGCCATCATTATATCACACTTAAGTGACAACAATATTTCACAACTGAGTAATAATCAAACTTTATTTATTGAATGGTAATTAGTATTCGAAGTCAGTACCTATGTTTCTTTGCTTTCCAGAGAGCTGGTGGTCTTCCTCGTCACCTGTAGTCTTCATGAAGCAAATTCTGGCCTTCAAAAATGCTTTAGCTTTTATGCTGAATAATGGCCTTTTGACGACCCATAACCAGGAGTCAGATACTTGCTGGAGGCTCTAAAACTGCTGTTCAAGGTCAGCGACAACAACACATTCAAGGGTCTAAAGCGTCCTTTGTTGATGATGTTTCTGAGCACAGTTATTTATTTTCATCAGGCGAACAAATCTGGGAAGTCCTATAAAGTCCCACTTAGCACTTTCTATGTTGAAGAAATTATCACCAGCATTCAAGCAGATGAAGATATAGTCCTTTGGCTTTCTCAACTAAAGGTAAAGCTCATTATGTTGTAATTGCACTATTTATATGATGTCATGCTAATGCAATAATTTGATCTCAATATTGCCTTATGAGCCAGTTCAATGTTCAAATAATAAACTTATTTAAAGGCTTTTTGGCTTGTAGGTTGTTGGACAGTACAAAGGGAAAGGTGGTGAAGAGATTCAAAAGATTCAAAATTCAAATATTTTATTTCGTCAATTCATTTCACAATGAATCGAAATAGTTCAATCTCTCGTCCTTGTTGTGGAGCGGGGAGTGGGCAGTAAGGGGTGGGAGCAGAGAAGGGAGGGAGTTCAGCTTCCCTATAGCCTGGTGTATGAAACTGTTCTTCAGTCGACTGGACCTGGCCCGTAGATTCCACAGTCTCCTCCCTGAAGGCATTACCTTGAAGAGACTGTTTGATGGGTGCGTTGGGTCCCTGGTGATTCTGACGGCTTGACGGGTGAGACGGGTGGAGTACATGTATGGTGGGGAGAGGGGCTCCACAGATCTTCTCTGCTGCTCTCACGATGCGCTGGAGGCTCCTTCGGCAGGAGGCAGTGCTGGCGCCGTGCCACACAGTGATGGAGCTGGTCAGGATGCTCTCTATAGTCCCTCTGTAGAAGTTGCACATAACGGAGACTGGGACTCTGGCTTTTCTCCACTTGCGGACAAAGTAGAGACGCTGATTACTTTTCTTGACCAGTGATGTAGTGTGCTAGCCTGGCTAACGCCAGACTAAAATCACAAGTGATATTTAGTCTGGGACCACCAATTCATTTTCTCGTAGGAGAGGTGTGGTTTACGATTGTTCATAGCCGTTTATTGGGCGCTACGAATGTCTCTAATGCGTCTGCATGTAGCCATAGCCAATCGTATCATGGTATCAGATGACGTATGACGTACCTGCTGTAAACTTTGAGCTAAACTATTTAGAACACGTTCTAAAGCTTGATCGAAAGATGGCATCGCGTCTGCTGCTGTCATGTTAGATCCGTAAATATTTTTTTATTTTTTTATCCCTAAACAAACTACAAGCTTTATGTCAAATAGCGCGTCATCGTCTTACCGTCCCTCCTCGTTCTGTGATTGGTGCCCAAATCCATGGAAAAATGTCGGCCATGGTCCCCAGGCTGTTGTGAAGTTCGAAAAGATTCGAGCGCACACAGCAGTCTGGTGTTAGCCAGGCTAGTAGTGTGCATGGTCCAGGAAAGGTTCTCTGTGATGTGCACACCCAGGAACTTAGTGCTGGTCACCCTCTCCACAGCAGCATCGTTGATTGTTAGAGGAGCATGCTGGACCCGTGCTCTTCGAAAGTCCACAACAATCTCTTTTGTCTTCTCCACATTTAGAGAGAGATTGTTCTGTCTGCACCACACGGCCAGACTGCTCACCTCACTCCTGTAGTTTGACTCGTCTCTGTTGCTGATGAGACCCACCACTGTTGTGTCGTCTGCAAACTTGTTGAAGAGTTTGAGTCGTACTTTGGAGTGCCGTCATGGGTCAGCAGAATGAACAGGAGGGGGCACAGCACACAGCCTTGGGGAGCCCCGTGTTCAGTGTGATGTTCTGGAGGACTTTCCGCCGACACGTACAGCCTGTGGTCTCCCCGTCAGAAAGTCCAGCAGCCAGTTGCACAGTGATGTGTTGATTCCCAGGTGGAGCAGTTTGTGTATTAGCTGCTGTGGGATTATAGTGTTGAATGCTCAGCTAAAGTCTAAAAACAGCATTCTAACGTAAGAGTCCTTTGTTTCAAGGTGAGTGAGGGCTGTATGAAGCACAGTGGAGATGGCATCTTTAGTTGAGCGATTGGACCGATAAGCAACTGGTATGGGTCCAGGGTCGGAGGGAGAACAGACTTGGGCCCAATCTCAATTCTCTTTTCTACCCCTACCCTTCCCCTAGCCCTAGCCCTTGCCCTTTCCCTACACCCTGAAACCAAGGGCTAAGGGCGAGGGTTGAAAATACCACCCTAAGAAATGGGACAGCCCTCCATTTGACTGCATTTACTATTAACACAGATGATTAAGGTTATGTAAAAAATAAATAATAATAAACAAAATAAAAGCAAGCCTACTTGTCTATAGAGCACGTTTCTACTGAACCAGTTTATCACTTGACTGATGCTGTTTTGTAACACCTAAACAACAGGACTCGGTCTCAGCCCAAACCATTGCGTAGCACGGGTGTGCCAGGGTGTGCCAGTGCCACCACAGAGCCAGCTGGCACACCCAAAAAACTGAATGCATTTTTTCTTTTTTTTTATATATAACGTAACGGAGGCAAATAAAAGCCGGTCTCTAAAACAGGCCGGGCTGTATTAGAAACTATAGCGGTAGAATTTCCCATGTTCGGAATTTGTCTCATACTCGTGTAAACGATAACCACGTGCAGGATGTAAACAAACAGGAACCAGGGCCGAGAGAGGGAACGCTGCTGCGGAGCGGAGCTGATCCAAGCGCAACTTTGAGACAGATTTAGCCACTTTTCAAACCTTCTGTGACTATAAACAGGGCAAGCAACAAATGTTGTGTGACCCTCCAGGGTTTTAATAAAGTCCTCAAAGCTCATCCAGCTGCTCCGTGTGCAGGTAAGTTCCACACCTCAAAGTAACTCCTCCGATCGGCGCGAGCGTCTCGTCTTCTCTCGGGTCTGTTTTATGATCGATCACAAACACAAACGCTCCGTCTAAACTCGCCTTTACACCAGATAACAACAATAATCCGGTCCGCGGTAAAAAAAAAAAAAAAAAAGAAAAGAAAAAAGACACTGCAGTGACATTGATGTCAATGTTCCGCTAACAGCAGCGAAACGCTTCCTGTTGTCCCTACAAATAAAAAGCGTCAATGTTCCAGCCGCTGGGAGAGGGTTTGCAATGTTAATTAATAAATGAACCTAAATTTAGGTTCAAATGGACACAATCTCGTTTTTATTTATTCTACTGGTCGTCCGTTTTGCTCAAATAGAAATAAAGGCCTGTCTCTAATTTTGGCCTGGTTCCAATAAAGGCCTGGTCCTCGATGTGCTTGAGTAAATAAAGGCCCGGCCTATATTAGAGGATTTACGGTATGTAGCTTTTCCTAACATGTTTGATAACCAGTCGATCAATTTGTAAAATTCCACAGGCGATGCGTTGCGACACTCCTTTCATGGGCATGTTTAAACTCGATCAATCAATAAAAGTGGTATCAGGCGAAGGGGGTTTGTGACCTTGCCCTGGCACCAACCTAATGACTGTGACTCTCCCGCACAGCGAGCACTGCAGGAGGATAAAGTGTTAGTAAAGGCCTAGCTACTACTTGCAGACAACCTGGACTCTGAGATAATAACTATTCAGCAAGCCACCCGCCTGCTTGTGAAGCTGCAATAAGAAGGTGGGAAGTTCAGATGCTTTAATACATGTGAATATAATAATAATAATAATGCTTACCTTGTATTGCGCTTTAGCCTGTATTACAGTTCTTTCAAAGCGCTCACACTGTCGTCATTATTCATTTCACTCCATACTTGGTGGTGGTAAGCTACTGTTGTAGCCAGAGTTGCCCTGGGTAGACTGATATTGGTGAGTAAGAATAACAGGATAAGATAAACAGGTTTTTACTTTATAAATATGACAGGAAATAATGTGAATAGTGTTAACAACTCATTTATATCTCGTTTAAAAACATGTTTTAAAAGGTTGAAAGTAATTATGAGTATTTCAGAGTTGAGAATGTGTTTGATTATACCAGTTAATGGCCAGCCATTGATTTTTGATCTGTAGTCGGAATTTCTTAGTTTTTGCCTGCAGGCCTGTAGGGGGAGCCCTTGCCTGCTGCTTTAAAGCAAATTATAAATGGCAAACATTTTTCCCCGTCAGAGGGGCATTACATGTACAGCAGTAAGAAAAAAGTTTATTTGTTGAGAATATTTGGCACACCCAGGTGTTTGCTGGTGCACACCAGTGTCTTTTTTTCTGGCTACGCCACTGGCCCAAACCCTACAGATTTTCATCTATTTCTGGCCACATTCTCTTCCCCCTGTCCGTGTGTTTGCTGCTTTTACGGCGGGTCACTGTGGTGCAGCCAGGCTGCGAGAGATCAGCCAATCCGCTCCTGTAGCGCACTCAGCGGGGACAGTCAGAGTAGACCGCTCGCACTGGCGCACAGGGCGGGGATAGGCACGCCGCAAGCCTCGGCTCTGAGCCCCGGGCCTGAGGGGCTGCCGAGGTGCGCTCAGACGGGGACAGCCGCCTCGTACCCGGGCTCAGAGCAGAGCGGCGCGGGGAGAATCGAGCGCAGGGCAGCGAGTCATGACCCTGTTGTCTGTCAATGCGATTGTTCGAAAGTTTGGGAGGCGTTCGCCAGCAGCAAAGCGAAAGTAGAACTTGACAGTTTATAGCATGGACTCGTTCTAATTGTTGCACAAAGCGCATAAAGTCATGAACGAAGCCGTTCTGCAACTTTATGAAAGTTGTAAAGAGTGCTTTAATGATGAAACTTGTGAATTCATTTCGTCGCCGCTTATTTCAGTATGTTTTGTCAAACTCCTCCTACCCCTCGTCTGAAGTGTGCATCTGCAACCTCGCTGAAAGGGCTATTGCCCGCTCTCCTCACCCTACCCCTCACCGCTAATAGAAATTGGGACCTTCGCTCTCGTTGAACGGCACAAGCGAGGGAGGGCTAAGCGAGGGCTAAGGGGAGAATTGAGATTGGGCCTTGATATGGTCATGACAGCCGTCGAAGCATTTCATAAAGAATTGTTTGTGAGTGCTACTGGCCGGTCGTATCGTTTAAATCAGGAATGGTGGTGACTTCTGGCACGGAATGATGGTGGTCGCTTTTTAGGCACGTTGGGGACAACAGCCTGCTTCAGAGATGTTTAAAAATGTCTGGTGAAGACTTCAGTGAGTTCATGCAGCACAACTTTCAGTACACGACTGGTATGTTGGTTGGACCGGTGACTTTGCGAACATTGATTCTTGCTCGGAGATCTTCTCAACTCTCTGTGGACAGGTTTGGCCCTAGCTGTCGCAGTTTTCTCTTGGTCACCTATTGAAGGCAGCATCCCGGACCCTCATTGAGCTTAAGGATTCACTTGTAATCCAAGGTTTCCTGGTTGGACCTGATAATGATGGTCTTAGAGTCCTGTACATCATCAGTGCCTTGGTGATGTAGGCAGTGAGTCTCTTGTATATCTGGAGATCAGTGATATTGTTGTGAATGGCAGCCTGCTTGATATACACTCCAATCCGTTGGTGTGAAAGCAGTCCCTGAGTTTCTCTAAAGAATCTTTACCACACTTGAATTTGTTTCCGATCTGCTTTAGTGACTTTACAGTGCCTGTTATGCTGGAGTAACAGAACAGTTACAGTGGGTTGCATAAGTATCGCCCCCTTTAACTTTACGACATTTTGCCACGCTATGGACCATAAACATAATTATTTAATTGAACTTTTATGTGAAGACACACACTAAAGTGACATGAAATTAATAACATGATTTTGAATATATTATATATTTTTTTATAATGGGAATAAAAAACTGAAAGTGGGATGGTGCATAAGTATTCCTTTCCTTTTAGTGGCACCAATTCTGCCTTCAGAAGTTGATGAAGAATTTCTGAATGATCACTGTTGACAATGACTAAATGAGTCTAACCTGTGTGGGTATTCTAATCTCAGTTCAAATACAGTGCTCTGTATGGTTCAGAGGTCTGTTAGAGAACTATTGGGGAGCAGACAGCATCGATGAACGTCCAAGAACACCCGAAGGGTCGGGTTAAAATTTGACGAAGTATAAAGCTGGAATTAGGTTTTAAAAAGTTGGCCAGGATTTTGAACATCTCTCAAAGTACAATTATACACCATCCAGGAATGAAAGAGTGTGGCATCACTGCAAAACCTTACCAAGACCCGGCCGTTCCTCCTAAACTTACTGATCGAACAAGGACAGCACTGACCAGTGTTACTAAGAGGAAACTTTATGCAATCCACTTTTTCTAGATTTTTATTCATTAAAAAAATCTAAATCATGTATAGATTTCATTTCACACTCTTCTGTCTCCCTCTTTCCAGGGGAGACATTCAGAAATTAATAAGCAAAATTTGTTTTGTAGGTCTAGCACCAGAGAAGACACTACTGTATAATTAGAAAAGTGACATGTTTAATTTTGACAGCTGGAGAGGTCAAATAGCATCATTAAAATGTATAGGAAATTTTACGGTAGCAATACGATGGTTTTCGGAGCTGAGAGGGATAGGTCCTTCCTGATGTTATGTTTCTTTAATTTAGGTGAGCACGCAATCCTGTCTGCTTCTGCAACTACCTTTTAACGCCCTCTTATCTGCAAACAACGCCATCTTCTGGACTTTTTTTTGCCTCGGTCCTGAATGGTTCTCTACTTCTGTTTATGTTAGATGTAATAATTGCTCTGCTGAAACGTCCGAAACAAAATGCAGAATACTTAGGCAATGTGTAAGTTTCTTTTTAGTAGTCTCAATTTTAGTTTTGTGGCCAAATTTCTCTATTAAAAAAAACAACTTGTGATTGGCAGGAAATTCTAACCAATCTGTCATGGTTAGTTGCATGGTTCCCGATGGCACAGAATCCCTAGATTTCCCGAACTCCACT
Source organism: Neogobius melanostomus (assembly GCA_007210695.1). Classification (NCBI taxonomy): domain Eukaryota; kingdom Metazoa; phylum Chordata; class Actinopteri; order Gobiiformes; family Gobiidae; genus Neogobius; species Neogobius melanostomus. Next base: position 2,197,066 of record VHKM01000568.1, read on the forward strand.
CCTGCTCCGGTTTTTCAGCTGACCCTGAGACGAATCACATGGTGGAGACACTTAGACGCCTTTGCGGCCGAAACAGAAGCCTTCCGAAGAGAACTAGTGGTAATGAGGATTAGAGTTTTGGGAGGAGTGTTGTAGTATCTTCTCCAGCCAATGGGTGGGGCTTGTGTTGAAATATATCTGTGTGTCTTGGGTCAAACATAACCCGTTTTGCTCAGCGGCTGTAAATTACTGGTCAAATTTAGAAAACCTAAATGTTTTTATTTATTGGATCGGGACAGTGCATGTTAATGAACATGTCATGCATGTAAACAAGCCACACCGGATTGTAGCCTTGGGCTAATTTCCATCCATTCCATTCCATTTTTTATGTATGTATGGCTATAAAATAATTCTGGTTATTATTTTCCTATAATCTAGCAGCCCTACTCTTTCAGAAATATTGAAAACGGACTTCTTGTTTGATGTGTGTTTGTTCAGTTGGGGAAAATAAATGACAACAAAAAATATGCATCTTTACCAGGTGCAGTTTGTGGACGACAGGAAGCACACCAATGTGAACAAGAGGGATTTCTTCCTCCATGTCTTTGAAGAACTGATGACTCCACAATCCGACATGTTTATGCACAACGAGAGCCAGACCCTGTTTGGTTCCCTCCCAAGGTCAGTATAATAATTGAGGGGTTTTCCTGTTTCCTTAGTATTCTTTGGTCATAAAGTTTGCTCCAGCGTTCATCATGAGCTTTATTATTTTTTAATTACCTTTTAATGCAATATTTGAACTTTTTATTATAGATTTTCCTAGCATAATTGATATTTTAGGGTTATATTACATTGATCCAAGTTTCTGTGCACACAAAATGCCATTGTGCCAACAGATGGACGTTTGAGCAATTTGAGCACTAAAGCGATGGAGTGAAGGGTACGGATATTAAAATATCAAGGTACATTTCAGAAAAAGGAGGGCACTACTTGTGACATCACCTGGTGGAACAGTGTGTTTTGAGCCCTTGGGAGGCACCAGACAGGAAAATTCGGATTACACACACAGGAATAAGATAACATAAATAAGATACGGATAAGGAATCTAAACACAATTTCAAGCATGTTGCATTATAAACATGATTGAAAGCTTCAGAAAGTCAGTTAAGGTGTTATATCATTATGATGATGTGCAGAAAAAGTGAAGATTTCAAACCATGCTTTTATATTCACGGAATTTATTATACTATTATTTTAGCCAAAGGTGCCGGAGAAGCAGTACTACCTGTTTGGCGTTCTCTGCGGGCTGGCTCTCTATAATATGAACATCATCTACCTGCCGTTCCCCGTGATCCTCTTCAAGAAGCTCTTTAGGGTCAACCCCTCCCTGGACGACATGAAGGAGTTTGAGCCTGTGATGGCACAGTAAGTCAGAGACAAATACAACATCACAGTGAGTGTCAGAAAATCTAGCCTGGTTTTACCATACAGTACCCTCGTACTCATTTCGTTTCGTACAAGGGTCTGGATCTTCACAATTGAGCTCCGTTATCAGTGGGAGGGGTGAACTCCTTTGAAACGATTGGATCTGATTTCGCTAGCGTTTGGTCGTGACGTATGTAATGCGCCCGAGTGAGTGAAGCAGCTATCATAACTCTTAAGAGCATTCCTTTGCGCATTCGAAGGCTTCAATTATTATTCTGGATATTTGGGAGCCGAGCCAGAACGCTTGAAGAGCTTCCTTTACTTTCGTATCCGGTTGCCAAACTACAACCAGCAATGCGGCGCAAATGCTTGACGTCACCTACAACACCCGCCTCCTCTGAAATTCAACCGATGTAACGCGGCCACTGAGATCAGGCCCAGACGTACATGTAGGGAAATTATAATTGACCGGAGGTTATGGATGGCTAAGGCCAGGCTACAGAAAATCCAACATAATTGTTTTTTTACATTTTAGGTCATTCAGTGCATCCTGGAGGAGTGCACGCTGAAGGATTCGAGCGTCTGAACACAACTTTTACAGTATGTCACTCCACAATGCAGAGAATATTTCTTCTTTTTCCTCTTCTCTTCTTTTTTGTTTTTTTACATATTTCTTCTCTAGGTGAGTTGGGCGGTGAAGTGGTAGAGCTTGATCCGAACGAGAAAGGAAAACCTGTCACGAATTCCAACAAGTATGAAGAAAAAAATCTGAATGAATCATTAGCATTTAGAAATTTGACCAGTAAAAGTGGAGGTGATTTTTTTAATGCTTGTTGTTGTAGAAAAGAGTTTGTGAAGGCCTTCATCAACTACGCATTCAAGACTTCAGTGGAGAGAGTGTTTGAAGCCTTCGAGAGAGGGTTTTTCAAAGTGTGCATCAGGAAAGTGGTGGAGCTCTTCCAGCCTCAGGAGCTGCAGGACGTGATGATGGGCAGGAGTCCTGGGACTGGGAGGTGTTTAAACAGGTAAAACTACCACCATTTGTCTTAATGAACAGTAATAAACTGACTTCAGACTTGTGACTCTGGGTCATGGTCCATTTCTCAGCAAAGGCCAGAATTTCTCTTTTTACTGCCCCCTGTGGCCATATGATTGATAGAGTCCACCTGCTACCTCATCTGTGTTTGGCGATGGTAAAATGATGTGACTTGATTTAAAGAATATAGTTGATTGTTATATGTCAATCTCTTTTTTTAACGTTTGTCATCACTCATAAATCCTGAACTGCTTTGTAATCACTGGTGTATATTATTGTAGAACACTGTCTACGAAGGAGAGTACCACGCTGATCATCCAACCATTGTTGCGTTTTGGCAAGTTTTTGAGGAACTGACAGAAGAGCAAAGGAAGGGCTTCTTTGTAAGTAAAAGACTAACCATATCACTATAGCTGTGTTTAAATTAGCCTTTAAATTAGTTTGTAATGACTCACTGTATTTGGCATTTACAATGGTACAGGAAGTAACCAGGACTATTTTTCATGTTTAATTGTAAGGTTGACATTATATTAGTATCAAACTGCTACATTCAGAAATGACTGAAACCTTTCTGAACCCAGCTGCACTTGTCTTTTTCTCCTGCTCCAGTGTTCCTGACAGGTTACAGCCGCGTGCCCTTCATGGGGATGGAGAGCATTACGATGACGTCGCTGTGCTGTTAGAAGGCACTGAGGCTCATTCCCTGAAGCCCTCACCTGCCACTATCTGCTGTATCTGCCCCTGTACCAGAGTATCCGGTGGAGCGGACCGTGAGGGCCAGACTCCTGCAAGCCATCAACCACAACCGGGGCTTCTGGAAGGAATAGTCGACAATATATAGATCCCAGACTACATATCTTGAAAAATCTTTGAAAAGTCGTGTAGTTTGGCAGGCCAGGCAAGTTGTAATGATGATCAGAGTTTTGGGTGGAACGTCTGTAGTATTTCTCCAGCCAGTTGAGTGTTTCAATTAGGATGTGTGTTCAAATGTAGGATATCTTTGTGTCTTGGGTCAAAAACTAACTGCTTTGCTAAGCGGCTAGTTGAAACCTATGTTTTCAGGTTTCTTAAAATCATTGCCGCTTAGTGCGTCATTGGTATTTGAATAAGTTTACAATGTGCAGCCTGCCTCCTGACAATACATAAGAGGCGTGAGCTCTCCTTTTTGTGGCTTCTACATGGCTCCTGTCAGCTTTCGTGTTCGTTTTATACTAATTTATACTTTTTGCCCTTAAAGTTTTTGTATTCATTGTTTATATATAGATGCTCTATTTACTATCTATTGTTTTGCCATTTTCCGGTTTTTTCTGCACACCTGAGTGTATTTCCTAGAGAGCTGAATGTTAACAGTGAATTTTCTATTGTTGAGATCATAAATGGCCTTATTTTTAATCTAATTTAAGTTTTGGTTGATTGTTTTTAATTCTCCACTCTTGGCCCACTTATTTGAGTGATCTGTTGTGACTTTATACCCAGTCAGAGCATTGGTGGTCAGCTGACCACTCCTATTGAAGTTCCTAACTTGGAAAATAACGAGGTGGTAGAGCTCAGTTCCCTTTGTTTGTCAGGTCTCTCAGTCTATGGCAGTTCAAGTCCAGACTGAAAACCTCTTCTCCCTGGCCTTTTAGCTGAGTGTATCTTGGCCTGTTTTTTTACCTGTATTGGTTTTCTATGGTGACTATTTTGTTGTGAACTTTGGTGCCTGTATGTTGTTTAAATGTGCTATTACAATTGAATATAATAAAAAGGTATAGCTCCTTTTGTTCTAACCTTAGTTATCTAAGATGAGTTGGATTGCGAACCTGGTCTGGTCTTGCGTGCGCTCAGTCGCAAAAGACAAAAGATGTTGTTGCATTAGCCTGTCCTATGGCCCACACGGGGGGTGAAGTTAGAAAAGCGACCAAGCTCTTCCATGTTTCCCTATTTTAAATACGGCAATTTGGACATTACTGCCGGACGTCGAGTGCTCCTAAAGTTTATTCGCATGCATTAGTCCCCTTTTTATTCCGTTTCTGGGGGAGCGCAGGAGAGGTGAAAGACCCCGTTGCATGCAGTTTCCCCAAACCACAGCAGGTGGCTCTTTAAAGGAAAACAATCTACTAGGCATTTTTGATAAAATTCAAAAATACAGCTCAGTTACACTCTCGTCTATTTCCTTTAATTTGGTCAAATCTAGGAGTGAGGTCATGCTTCGATTTATAGTGGTTGCTTCACGTAATTAGGCGACATTTTGATTTTATTATTATTTTAAAACACAGTAAAGTAAATCAGTACGTTTTGTTGCTGTAAATGTTTACATTACATATAAATGGTAGGTTTTCACCACTCAGTCTGTTATATGTTGTTCTCTCTGTGCGCAAAAATGAAGATATGTTCGACACAGGCTGCTCAAAAATGTCTGATTGTCAGTGAACGCCTCATAGTAAAACAAAACTGCCAGACGCGCGGAGGCTTTCGAGTAACTGGATCCTCTGCGTAGTGCAAGGTGCAGCGGGTGCATTTGCAGTCGGGTGAAAGATGGAGGTGCCGGTGTTGGGGGGACAGCTCCAGCCAACAGTTTGGGACTCAAACAGACCCGTTTAGTCGTGTCTGGAAAGTCCCTGAAGTTATTTCACCATCTCGTGCGGAGAGCATGCAACTTTTATTTCTGACCAAATGGGGGACATTTTTATCCTGCGGACACCCGCATGGACAACTGGGACGCGAGAAAGGGTGGATGGTAAGGATAATTGGATATAACAAGAAATACAGTGGTGCATATTCTTAGTTTTATTTCTCATATATGTGCTTTGGTCCCAGACTTTTTATTTTTTTCCCCAATTTTTTAAGAAATGTTTTTGTTCAGACCTTTTTGCATCCATCGTTATTATGGACTTGAACATTGAGTTGTCTTACATGAAAGTGCTGTAGCAAATAAACTTGCTTGTTCTTTGAACGCATCAAGAACCAGAGTTAGGTTACTTTCGTTTCTGTGTGAACTGATGCAACACGAAACCTAGGGCATCAATGAACAGGCAGATTTTCAACAATTTACATCCTTCTTAGTTTAGTTTAGTTTGCTTAAGGGCCATTATCAAAATATGGGGCATTTTCTGTCCTGAAAAATAAAAATAATGAGTGCAATATTTTTACATAAAATAACCAGAACATGGCAATACCTCTTAGCATTACTGAAGTCCATAAGGGACAAGTTGGGTATTTTTTATTTTTTATATTCCTGTTAAGATTTTTTATTTTAGTTTTTTTGTCATTGGTGTTACAACTATTTTAAATGTGACAACATGAGGCATATGACAACATTTTGGTCATTTGTGTAAATGGTTGGCATTTAGTAAATTAAACAATATGCTTTTGTCTAGAACAGTAATTTTATTAAATAAGGGAGAATTTTGTTTTATTAAGGCTCAATGTTTTCATACCCAATGACAAAAGTGTACACAGTGATTTGCATCATGATGCCCATCCATTATTTAAGTGGGGCTGTAACCAGTGACGATTTCATAATTGTCCTTTTTCTTAAGTTATTTCTATGTTATTCTGAAAAGGTGGTGTATCACAGTACAGTTTTGTATAAGTTTTTAGTCTGTGAACCTGTTTTTTTCCCAGAGAAATTCTACTACTGATGCAAACGAGCGTAACCCATGACATTTCAAATGCCCACAGTATAAAGTCACATTTTAAAAGTTACTTATTTGTTCTTAGTCGAGGAAATGTGTCCTTTATATTTCCAGGATAGGCTTTTAACTTCGGTCTCATATCAGAACAGAACAATATTTCTTCAAAGCATCTTTTTTTAATAATTCCTTACCTGGAAATAATAAGGATAACACAAATGACAAAAACTGAGGGACAGAGATTTTCTTAATTATTTTTAAATTAATAGTTTGTGAATTTTCATATAAGATCTGCAGATATTGAGTTATTCTCTGTTTTGTTTGGATTGGCAAGAACAATATTTATAGATATAGTGGAATATTCTTTTTACTGACAAAGGTGTGAAAATGGGGTCGGGGGACATGGGTTTCAACATACTCTAGATATTAAAGTGGATAAGTAAAACTGCAAAATATGATCTGTTATTTACCTGTTGTCTTATCATGTGGCAACTCAATTTATTATTTTTGGTTTCACTGGGCATTGTTGATTTTAAAATTATTTCATTTTCAGGGGGTGGGAGTGGAGGGTCGGTTATTGCCCATAATTTGATATGGCCCTTAAAAGGCAGTGGGCCGAAGCAAAGCTATGAGCGCCTACCCGAAATCATTACAATAAAAAAATAACAAGCTCTTCATTTATGTCGATGTTGGTACAAAGCAGTGACAAAAGGCGATCATTTTACTTAAGTTACAGATGGTTATCAATGCAAAACACAGTTAACCATTCTCGAAAGTAACTAGTTTGTGTTAAAAAAGAACTCAATATACATATTATCCGTGATCTTGCTACTTCAGTTTGTCATTTCCATCCTTGATAGCGTATTGATTAATGTAGCATTTGCTTGTTGCTTCCCTTTTTATTTTTTTTTTTTAATGTACAATGAATTAGTAATATGTAAGCTGCATAGTGTAGTGCGTTAAACCAGGGTGTGAGCGGGTCATTGAAGAGAGCAGTAATCTCGTTAGCCAACTAGCTGATTTGGTGATGTTGTTCTATGCTGTGTGTTTTTTTTTCGGACCGTTTACCTGGTTGAGAAACTCTGCTTCGAGAAAAAATGTTACACTTTTTCCCTTTATTTTTTCAATTTTCTTTTTTTTCTTTATATTTACAAATTACTAATTTTAAACTATGAATTACAGACAATTATCCCATCAATAATAACTAGAAACTTAAAAACCTGACTTAAAGTTGCTTCATTCACCTATGATTAGTTTGAATATAAAAATGTTTAGTCTGTTTGATTCATCAGGGGTATATGACATGCACAGCTTTAATTGATTTAACCAACGTATTATCCTCTCTATAGGGACGTGTGACAGCCTGGCAAAGGTGGTGGCGATGGCGTGTGGGCAGGACCACTGTGTGGTGGTGTGCGCCTCCGGGATGGTTTCTCCTGGGGGCAGGAGACGATGGATGCAGCTGGGGGGTACTACACCAATGACTACAGGCCAGTATGGAAGGGGAATTATGCTTTTAAAAATAAGATATAGTGTGCAGGCCTTCATTTTGGTTTAAATGTTTCACTTTGTTGTTTTTCTAGTCTGTGCCCATGCCTGTGCAGTTGCCAATACAGTGGTTCAAGTGGCTGTGGAAAATCTTCATTCCTTGGTTTTGGACTCAAGGTAAACACTGGAAAATGTGTGTTGTTATGTTACTGATTGGAGCCTCTTTTACTGTCAAGATTGGGGTCATTGTATTGTGGGAAGTAATTTAGCACATGGCTGAAATGGTACAGAAGAGCATAAGGAAATGCGTAATTTTAATTTAATAAGATAGTTGGTTCTTGGCACACATCACAACTCAGTCTGGTTCCTCCTAGTGGCTAGGGACACAATTCTTTTTCGCTGTGGAGAGGTGTGGGTTTTTACAATTGCCATAGCCATTTACTGGGTGCTACGAATGTCTATTCATATGCGGTCATAGCCAAATGTATCATCGTATCCGATGACGTGTGACGTTACCGCTGTAAACTTTGAGCTAAACTGTTAAACACGGTCTAAGCTTGATCAAAGATGGCGTCGCGTTGCTGTGTAATGTTGGTTCATAATTTTTTTTTTATTTTTATCTGTGACAACTACAACTTCCGTATGTCGATAGCGCTCATCGTCTTGCCATCGCCTCTAGTTCTGTGATTGATCTCAAATCCTGCAAGCATTTTCGGCATGGTCCCCAGGTGTTGTGAAGTTTGAAATGATTCGAGTGGCACACAGCAGCATAGGTATTCCCAGGCTAGCTTCCTCCTGGTCATAATAATAGCAGTTCTTAAGTTAACTGCACACTGAAATGCTCAATTGAGTTACAATGAGCTTATGTTTCATGGATAGGATTGTGTATATTCGGGCCGATATTTGGAAATTTTTCGATATGGCTATTGCCGATCTAATGTTGATAACGTGGATTCGATTTTGGCAACGAAAGTGATAGATGACTTCCCTGGCTCAGTCAGTGCTTTATATGACTCACAACACTTTAGGCTCAGGACTGAGAACTCAAATGAAAATTCGGACTGAAAAAAGCCTGT